>CM074720.1:186324372-186781872 GCA_037306005.1 Rhinophrynus dorsalis | reverse complement strand
AATATACGCAGTACCATTAATGTCTGCTGAACTTGTCATATAGAGAACTATAAGGGTCACACAGAGATGGATCAGTAATGTATACATGTAAATAGCCATATATCTCAAGAGTCTGACTAGACACCGTCTTGCTAAGATCATATTTGCATGTGGGAGCAATCTGCATCAGACACTAGAATGCTAGACATCAGTAGCTAAGGGTCCCAAATTGTTCACAAAAGCTACCAATGTGGGTAATAACCAATGCACACCATGCACACAAGAAAAGTGAGCCAGCCTCTCTAGTGTTTTATTTGGTCCACATTTAGATCTACTGCCATATACAGGGAGCAAAATGAAAGTAAAACATCTCCCTAGTGTACCCACAACATGGACATGGGTGGAGGTACAGGCCCACACACTGGCCCATTGCCTATTAATATGCGTACCTGTACCAGTACAAGCCGCCCAACAGCCCAACTCCAATAAAAGGAGACAATACTGGGTAACTTAGATCAATAGAAGCATCCAAAGTTGAGTTGCTCATTTAGACCATATGGAGTTAGAGTTTTCAACCTATGTATCCACTTTGTTTCTTTACGAAGAAGTAATACATGCCGGTTGCCACCTCGTCTGAGGGGTGGTATATGGTCTATTAACATGGAGCGAAGAATTGCAAGAGGATGCTTCAATTAAAAAAAGTGCCTTGCCACTGGTTTATCACTGTGGCCGTTGGTCAAGGCTGCCCTTATATGCTGGACCTATGGTTGGCCATACATTCTCTAAAAGATGTAATGGTCTTACCCACGTAGTATAGCCCACATGGGCATATGAGAACATAGACCACGTAGTCTGATGTTCATGTCAAACGGTGCCGGATGCTTATACGCTCGTTCGTGTGCGGATGTCCAAAATATGTGCCTGTCAGTAGACTATTACACGTTATGCAATTAGAGCATCTAAAGCAACCCATTTTTTGCCGCTGATGTTGTCTTTGTTGTGTAAGCCAAGTACTCCCCTTTGGGATTCCCTTAGTTTGATATCTATCTGGCTTCATCAAAATGTCACGTAGCGTACTGCCTCGTCTATATGCCATCATTGGAGGTAGCATATCCTGAAATGGTAGGCTACTGTCCGATGCCAGGAAGGACCAGTTTTTTTTTAATTATATTCGCCATCTTCTGGCTATTCGGGACAAAATTAGTTACAAAAGTCATCCGGAATGGCCTTTCTTTCACTGTGCATTTCTGAATTAAATCACGTTGTGTTAGACCCTTTATTCAGTCTAATTGCATGTTCAGCTCCTTCTGTGTATATCCCCTTTGTATAAATCTGTCCTTCATCATTTGTAGTTGTTGACTTTGAGCTCCGCTCTCACTATTGTTCCTGATAACCCGTAAAAATCGAGCATATGGGACACCACTTTTAAGTGCCGGAGGATGGCAACTCTTAGCATGTAAAATCGAATTTCGGTCAGTAGGTTTACTGAAAAGGGAAGTAGTTAGTCTAGAGCCCACTTTAGAGATCCTGAGATCAAGAAAGTAAATTGTGGTCATACTATGAGACATTTTTAGACGTATCGGAACCTCAACAGCATTAAGTTCACTGGTCCATTCAATGAGAGTCTGGGTACTGCCTCTCCAAGTAAGTAAGAGGTCATCTATGTAGCGTTTATAAAATCTTATCCGCTCATTTTGAAGATATCTCAGCTCATATTGGAGCATATATAGATTAGTGTATGCTGGAGCCATATTTGAGCCCACTGATGTACCAGTAAGCTGCAGGTAAAATGTGTTTTCAAAACGAAAAAAGTTTTTTGTAAGGGTGAGATGTAATAGCTCACACACAAATTCAATGGGGACATCAGGTTTAGTGGAAGAATTGATCATAGTGCGGCGAACAGCCTTCACACTGCCATCATGTGGGATGACTGTGTATAGGCTGTCAACATCCATCGTGACCAATATATCCTCATCAGTCAAGTCATCAACAGGTAGTATAAGTCTAAGTAAGTGTGTTGCGTCACGCAGATAGGATTCCATGGTGACAACATAAGGTTGAAGTATTGTGTCAAAAAAAGTGGCAATCGGTTGTAATAGCGAACCATGTGCCGATATAATTGGTCGTCCCGGTGGATCTATGAGTGTTTTGTGTATTTTAGGAAGGATATAGATGATCGGACATACTGGAAATGGAGTGGTAAGGAATTGAGCCAAAGTGTTATCAATAAGATTTTGTCCCACTGCCATATCAATGGTCATATCCACCAGTTTTTTTAAAAACCATAGTTGGATCATGAGGAAGTATTTGATATGTGTGCTTATCACTTAGTTGTCTCAGGATCTCCGCTCGATATTTATCGTGGCTCAGAATAACTATGGCACCCCCCTTAACAGCCGGTCGTATAACTATGTTCTCATCATTGGCCAATGTTCTAAGGGCTGATCTTTCAGCCAATGTTAAATTGGGATATGTTTTCTGTGTGGATAGTATTTTGTGACTTTCACCAATGACGCCATTTTATAGCAGGATTCACATTAGGTGGGTCAAAAGAGCTTTTGGGTTTTAACAAGGGGAAGTTGTCACACAGTTTGTCTTTATAGAAATCTCTAAGATTTAAAAGTCTCTGAAATCTGTGACAGTCTACTTCCACTGGAAAAGGATTGTATGATGTCGTTGGGACAAAGGAAAGACCTTTGCCCAATAGAGACATCTCTGCAGTACTCAAGGTTCTGTTACTGAGGTTGTAGATAATGTTTTTGGAATCTTGGGTGGTTTTCCTGCTTTTTTGTTTACCGCCGCTCCGTGGGTGAGGCCTCTTCCTTCTCCTTCTCTGGTGGTCCCTCTGGTCTGGACACATACACATATACATACACATACATACATATATACATACATACATATATACATATACATCTCCATCCTCTCTGTGGGCCGGTGTGATACCCCAACACGGGGGTTACACCCTATGTTGGGTGTTGCTATGGCCCATTGAGGGGATTGTGACAGTTTGTTTAACTCTGCCTTTTGAGATAATTGTGCTTATCATTGGATCAACAAATGTTCTTTTCTCTTTTTTTCCCTATTTATTTTTATTTCCAGTTGTATTTGTTACAGACAGAGCCGATGCCTATTCAGTTTTAACTATATGTTGACTGGTAACATCTAGACTCTACAATAGGTCTCAGCAATGTCTACACAATGTAGCACGCATAGAACCAAGGGTTTACTTTTTTGTTGCATTTCTTCACTACATAAAGGTGATCTTATCACGTCAAGTTTCTTATCCTTAAATGGCAATGTCAGGTAATGGTTAAGACCCTGTAATAGGTCTCCGAAATGTCTACATAGTGTACCAGCCTTAGAGCCAGGGATCCAATAAATATGTTTCCATTCTGTTACAAATTAACATAGGTTGCAGTTGATTGCCAACTTTATGTCTCAACAGTATAAAGGACGTGATTTATTGTGGACAATAACCCTGTACTAGGACTCCATCTTGTCTGTTTTAGTAACAGCTGACGTAGAGCCAGGGGTTAAGAATTCATTCACGCTATTTGAACTTTTTCTTCAATATTACTGCCTCCATCTGGAGCACATTTGGATTACAATTCCTTTATACACTGATCCAATGTATGACTTTTCCATTCAAAACTCTTCAAAATTCGCAATGTTGAGACGTGTAACTTAATTATTGGATGATTTTCACATAGATACCACCTCTATCAGTAGGTGGATTGGTATCCTACTAATCCACTTCTCAAACTCAATTAGAGTATGAGATGGACAACATATAGACTGGTAATACCAGATGACTGTCTACAATTATAACTTTTTTATACTTTATATCATGTGTTTCTGTCAAAACAATTGTTGTATGATGTTTGCCAATATAACAACTGTTTATCTGTTTTTCCGTGTGATTAGTAGATCACTGCTGATATCCAAGCGCTTTGAGTCTCACATTGTGCGGTATACTTGGTATTAGATAATGTATGTTTTTTTTTAATTTTTTACTTTTAACTGTCATCGGCCAATATGCGGTTGTGGGTTTATGTCACTGTTGCAGTGTATTAGACATGCTTTTAATCATTACAAGGTTTTCTAATGCTCTACGTGCATGAAACCTAAGTGGCATTCCAATGGTCAAGTATAACCATGGATGCTACCTAGGATAGGTCAGAGGTGATCTCTGACGTTACAGATGACCTTACAGATCAATTGTGGCGCCCTGCCGCCAACATTTTCACTGTATAAATGGTCACACTTTTCGTTTGTTGGTTGTCTTGAGGAAGGCCCCTGTGAGGGCCGAAACGTCGATGATTCAATAAAATTTATCACATTTTTTTAAATGTATTAAGTCCCTGGAGTGCTCCTTCTATCTAGTCATTGGACTACAGACTTTCTATTTAATATTTCGGAAGCACCTGGCCAATATACATGTGTTAAATTGGAATTGGAGTGCCCGCCTCTACTTGCTATTTTATATATATATATATATATATATATATATATATATATATATATATATATATATTATAACATATTATTGATCCCGCCAACTCCTGTCACTTTGTCTTGCAAAACATAGCAAAAGTCTGCCCCTTCCTCTGTTCCTCCATAGAAAATTATTGTATAAGCGCTCATCCTATCCTGCATGGACTACTCTAACAGTCTTCTCTCTGGCCTTCCTGTCTCCCAACTCTGTACACTTCAATTCATATAGAATGCTGCAGCATGAGTTACTGTCACTTAGGTTTGTTACCCCCGCCAACTCCAGTCACTCCAAAGGTTGCCCATCAAACACCAGATATCTTATAATATACTGCTTCTCTCATTCAAGACCCTTTTCTTCTCTACTCCTTCCTATGCTTCCACTATACCAAATCCTGCCAACTAAGATCAGCACTCTTCTCTCTGTTCCTTTTATGTCTACAGCTCTCTCTCGTATCAAACCCTTTCCCCTCATTGCTCCTTATTTATGGAATGCTCAACCTATGCCACTGCACTTCTTTTGTGATCTTAAAGTCTTGTTTAAAATCACACCTCCTCAATAAGGCTTCAACAAGCTAGAAAACACTGACATCATACATCCAAGGCTCTTACTAATGTACTTATTTATGTTCCACTATACTGACAGATATTGAGCTCTGTATTCAGCACTTAAATGTTATGTTTTGTGTACGTCTCCCTTTAGCACTTTTGATTGTAAGCCTTTGAACAGCGATCCCATTTCCTGTGTTTAATTTTCCCAAGCATTTGTCACAGTATATTGTTCAAAAAACCTTGAATTGCAAAGCGCTGTGTAAACTTGAGATGCTATATAATTAAACAGATTCATTCATTCACAAATACAGAATATGAAGTGTTACCTGAGAATGACACTGTAACAACGAAAACAAAACTTCATGAACTCCCCGGAAAACGCTATAGTATTCTTCTGCCTTCAAATGATCAAGGGGCACAGTTAAGAGCAAACTGAAGGCAAGCGTAAGATGATAAGGATTTGTAAAAAGTTCTTCTCCTTGCCTGAGTAATTGGGCTATAGTCTCCAGCACAGGTATTACAATCCTGGAAAGCAGAACACGTTCTCTGCAAGCTTCCTTGGTTAGCATCTGCACACAATAGAGAAGCAATTAGCAAATCACCATGGCTCTTCAAGATTTTTAGTTAGACTATTTTCTACTGTATGTTAGGAGACAGCAACTCCTACTATAGAGAGTAATGTTTTGATAAAGTATCATTAGAAATTTCTCCAATTTAGGGGAGATTTTCTAAAAAGAAAATTACTAGATAACCTGCCTCTGTAATGGTGTAATGCTCTGCTGGTAAATGTGAAGTGCTCCTTTGGTCTCATTTAATGCCAGATTAAATATATAAAAGATAAAGTGGTCAAGTGACCACAAATTCTACGGCTGTGCCTGACACCTCAGGGCTGCAGCTACGAGGAGATATGCACATCTCCTCAATTCAGCCTGTGTAGGACATACACCTCTGCAAGCACATCTACCCTCCCCACTATCTTTTCTTGTAAGGAGAAAAAAATAAATAAAAAAAGGTAGACTTGCACCACCACCAAGTTCTCATTCACTATCTCCTCTTGACCCAACAACTGTTCCCTCCTCACCATCTCCTCTTCCACAACCAACATCTGCTCATTACCATCTCCTCTTGCAAAAGAAAAACAACATGCCTCACTTATACCGCCACTGCCACTACCCCTTATCATATACTCCACTGTTGCACATATTTCGCCTTCTATGCTGTCCACGCACTTCACAACTCTCTTGCATTTGGATGGATAATGGCAAGAAAAGATCATGGCTCAATCAGCCTGGCTAAGGGTGCATTTGCTACTCTGCTACTGTGAAGGATCCTTTACACAGCTTCTTCTTTCTTTAATGTCAATCTCCTCAGTACTCCCTGAATCCTGGAACTGGCTACAATCTCTCAGGTCCGATAACCCTCATGGCTCCACATGTACAAAACAAGCGATGCTCTCATTTTCCAACTTGAACTTTTGAGTGTCAGAGGGGTACGCAACACATTGCTTTGTAATATGATGCATACCCCTCTGCCACTCAAAGGCAGAAACACAATGTACCACATGGGTTAATCTTTCCATGCCACTGGGGCACGCAAAGCATTGCTAAGCAACGTGTTGCCAACCACTCTGGCACTCTGTTAAGCAGTACAGTGATGTGCAGATCTGGTCTAAGTACTGCAGCTCATCATTTGGCACCTCCTGCAACCCTTTTACTGTGGCACTCTGAGAGATCACCATGGTACGAGTTGCACACCCAGCTGCGTCAATTTCACTCTCTCCCCGGACACTGTTTTGCTATTACCTGGTCCTGGGTATTGTCACGGGAAGGGATCACTTTGGAAACCTTCTCATGTGTGGCTGTCTATTAATTCTTTGAGTGCCAGAGGGGTATGCAACGCTTTGCATACTGCTCTGGCACTCATAGGGTTAAGTCTTTCAGTCCCAGATGGCTGTTCTCTTCAACTCATACAGAAAGACGAGCTACCACATGTAAGATGGTTTATGATTTATACTGTGCGTTTACCCTATCAGTGCACATTCGTAGACACAGAATTCAACACCCACTCAAGTTTCTCACCTCCCATCATTCCCTCACTCTGTCCCATTCTTCTCAGGTTCTCCAATATGCTCACATAACTTCACTCTGCCACGGTCATGACTCTGTCTATCCAGTTAATCAGTTCCTCCATCTGCTCTGTTCAGTCCTGCCTATGCCCTTCTCTGTGCCAATGATTCAGTGTGTTAACGGTTTCAGCGCACAAACACTCTGAATCCAACATACATTCATACTCTCTCGCCTCACTGTCAAGCTATTACACATTACATTGTCATGTCCATTCTCTATTCCATGTGTCATGTCCGCCCCTTATGCCATTTCTCTGCCACACATGCCCTCTCTCTGCCCCTTTGCAGTCAATGTCTGCACTGACAGCAGGTGTGGGGAGTGAACATAGAAGCGGGGTTTGGAAGACTATGCCACTCAGTGAACCCTATGAGTGCCACATGGCTACATAACGCATTTCTTTGCAATGCTTTGAGGATCCCTCTGGCACACAAAGGGCTAAACCCTTTACGCTACAGGTGGAGTGCTCCAGTGCATTAAGTGCCCACTTTCCATGGAGACACTGTTAAGCCCAGTCATAGAGCTAAGGCTGAAAATGCTTGATGGCCCAGATGAGCGCTAAACACTCCTTCTTAAAAGGACGCATACTCTACATTCCTCTCCAGTGGCTCTGGAAGGCGATAAGGTGCTCCTCTCCCTGGGCAATCACTTGACTGAGCAACGCTCCTAGGCAGAACATGGACTCACCTGTGTTGACCAGAAATTTTGTTTTTAAGTCTGAGGCGGCAAACCCCAGGGCATTCTTCATCCTGAAAGGCATTACCTTAAACAGGTAGAGGCCAAACAGGGTGATGAAGGCTGATAGAGAATGCCTCCGCCTTGCCTGTTCCACTGACTGAGATCGAGGGTAGATACATAGGCAGCTCCAGCAAGGTGGTCAAAGAGCTTGTCCACCTTGGGTATGGGGTAGGAGTCAGTCACAGTCTTGTCATTGAGACTACAGTAGTCCATGCAGAACCGGTTGGTTCCCTCCTTTTTAGCTACCAGAACTACCGGTAAGGACCAAAGAGGGCTCTATAACCTGCAGGGCCAACATCTCCTGAAATTCCTGGTAAATATGGGACTTCACTGCTTCCAGTACCCGGTTGGCAGACTGTTTGAGGGGGACCTCTCCAGGGTTCTCGACTCAATGTTGAGTCAGGATTGTGACTCTTGGGAGAGGAGAGAACCGCAAGAAGACCTAAAGTATAATGTGCCAAGTTGGCTAAAGGAAATGCGATAGGGTATTATATAGATCAATGCACAGCAAGAGAGGAAAACCCTCTAAAAGCACCCGCCCTCTCTTAAATTGTAAGATGGCATAAGAGATCTAGCTGACTGGGGATTTTAAGTCAAGACTTAAATTATTATTAAAATATAACCTTTATTAATACTAACAAAAAGAAAATAAAAAAAACAAGCAAACACAGTGTTCTTCTGTTTTAAAGATATTTTCTAATCATATCATGTACAATTAGTAATGGATATCCAGTTCCATAGTGCCCAAATGGTCACAGTGTATAGTAATTATAGAGTCAGTAACGCTTAGACCAAATGCACCATGATAATGATCCTATCAATGACCCAATCACTGATCACATGGAGTCTATGCTGCAGCGGCCGCTCCTAAACTAGACAGATCTGCTGAGCTGAAAAGTAATGCCACCGTGTAATCAGTATCAGTGCTTAGAGTGTTAGGCTGAAGTCAGTCTCAGTCTTACCAGCGGATCAAAGTTACCTAATTAGCTCCTTACGCCATGCAGCGCTTCCAGGCGCCAATTAACATCGGGTTAAACATATGAGTACCGGATTACTACTAGATCATTCATCAACATTCACTCTAGCATACATGAAAGAGAGATAAGATAATTATGCAGATAAAAGCTGTTCGCAATCTCTCTAATCTAGCAGTAAATAAGTAATACTAGATATCTGAATTATCCTTATCGTAGCGTGCATAGGACATTTACTTTCCCAAACCGTCTAGTTATTGAGGTTCAGTCTACATATAATGCAACTACGTACTGGGTTAGGATACTTCTAGCTTCTCTGAGCCGCAAAAGATGATCACTTAAAATTCAAAGCAAAGAGTATGGCCCGCAAAAATCATTTTGTAATCGGCACTCCTTTGCAAGCCATCCTAATGGCAGAGATAGTTACTAGAAGAATGAAAATTACAAAGCACTGTGTAGCAATAAATGGAGCCCACCAGCCGAATCACCCCATCTTGGAGGAAAGACAACACACCAAGGGAAGGTCAAAATCTCATGAGGGCACCACTTTGTCCACGCACCACTTATGAAAAACAGACCATACCTTATGGTATGCCTTGGAGGAGACAGGCTTTCTAGCCTGAATCATCATGGAAACAACCTCCTCAGAGAAAGTATTTTTTTTTTAGATATAAAAGTGAAAGAAGGAAAATGAAACAAATAGACTGAAAACCAAACACTGAAACTATGTAAATGAGAATAAAGGACTAGCTCACTGTCTCAATTAATATTTCTGTTCAGTTTTTACAGAGGAAGGTGAAGAGAAAGGAACTCTGTTAGAAAACAGAAATAGCAAGACATGTGAAGCATGTATATTTACAGATAAAGAAGTTCTACTTCAACTATCTAAGGTAAAAACAGATATTGATGGGACCAGATGGAATACATCCAAAGTTATTAAAAACTGAAGAGTGTTCTGGCAAAACCTTTAACAGAATTATTCTGTAAGTCAGTGTAGTTCCAGAAGACTGGAAGGTAGCAAATGTAGTACTACTTCACAGAAAAGGTAGCTGGTAAGAGTCTGGTAACTACTGACCAGTAAACCTTACATCAGTAGCAGGAAAATTAATGGAAACTGTTAAAAAAAAATTGTTAAACATTAGAATTTAAATGGAGTGCAAGATCCCAAACAGCATGGATTTACAGCAGGGAGTTTTTGTCAAACTAACCTTTTCTATTTCTTTCAACTGGGTAACTAAAATAATAGACCAAGGGGGAGCAGTAGATATAGCTTATCTAGATTTCAGTAAAATAGGATTTTAGTCTTACCTGTTAAATCCTTTTCACTTAGTCCATACAGGTCACTGGTACAATGGGAGGCGATCCGCCCCTTTAATAGGCAGGAACATTCATTCAAATGTATGCAGGGGGTGGAGCCTCCCCTCCTACTTAAGCTGCCTTCAGGCCAGAGCCAAGCTAGATTGATTTGAGACACTAACTGACCAGAGGTAAGAAGGAAAGGAAGACTCCTGTGAGCATGCCCCGAAGGTCTCCCACTGAATGCCACAGGAGAGCCAAGCATGGTCCCTTGACAGGGTGGGAGACCAGTGACCTGTATGGACTAAGTGAAAAGGATTTAACAGGTAATACTAAAATCCTATTTTCACTGTCGTCCAATACAGGTCACTGGTACAATGGGATGTACAAACATTGAGCTTTCCCAGAGGCGGGAAGTAAGGCAAGGACCAGGCGCAGGGCCTAAAGTCACCAGAACTGCTATGAACCAAGTAATCATAGAGCCCAAAAACAGAAGTGTCAACGGACACCGACCAGGGGGAAAAACAAACCCCCGAACTAACACAGCACACTGAACTAGAGCCAACAGGGCTCAACAGCAAAGAAGCACTATGAACCACAGAGTAGAAGGTCTTAAACAGGCAAGACTGCCTCCAGGATCTTCCGCCCGAAGCTGGCATCAGCCGAGGCCAGGACATCAACACGATAGTGCTTAGAGAATGTGTGCACAGAGGACCAAGTGGCCGCTCTGCACAGTTGATCAGCAGATGCCTGATTCTTGTAGGCCCAAGAGGCCCCAATTGATCTGGTGGAATGAGCAGTAACCCTGAAGGGAACGTGCTTATTCTGCAATTTGTAGGCTTCACGAATGGTAGATTTTATCCAAGAGGCAATAGTCACCTTTGATGCCGGTCTCCCTGCCCTAGGCCCCTCAGGAATGACGAACAGGGCGTCAGATTTCCTGATAGACTCAGTGCGATGAACATAAAATTTGAGACAACGCACAACATCCAACAAATGGAGATCTCTTTCCTTGTCAGAGGAAGGGTTAGGACAGAAGGAGGGCACCACAATCTCCTGATTGATGTGAAAGTTGGAGACAACCTTGGGTAAAAATTCTTTGGAAGTGCGAAGCACTGCCTTATCCTTGTGCAACACCAAGTAAGGAGGTTTACAAGACAGAGCTTGTAACTCAGCTATCCGGCGAACCAAGACAATGGCCAAGAGAAAGGCCATTTTCCAAGTCAAGAGACGTAAAGGAATAGAAGCAAAGGACTCAAACGGGGGTCTCTGGAGAACCCCCAGCACCAAATTGAGGTCCCACTGGGGAGCAGGACTCTTGAAGGCAGGCCGAACATGAGCCACGCCTTGGAAGAAAACCTTAACATCAGGGAGAATAGCAATTCTTTCCTGGAAAAACACAGAGTCCCTTCTCAACCCCATCCTGTAAAAAGGCTAGGACTGTGGGAAGATGGAAATCAAGAGACAGATCCTTAGCAGTACACCATGCTACAAAGGTGGACCATATACAATGCTAGATCTTGGAAGACACAGGCTTGCGAGCTCTAAGCATCGTGGACACCACTGAAGAGGAAAACCCTTTCTTCCTTAGAATTGAGGATTCAACCTCCAAGCCATCAAATGGAGATTCTGAACATCCTCCTTCCACAGATATCCCTGAAGAAGATCTGGACGTGCAGGAAGCAGAACAGGATCAGTCACAGACATGGCTAACAGTTCCGGATACCAGGACTGACGAGGCCAATTTGGAGTGATCAGGATGACAGGACAACACTCCACCTTCAGCTTCTGGATGACTCGGATCAACAGAGGAAGAGGAGGGAAGATGTAAGCCAGAGGAAACGTCCAGGGGATTGACAAGGCATCCACTGCTAGAGCAAGAGGGTCCCTCCACCGGGAGCAAAACACTGGCACCTTCCTGTTGTGTCTGGTTGCCATCAGATCCACTACAGGCACCCCCCACATCTGGGCGAGAAGGTGAAACACTTCTGGATGAAGGGCCCGTTCTCCACTGTCGACTGTATGATGACTGAGAAAGTCTGCCATGACGTTGTCTATGCCTGGAATGTGTACCGCTGAGATGACGGGCACATGAGCTTCTGCCCAAGATAAAATGGCCTTGACCTCTAACCAGGCGGTGAGACTTTTCGTGCCGCCTTGTCTGTTGATGTAGGCCACTGCGGTGGCGTTGTCGGACTCCACTCTGACTGGACAACCTTCCAGCTGAGATTCTCAGTGCCTCAGGGCGAGAAAGATGGCACGAAGTTCCAGAACATTGATGGAGAGAAGAGATTCTTCCAGTCCCCATTTCCCCTGAGCACTGAAACGACATCCCCGGAGGCTGGCATCCGTCGTGACTGTGGTCCAATAGGGAACCCGAAAGGATCTCCCTTTCAGGAGATGAGACAGATCCAACCACCACTCCAGGCTCAGCTCTACATGAGGGGGCAACGACACAGAGAGATGCTGATGATCTGGATGAGATCTGCAAGTCTGAATCACAAACCTCTGAAGTTCCCTGGTGTGTGCCATGGCAAAAGGCACCACCTCTATCGTGGAAATAAACTTCCCCACCAGAGAGGACAACTTTGGTACTGGAACCCTTCCCAGTTCCAGGATCCTGGCCACCCTGATAGCAACCTGATGAGCTACTTCCTCCGGTAAAAACACCATGCACTGCTGAGTGTCGAACAGGAGACCCAAGAAGAGGAGCTGTTGAGATGGAACCAAGTCTGACTTGTCCAGATTCACAATCCAGCCGTGGTGATTGAGTGTCTGTATGCACAACTGCAGCTGCTGGTGAAGGATCTCCGCAGATGAGGCTTTCAGGAGCAGATCACCATGTAAGGAGTCACCCTGACTCCATCTCGATGAAGCACAGCTATCAAAGCTCCCAATACCCTCTGAAAGACCTGAGGAGCTAAAGTCAGACCAAAGGGAAGAGCTGAAAACTGAAAGTGGCCTTTGTGACAGGCAAATCTGAGATACCGTCTGCTCTCTGGATGAATAGGGATGTGAAGGTAAGCATCCTGAAGGTCCAGGGAGGCAAGGAACTCCCCTGGAGACATCGCAGCTATCACAGAACGCAGAGATTCCTGATGAAAGTGGGAACTCACAACAAAGGAATTGAGATCCTTGAGATCCAGAATAGGACGAGCACCTCCGTCCTTTTTGGCCACCACGAACAGGTTGGAATAGAATCCTGAACCTGTGTCCTCTGGTGGAACCAATTCCAGGACCTCTTTGTCCAAAAGATCCTGAATAGCGTCGAACAGATGTCTTTTTGTAGGCTCCTGAGAAGGACGAGTAAAATGGAACCGAAAAGGAGGAAGAGAAGAGAAAGGGATCCTGTATCCCTCTGATACCACCTGAACAACCCAAGGGTCCGCCACTGACTCCTCCCAAACCCGGCGAAAGATGTGGAGACGTCCACCTACAGCCGGATGCGGACCCGGGTTCGGCGAGTCATGCCGAAGCAGTCTTGGAGGTCTTGGCCTTGGGGGCAACTTTGGGCTTCCAGGACTGTTTGGGCTTGGAGGAGGAGCGCGTTGAGGACGGACCCGTCTGGGACGTGGAGCGTGTCTCAGTTTGGAAAGAACGAAAGGACCGATTGCGTTTGGCTGGAAACTTCTTCTTGAACACCGATGGCAGAAGAGTACTTTTGCCACCAGTGGCCTCGCTAATCATCTCCTTAAGTTCAGATCCAAACAGTAAGGACCCCTGAAAAGGCAAAGAAAGCAATGTTTTCTTAGAAGCAGTGTCAGCAGACCAAATTTTCAACCAAAGAGTACGTCTAGCTACTATAGAGGAAGTAGAGGCCCTCGCCATCATGCGCACAGCATCAAAAGCAGCATCAGAAACATAATTTTGAGCTTCTAACATATTAGCAAGAAGCTGTAACTGCTCAGACACTGGTGCATCCTGGCAAACCGCCTCAGCCAGTTGTTCAGTCCAGGCCGCAATGGCCCTATTAACCCACGCCACTGCAAAGGTTGGACGCATGGCAGTGCCAACAGAGGCAAAAATGGATTTAAGACAAATCTCTAACTTTTTGTCCGTCCAATCCTGCACGGCCGAAGCATCAGACACAGCTAAGGCAGTAGATTTGGATAACCTAGAAATAGGAGCATCCACTTTAGGAGGATGAACCCATTTTGCCAGTTCAGTCTCAGGAAAAGGATAAAGTTTAGAAAACTTTTTGGACACAGAAGAGGATTTTTCAGGGTTCTTCCACGCATCAGAGACTAAACGGGCAAGAGTACGGTTAGTGGGAAAACAAACCACAGCCTTTGATGGTTTTTGGAAAACATCAGTTGGATCATGAGTAGATTCCTGAGTCAGAGGAAGGTTGAGCGTAGTAAGTACAGCTCTGATCAAACACTCAGCCGAAACTTCAGGGTCACATTCATAAGGGTCACCAATAGACCTATTAGATTCTATAACAGTGCCTTCCTCAGCATCAGAATCCTGCAAAAGTTCTTCCTCAGAAGAATCAGACACATCAGGGGCCCCCTGTGGCTTAGGCAGGGAGGTCCTGATTGAGGAGGGTCTGCCAGACTTGTAGAGCCCCCTGAACCTGAGAGGGAAAGAGTTGGAGAGTGGATCTGAGATCCCTAGTGGCAGCTTTAAACTCTTTTACCCAAGTTGGCTCAATAGCATGGCTGGGAAGCCCAGGGTTGCTATCCTGACTTTCTGCACATTTTGGGCATAAATGACCTGAAAATTCTCTAGGCAGCCCAGAGTAACAAGAGGAACAAAACGCAATGGGGGAAATGGTCACCCCAACCTCTTTGGTCTTGGGTCTAGCCCCTGACTCCAGTGGAGCAGACATGCTCACAGCGTCAGATATACACCACTTAAGAAAAAACCACCCAGTAAAAGTGTGAAAGATTAAAGTTTCACCCCAGAAATGCCTAAAATCGGACTTATCTGGCCAGCGAAGGGTTAATCTGCTGAGAGGAGAGAAGGCTCGTTCCCTGCGCAGTATACTTGCTGAGAAAAACACCACAAAATGGCTGCCGCGACGGTAGCCAATCAGAAAACGAGCGCGAAACAAGCGCTCATGGGAAACGTAGTTTTCCTCAGAAGTACCCCAAAACAGTGCCCGAAGCCCCCCCAGACTCCCAACACACCGAATCAAGCTACCGGATGATAGAGCAGGGGAAGACCAACAAAATGAGCCCTCTCTGAAGTTGCTGTGACAAGCGGTTCCAGAGATACGTCCCACACTGTGAAATCCCATAGAGAGTAAAGGAGCAATGGCGTCTATGCGGGAAAAAGCGTGCTTAAAGGTGCGGAACATTAAATATTAATAAAGTATACCTAAATGAAAAAGTACACCAAACACACTTCTAACACATATGAAACATGAGGGAATAACAACCCAAAGCTCCAAAACCCAGGGAATACCACAGACATTGCATAAATACAAGCAATATAAATAAAAACACCCTATGAGTGCTGGAGTGCATAAAGAGAACTCTCAAATACAAGCCCAGAGAAGGGACACTGTGGAGACAAGTGGACCTTCAGCACTCAAAGGGTGGCTCACCTTTCTGCAGAACTTCTGTCTTCAGGTAACCATGTTAAAAAGGGGATTAACCAGAGGAAAATCCCCCCAGCAGGGAAGCTACTTGACTCAAGCTGTTCCCTCTTCAGGGCATAAGGTCCACCAGAAAATCCCTGGAAGCTGCACTAGCCACTTTGGAGAGGGCAATTCACAGCCACGGTCACCCGTCTAATGGTGGTATTCCATATTTGAAGGAAAACAATTAAAAAACTAAAGTTGAATGAGAGATGTTCTCCACCTGGTGTGCACAGCACACAGGAACAAATCAATCTAGCTTGGCTCTGGCCTGAAGGCAGCTTAAGTAGGAGGGGAGGCTCCACCCCCTGCATACATTTGAATGAATGTTCCTGCCTATTAAAGGGGCGGATCGCCTCCCATTGTACCAGTGACCTGTATTGGACGACAGTGAAAGCATTTTACACTGTCCCTCATAGAAGACTCATTAGTAAATTGCAGTGATTCGGTCTGGATGTAAAAAAGTGAAATGGATAAGTCAATGGATGATTGACAGGAGACAGAGGGTGCTAGTAAAGGAGAATATTCGGATGAAGGGAGTGTTACTAGTGGGGTACCTCAGGGATCTGTACTGGGGCACATTCTTTTATTAGTGATATAATAAAATATACTTGTGGTAAGGTATGCCTTTTTGCAGATGATACAAAGATCTGCAACAGGGTAGACATTCCTGGGGGAATAAGCCAATTGACAAATAATTCAGGTAAATTAGAAGAATGGAGAAGAGTGTGGCAGCTGCAGTTTAAAGTTAATAACTGTAAAATAATGCACTCGGGACATAAGAATACAAAGGAAAAATACTATTAAGGGTACTATGCTGTCAGGCAACAGAGGAAAGGGATTTGGGAGCATTTGCAATGACTAAAAGGTAGGCAGGCAATGTAACAAAGCTGTGGGGAATGTATGCAGGGTGCTCAGTTGTATAGCTACGGGCATTAATAGCACAAAAATGGAAGTGGTCATGCCACTCTACAGATTTCTGGTTAGACCTCACCTAGAGAATTCTGTACAGTACTGTGAATTCCATCTCCAGAAGGATATAAATACTCTATAGAAAATTCAGAGAAGGGCTACTAAAATGGTGACTGGTTTACAGGAAAAGAAATAGCAAGACAGACTAATTGATCCAAAAATGTATAGCTTGGAGGAGAAGAGAGAGAGGGGATACGATAGAAACATTTAAATATATGAAGGGATTCAAAATGTGCAGGAGAGAAGTACATTTCAAAGGAGTAAAAATGTTAGGACAAGAAGCCATAGTCTAAAACTAGAGGGACAGATGTTTAGATGTAATGTGAGAGTTTAATTTCACTGAGATTGTATTTAGGTAAATGGAACAGCCTGCCATCAAGTGCTAGAAGTTAATACAGTGACAGAATTTTATAATATATATTAAATTAAGGAGCACACAACCCAATAAACATAAATTAGACCAACCACACCTAACCAGGCATGGAGTGCACCAATCCTGAGAGAACTATTATTCAACAATAACAGTAAAAAGGACCTTAATAGTGCACTCTGTCCAATTAAGCCAATAATCATAAAAAATAAAAAAAGTTTATTGTATCAAAATAGCAATAATATATATAGACAATCACAGTATCTACGAAGCAGTAGTTCACATTAGTGTTCTCCCCCATATACACCCACTACCCTGTAAATCTCCAAGTACAATAAGTAATATAAAATGCAAAAAGTCACTAGTGACCAGCTAACAATGCCTTTAAAGCTACATAAAACCAAGTTGGTATCAAAGATCCTACATGGAGCAACATACTGGCGCCAGTATCAAAAATAAAAACACATTCATTGGAGCGTATCCAAAGTCAGTCATCCTTGGAGTGATATGATGGAATGTTAGGAAGATGGAATGATGTAATGATGACAAATAAAATACAACAGACACACATGCTAAACAGGCATTTCCATTCAGTTGAGTCTGGTATAAAAGGCTAAACACATTTGTATTTCCGTAAACTGCTCCTAAATTAGCAGATGTATGATATAAGGAGGCTCACACCCATCTTCGACCTCACCGGTCATCGGTACAAGGGCAGTGACAGAATTTAAGCATGCATGGGATAGGCTTAAGGCGGTCCTGAACACAAGACAAGACCAAGACCAAATAAGGTTTCAAGAAAATGGCCAGACAAAATGGGCCGAATGGTTCTGATCTGCCATAAAGTTCTATGTTTATATGTTTATAAGGTGGAGCAGATCCTGAATCAAGAGACTGACCAAGTCTGCAAACACGCCCTCTTCGGCAAGTAAGGGGTGACCAGAATGACTGTTGCTCCATCCATCTGGACCTTCCGGAGAACCCTGGATATGAAGGGAATCAAAGGAAACACATAAGTGAGGTGGAAGTTCACAAAATTAACATTAAATTAATGGCAAATGCCAGAGGGTCTCCAGTATGGGAGCAGAAGGTCGGAACCTCTCTGTTGTTCCTGGTGGCCATGAGATCTATCGTCAGCACACCCCACTGTTGCACAATCAGGTAGAACGCACCCTCATAGGCATCACCAATAGAAGCAAGGTCCAATAAACGAGGGCCAGCCGTATCGCTTGGACTTCCAGTATATTAATGGACAAGAAGGAATCCTCCTGGGTCCAGCGGCCCTGGACAACAGATGACCCACAACCACACCCCAGCCACCGAAGCTGGCATCTGTTGTGACCAGGGCCCACTATGGAATCATAAAGGGTCTCCCCTGCTCCAGGTTTGGACTCAATCACCACTGGAGGTGCCACCTGGTTTCCAAAGAGAGGGACATTCAGATGTTCTGGGTGTCTAACCTCTTTCCCAGAAACACCAGAACTGGAGATATTGAGCATATGGGCGTCTAACCTCTTTCCCAGAAACACCAGAACTGGAGATATTGAGCATAGTCATGATCCACCCATGGAGGACTAGAAGTCAGGAATATTCCTAAAGGGGACAAGTCGAGAGCTACTCAGAGAGCCATGATCAAGACATCACCCAGGAAAGGTGTCAGAGAGATGCAGTGGGCATTGATGAAGGCCACTATGACCATGGTGAAAACATGAGGTGCTGAAGCCAGGCCAAATGGCAGAGCCGTGAACTGGTAATGATCTGAGCCTACAGCACAACGCATGTAGTGTTGGCTGTCGGGGTGAATTGGGATGTGCAGATATGCATCCTGAAGGTCCAGTGAGGCCAGATACTCCCCCAGGCACAACAGAACGCAAAGAGTCCATCTTTAATTGCTTAGTCACCACATTTGTTGACATTTGGTCACGTTTCTTTGGTCGCCAGCCTCAAAATGAAGCAATAACAATGTTGCTTGCCTACCAGTGGCACATTCCTTATATAGCCTTGCATACAATGTCACTTTCAATATGTCACCTGAATGGAAAGAGTTTCGCAAACCACGCCCTCTTGGTCCATCAAGGAACGGCCAAAATCAAAGTTGCACCATCCATCCTTATCTTCCATAGTACCCTGGGAATGAGGAGAATCTGAGGAAAAACATAAGCGAGGTGGAAGCACCAAGAATTTGCCAGCACGTCCATGACAAATGCCAGAGGATCCCCCCAACATGAGCATAACACTGGAACCTTCCTGTTGTCCCTCTTGGTCATTAGGTCTATCTGTGGCAGTCCCCACTGTTACACAATCAGTTTTAACACTTCCGGAGGGAGTTCCCACTCTGCGGGACCTACATCCTGGTGACATAGAAGGTCTGCCAGACCTTTTTCTAACCTTGGAATGTGAATGCCGGAGATGGCCAGAACACGGGCTTCTGCCCAGTCTAGAATGTACTTCACCTCGTACCAGACAGTGGCCCTTCAAGTGCCCCCTGACGGTTGATGTAAGCCATGGCCACTGCATTGTCGGAATGGACTCCTCCTGGATGACTAACAGAGATGTCCAGGTGACCCAGTATTACACCCCAATCACTCAGGCCGGCATCAGTCATGATCATAGTCCATTCTGGGATCATGAATGACTTCCAGAGGTCTAGGTTGAGCTGCGCAACTACCACTGCAGGTCCCAGGTGACTTCCGGAGAGAGGGAGAGCTGCCAATCCAGAAAATCCGGATTCCAATGCCATGTTTGGATGCAGAGTCTTTGGCGTTCCATGGTGTGCACCTGATAATAAGGTACCGCTTCTAGGGCAGACATTAGGTGGCCCAAAACCCTCAGGTACTCCCTGACAGAGGCCAAGGGCCGTTCCAGAGCTTGGGACACATCCTGAATGAACTGCAGGATCTGGTCTTCCGGCAAGACTTTACCCAGGTGGGTGTCAAACCTCATGCCAAGGAAAATCAGCTCCTGGGATGGTACTGAAGAGAACTTCAATGTTTTCAGAACCCACACATGGTGGACCAGGAGAGTCAAGTACATTCCTAGCCCTGCTAAGTCAAGAGTTCCTCCAAAGGAGCCTTGAGCAAAAGATCATCCAAGAAAGGGGTCATATAAATGCCCTGGGTGTGAATGAAGACCAACAAGGACCCAACAACCCTGGTAAACACCTGGGGAGCTGATGCCAGGAAAAAGGGCAGAGCGGTTAACTGGTAATGCTCAGAGGCAAAACGTAGAACGCGTTGAGTGTTCTGGTGGATTGGGCTGTGTAGGTACTCATCCTAAAGGTCTAGGGAAGCAAGATACTCCCCTGTGCACACAGCAGTCTCCACATACAAGTTGAGACACTTGAGGTCCAAGATGGGATGGCAACCACCATCCTCCTTCAGGAGCACAAACAGATTGTAATAGAAACCTGAAACTTGCTCCTGGGGAGGTACTGGAATCAGAAACTTTTTGTCTAGTAGGGATTGCACCACTTCCTGGAACAGCCTCAATTTGGACAGAGCTGAAGGTACACTGGACTGGAAAAAAACAGAAAGGAGATAGGGACTTGAAACCAATTCTGTACCCTTCCAATTATCACCAGCAAAACCTACTGGTCCACAACAGAGTTTTCCCAGGCATCCTGAAACAGGCCAAGGCACCAACTTCAGGAACCTGTGGTCCAGGATTCCATGAGTCATGCACAAGCTGGCTTGACCGACTTAGCCATTGAAGCGGTTTGCTTGGGCTACCACTGCTTTCTGGGCTTGGTGGAGGGCATGTGGCGGTGGTGTGGGGGGGGAGACCTGCAAAACCTGCAGCCTTTGCTCCTCCATTTGGTGGGGACGAAAAAGACACAGTTTCCATACCATAGTAGGGTGCTTAATGGACATCTGACAACAGGGTGCTCTTGCTCTCATCGCCGATTATCTGCTTTAGCCGAGGTCCAAATAGAGACTTGCCCTAAAAAGGTAAGGAAACCAGTGTCTTCTTGAAATATTGATCTGTAGACCAATTCTTAAGCCATAATGTGTGTTGCTTAGTAAGAGAGAAATCCGAGGCCTTGGCAGACAGCCTGATTGCCTCAAAGAGGGCATATCTGAAACATATGTGTTAGTCTCCATCATGTTGGCCAAAAAAAGCCAAGTCCTCCTTGGGAGCATCAGCGCAGACAGCTTCCATCATCTGTTTGCCCCACAACTCAACAGCTCTGATGACCCAAGCAGAGGCAAAAATAGGCCTCAATGCAGCCCCAGTGGTCACAAAATGAGACTGGAGGAAAGAATCAAGCTTCTTATTCACCATGCTTTTAAGTCCTGCAGCATCCACCAACAGAAGAGCACTTGACTTGGCTAGCCTGGAAATTGGGGGATACACAAAAGGAGGAGAGGGCCACTGCACCAAAGCTGCCTCAGAAAAGGGGTACAGCTTAGAAAACCTCTTAGCGATAAACACTCTCTTATCTGGTGTCTTCCACTCATCCAGAAGTAACCGATCAAGAGTACCATTAGGAGGAAATACAGTAGAGGATTTCCTAAGCTAGCGGAAAACATTGGCAGAGGAAGTACCCTTATCAGGGGTATCAGGGATCTGAAAGGTCCTCAAAACAGCCCCTCAGCAGAGGGGAGAGGGTCAGCCTCATAAGAGTCCCCATAGGAGCAGAAAGAATCCATATCTTCATATTTCCCTTCCTCAAGTTCATCCTCAGGACAGTCCTCTTCAGAGGATGCCCCTATGAGTGCAGCCATACTCTGAGCCCTAGGGGCCACATATCTAAAAATGGTAGAGGGATTCCATGAATGAACAACCCCTTGGATGGAGAGAGGAAACTAGGACAACAATGTGTTAACCCAAGCTGGCTCATGTTCAGACTAGCCCCATGTCCCTCATCAACTGACATTAGTAGTGTCTAAACTAATATAAGTAACTAGTAACAGTTACTCAGACTATTAGTTCACTCAAGAAAAGACCAGAAAGTACTTATCCGGCAGGCGAAGGGTTAATATGGAGGAGAGCAAGGAGATTCTGCCTCTGCAAAGGATAAGCAAGAGTGAAGTAAAATGGCAACTGGAAAAGCAACAGTCAATTGGAAGTAAGCCCGTGAAATGGGCTCTGGGTACTGTAGCCTTCTCTGTTGTCTAACACAGCCTACAACTCTGCCCGGGCCTCAGAGACACTCAGGACATGAACCATATGAAAGGGCATGAGGAGAAAAGAAGAATGAGCCCACTCTGACCTCAGTATGACCGGCAGTTACCCACTGACCCCAGGGACCATGAGGGGGGGAGGAGTAAAGAGACAGGCCACTAAAGGGAAAAGCCTAAGAAAAGACCTCAAACCCGAGAGAAACCAGGGGAGAAGGTGTTAACTAGTCCCAATGCAGCCATCCATGCTCCATAACACAGGGGAAGAACAGTAAATAACAGCCAACACGAGAGCAAGAACCAAAAGGTTCGGAGAGACTCCTGTATAAAGACATACAAGTAGGGACAAAGTGAACCAAGGCACTCAAAGGGTTATTCACCAATCTTCATTCTTCAGGTTGCCATTCCTAGCCGAAGGGAATCCTAGACATGCAAGACTGCCTCCAGGATTTTCCTACCAAAGCTGGCGTCAGCCGATGCCAGCACATTAACACGGTAGTGCTTCGAAAAGGTGTGCACAGATGACCATGTGGCTGCCTTGCACAAATGATCAGCGGAGGCCTGGTTCTTGTAAGCCCAAGAGGCCCCAACAGATCATGTAGAATGAGCCATGATCCTGAAAGGGACAGGCTTCTTCCTTTGCTCATAAGCCTTACGAATAGTGAACTTGATCCAAGAAGCAAGTGTCACTTTGGATGCAGGTCTGCCTGCCCTAGGACCCTCAGGAATGACGAACAGCGCGTCCGATTTCCTGATAGACTCAGTGTGACGTACATAAAACTTGAGACAACGCACCACGTCCAACAAGTGGAGATCCCTCTCCTTGTCAGAGGTAGGGTCAGGGCAGAAAGAAGGCACCACAATCTCCTGATTGATGAGGAGCTCAGAGACCACATGCAGGAGAAACTTCTGAGAAGAGCAAAGCACCTCCTTGTCCTTGTGAAACACCAAATACGGTGGTTTACAGGACAGAGCATGCAACTCTGCGACACGGCGGACAGACAAAATCGCCAGGAGGTAGGCCATTTTCCACGTCAAGAGGCGCAGAGGAATAGTAGCCAAAGACTCAAATGGAGGGCGTTGAAGAATGCCCAAAACCAAGTTAAGATCCCACTGAGGAGCAGGAATCTTAGAGGCAGGACAAGCATGAGCAATGCCCTGGAAGAAAACCTTAACATCAGGAAGGATGGTAATGCGCCTCTGAAAGAAAACAGAAAGCGCAGGAGTCTGAACGTTAAGGGAACTAAAACTAAGGCCCTTATCCACACCTTCCAGCAAGAAGTCTAGGACCGTAGGCAGATTGAAATTCTGAGACAGGTCCTTGTCAGCACACAAAGATAGAAAGGTTGACCAGACACGATGGTAGATCTTGAAAGAAACAGGTTTTCGGGCACAGAGCATAGTAGCCACCACACCAGAAAAGAACCCTTTCAACTTCAATATTGAGGATTGAGGAAGAGAAACTGACATCTTCAGAAGATGTGCAAGGGTCAACCGGATCACGAACCTCTGGAGCTACCTGGTGTGCATCATGGCAAATGGAACCATTTCTATGGTGGAGATGAATTTTCCCACTAGAGAGGATAGCTTCCGGACTGGAACTGGATCCTGAGCCAGAACCACAGAAACCCTGTGGGCGATCTGGTGAGCCACCTCGTCCGTGAGGAACACCATGATCTTCTGAGTGTCAAAGAAAAGGCCAAGGAAGACCAGACGGTGGGATGGGACCAGATCTGACTTGTCCAAGTTGATGATCTACCCGTGATGGTTGAGAGCCTGAATGCAGTTCTGAACCTGCTAATGAAGTTCCGTGGAGAGGGCTTTCAGAAGCAAGTCGCCCATGTATGGAGTAACTCTGATGCCGTTCAGGTGGAGGACGGGTATCAAGGCACCCAGGACACAGTTGAAGACCTGAGGAGCTGTCGTCAGACCAAATGAAAGAGCGGAGAACTGAAAATGTCCCCTGTCGCAGGCAAACCAGAGGTACTGCTGGCTCTCTGGATGAATAGCAATGTGTGAGTACGCGTCCTGAAGATCCAGAAAAGCAAGGAATTCCCCGGGGGACATGGCAGCAATCACCGTCCGTAGAGACCCCTGGTGATAATGAGCCTGGGTCACAAAGGAATTGAGATACTTCAAGTCCAAAATGGGACGACAACCGCCATCCTTCTACAAAGAGGTTTAAGTAAAAACCCATAGCCCTGTCCTGAACTGGCACCGGCTCTAGAACATCCTTGTCCAGAAGAGCCTGAACAGCGCTGTCGAACAGTCTGCGTTTCTCTGCACCCTGCGTTAGAGGGATGAAAACGAAAGGGAGGAAGAGAGATGAAAGGGATCCTGTACCCTTCCGTCACCACCTGTAAAACCCATGGGTCCGTCACAGAGTCCCCCCAAACGCTGTGATAGTGTTGAAGATGACCACCAACAGAGGAGTGTGGGCCCAGGTTCGGCGAGTCATGCCGAAGAAGGCTTGGAAGCCTTGGCTTGGCTTGGAGGAGACCTTGGGCTTCCATTGTTGTTTGGGCTTGGAGGAGGTACGTGGAGCTGAGGGAACCGTCTGGTTCGCCGAACGTGTCTCATTCTGAAAGGAACTAAAAAAACTGTTACGCTTAAGCGGCAATTTCTTCCTGGGAACCAAGGGTAGAAGAGTACTCTTACTCCCTGTGGCGTCACTGATCAGATCCTTAAGATCTGGCCCAAACAAGGAGGTACCCTGAAAGGGTAGGGAAAGTAAAGCTCTCTTAGAAGTAGGGCTGCAACTAACGATTATTTTGATAAATCGATTAGTTGGCCGATTATTTCTTCGATTAATCAATTAATCAGATAAAAAAACCAATATGCTAATTTTTCATAATTTAAAATGATTTAATGAACAAACAGTGTTAAAAACAAACAGCAGAATAAAAAACTTTACACATTAACATGTGTCATTGTTATTATTTTACTATGGGGTCTATGCACCTCTCTCCCCCTTGCACCTCTATTTCTCCCCCATGTACTTCTTTCTCCCCTCCATGTACTTCTTTCTTCCTTTTGTACCTCTCTTTCTCCCCCATGTGCCTCTCTTTCTACCCCGTGTACTTCTTTCTCCCCCATGTGCCTCTCTTTCTCCTCCATGTACTTCTTTCTCACCCCTTTTGCCTCTCTTTCTTTCCCCTTGTACTTCTTTCTCCCCCCATGTGCCTCTTTCTCCCCCCTTGTACTTATTTCTTCCCCATGTGCCTCTTTCTCCCCCCTTGTACTTATTTCTTCCCCATGTGCCTCTTTCTCCCCCCTTGTGCCTCTTTCTCCCCCCTTGTACTTCTTTCTCTCCCATGTACCTCTTTCTCCCCCCTTGTACTTCTTTCTTCCCCATGTGCCTCTTTCTCCCCCCTTGTGCCTCTTTCTCCCCCTTGTGCTTCTTTCTTCCCCCTTGTGCCTCTTTCTCCCCCTTGTGCTTCTTTCTTCCCCATGTGCCTCTTTCTCCCCCTTGTGCTTCTTTCTCCCCCCTTGTGCCTCTTTCTCCTCCATGTACTTCTTTCTCACCCCTTTTGCCTCTCTTTCTTCCCCCTTGTACTTCTTTCTCCCCCATGTGCCTCTTTCTCCCCCCTTGTACTTATTTCTTCCCCATGTGCCTCTTTCTCCCCCCTTGTACTTATTTCTTCCCCATGTGCCTCTTTCTCCCCCCTTGTACTTATTTCTTCCCCATGTGCCTCTTTCTCCCCCCTTGTACTTCTTTCTCCCCCCTTGTACTTATATCTTCCCCATGTGCCTCTTTCTCCCCCCTTGTGCCTCTTTCTCCCCCCATGTGCCTCTTTCTCCCCCTTGTACTTCTTTCTCCCCCCTTGTGCCTCTTTCTCCCCCCTTGTGCCTCTTTCTCCCCCCTTGTGCCTCTTTCTCCTCCCTTGTACTTCTTTCTTCCCCTTGTGCCTCTTTCTCCCCCCTTGTACCTCTTTCTCTCCTCTTGAACTTCTTTCTCTCACATGTACTTCTTTCACCCTTTTGTACCTCTCTTTCTTCCCCATATACTTCTTTCTCCCCCCATGTGCCTCTTTCTCCCCCCTTGTACTTCTTTCTTCCCCATGTACCTCTTTCTCCCCCCTTGTACTTCTTTCTTCCCCATGTGCCTCTTTCTCCCCCCTTGTGCCTCTTTCTCCTCCATGTACTTCTTTCTCACCCCTTTTGCCTCTCTTTCTTCCCCCTTGTACTTCTTTCTCCCCCATGTGCCTCTTTCTCCCCCCTTGTACTTGTTTCTCCCCCCATGTGCCTCTTTCTCCCCCTTGTACTTATTTCTCCCCCCTTGTACTTATTTCTTCCCCATGTGCCTCTTTCTTCCCCATGTGCCTCTTTCTCCCCCCTTGTGCCTCTTTCTCCCCCCTTGTACTTCTTTCTTCCCCATGTGCCTCTTTCTCCCCCCTTGTACTTCTTTCTTCCCCTTGTGCCTCTTTCTCCCCCCTTGTACCTCTTTCTCTCACATGTACTTCTTTCACCCTTTTGTACCTCTCTTTCTCCCACATGTACTTCTTTCTCCCCCCTGCCCTTGTACCTCACTTTCTCCCCCCTGCCCTTGTACTTCACTTTCTCCCCCCTTCTAAATCTTTCTCCCGCCATGTATGTGTCTCCCCTGTACCTCATTTTCCCTTGTGCATCTCTTCTTCTTCTCCCCAGTGCCCGCACTGATGACATCCGGGGAGGAACCACGTCAAACACATGCTCCACGCGGCGTCTCCGAGCTGTCATCAGTGCAGGCAGTGGGAAGACTGTAGCATCCATCCGGCAGACAGTAAGGCGACGTACAGCGGCTGGGCGGCACAACTAATCGCTGCACAACTAATCGATAATGGGAATCGTTGGCAACGATTCTCATTATCGATTTTAATCGATTTTATCGATTAGTTGTTGCAGCCCTACTTAGAAGCAGTGTTGGCAGACCATATCTTGAGACAAAGAGATCGTCTGGCCACCAAAGACATGGTGGAAACCCTAGCCACCAAACGGATGGCATCAAATAAGGCAGCAGAAACATAGTGCTGTGTCTCAGAAATGTTGGCAAGAAGGCACAACTTATCCGATGTAGGCACATCCTAACGGACAGCCCGGGTGAGCTGTTCAGTCTAGACAGCGATGGCCCGGTTCACCCATGCTGCTGCGAACGCTGGACACATGGTAGAACTAGGAGTGGCAAAAATGGACTTGAAGGAAACCTCAAGTTTCTTGTCAGTCCAGTCTTTCAGAGCAGAGGCATCAGAGACTGGTAAGGCAGGAGACTTAAACAGCCTGGAAACAGGAGCATCCACTTTGGGAGGATGAACCCATTGAGTAAGCGCAGCTTCAGAAAAAGGATAAAGCTTAGCAAATTTCTTGGACACAGAGGGTTTCTTGTCTGGGGATTTCCACTCCTCACACACAAGGCGGTCAAGAGTGGGGTTAGGTGGAAAAGTAAGGGGCTTTTAAGGCTCCTGGAACACATCAGAGGGATCAGAAGGAACCTCCTGAACTAAGGGAATGTTAAGAGTAGTTAAGACAGCCCTGATCAGGCCCTCAGAGGAGGGTTCAGGATCAGTCTCAAAAGGGTCCCCAAAAACTGAGAGGAGACTGACACAGAACATTCCTCAACATCTGAATGCACCAGCAGTTCCTCCTAAGAGGAATCTGACACGTCAGGTACTCCCCTGAGGTTTGGGCAGGGAAGACTGAGGAGGGGGCCTGCCAAGACTGAAAGGTCCCCTGTAACTGGGATGAAGAGAGTTGCAATGTGGACCTAAGGTCCCTGGTAGCAGCCTTGAACTCTTGCACCCAAGCTGGCTCCAATGCATGGCTGGAGGTCCCTGGAATGCAGTCAGGGACAGCAGAACATGCCGTGCATAAATGACCTGAGAATTCTCTAGGCAGCCCTGAGTGACAGGAAAAGCAATGTGGGATACAGAGACCCCAGCCTCCTTAGTCTTAGGTCTGGCCCCAAGCTCCAGCAATATAGACATTCTCACAGTGTCAAATAACCTTACTGTACAATATATCACCCAATTATAGTGTGTAGGATTAAAGTTTCACCCCAGAAATCGCTAAAATAAACTTATCTGTCAGGCGAAGGGTTACTCAGCAGAGGAGAGAAGGATAGTCCAAGCCCTGAGTAGGAGATTCACTCTGGAAAGGTCACAAAATGGCTGCCGTGGTGGGAGCCAATCAGAAACGTGTGCGCGAAGCAAGCGCTCATGGGAAATGTAGTTTTCCCAGAAAAGTACCCCAAACAGTGCCCGAAGCCCCCTGAGCCCCCCAACACACTAGAAAAATGAACCGGATGATAGAGCAAGGGCAGACAAGTAAAATGAGCCATCTCTGAAGTTGCTAGGTTAAACGGTTGCCGAGATATGTCCCAAAGAGTACAGTCCCATAGAAGTGAATGGAGCAATGGCGTCTATGCGGTAAAGAGAGTCTTAAAGGCGCAGAACTCAATTTTAGCAAAATTAAGAGTGCAATATTAAAATGTGTCAAACAGCATTAGAACATGTGAGGACATCCAAAAAACACTAAACCAGTAGGAAAAGTGCTACAACCCCCTGCATACAATTCTAGAATTGTTCCTGCCTACTTAAAGGGGCGGATCGCCTACCCAGAGTTACCAGTAACCTGTACAGGACGACAGAGAAATATAACTTTTTAAAGTTCTCCCCTCACTGAGGAGATTTGTGTCAGTCAGCTTGAGGCAGCTCTTCAGCAGAGCCGAGACAGCACTATGTAGAAAGAAATACTTCATTGGAATGGTCTACAAAGTGTGCCTTGTTTGCAAGAACACAATGAAGTATTTCTTTCTACACAGCGCTATCTCTGCTCTGCTGAGTGCCACTTGCCGGTCCTGGGACCAGGATCTTCTTCTGTCAGCTGACATCAGGGAAAGGAGAGGGGGGGGGGGACTTTAAAATGTTATATCTCTCAAACCATAAAGGTTTGCGAGATCAGACTGGCATCGATGGATTGCTTTTTTGATTATCTACAATGTTACTTGTTATTTATGTAAGACATTACTAACCTTTTACGATAGAGCAGATCATCAGAGAGGTTTATAAAGTCAACCTACACTGGAAAATGGTCCAAATTAAACTGAGCAATCCATCTCTAGGGAAGCCAGTTATGGGAGAGCCTACCTAATGGGGGATTAAACAGCCCCACATGTAAAAGGTACCCCCCACAGGTAAAAATTAAAAAAAGTAAAACTAAAAACTAATGTACCATGCTGATTCTTCGGCAAAGCTCTTCTTGACTACCTAATTCTCTTCCCACCTCCCTCCCAGCTGCCCGAGGGAGAACATTCACGCTTCTCTTCAGTGTGCTGTGAATGGCTTTTATTGTTAGATCAAGCTTCAGTTAGCATTATGCTGGAGCTTGACATGATAAAAGACATTCAAAGCACACCGTAGGGAAGCGTGACTGTGCTCCCTGGGGCAGCTGGGAGAGAGATGGGAGGAGAAGAAGAGCTGTGCTGTGCATATTATGCAGAAGTGCACAGCACAGAAGATATCTTTTTTATGTAAGTACTTTAAAAAACAGCAAAAGCTACTGTAAAAAAATGTTATTAAGCTGATACATCCCTTTAAGGCAGGGGTTGAGCTGGAAGAGAAGGGGGAGTGCCCTGCACTCTGGACAAGGGAGCAATGCATTAGGCACACGTCTGCTACTCAAAGGGTTAAAGTGAAGGAGGTCGATGTAATGTTTCAAAACTTGTGTAATGTAAGTCTGCAAGGTGCAAGTCTGAGTAATAGCGTGAATATAACGGAGATCATATTGTTGCTCAATGAAGCAGAGGATGGCAGGGGGAGGTAAGGTGGTAAATGGATGGGAGGGAGAGGTGCCACAGTTAATGGATGGGAGGGGGAGATGACGCAGCTAATGGATGGGAGGCAAAGCAGTGAATGGATAGGAGAGGTGAAGTGGTGAATGGATGTGAGGACAAAAGTTAAGTGGTAAGAGAAGGTGGCGAAGAGAGAAGGTGTGGATACTAGAGAAGGGATAGTGAACATGTGAGGAAGTGGGAACACAATAGGAAGTGGTGTTGAAGGCAGTGAGTGCGGACTAAGGATAATAGATAAAAGGAGAAGGTGGCAAGAGGTCATGTACACAAGAGTTTGTGAATGGAAGACAGACGTGAAACTTTAAGAGATATTGACAGGAGTGTGCAGACCCCACTCCACTGAAATTCAGGCTCCTTTGTATGTTTGCAAAAGACAGCGAGGAGGAGATTTGCATATATCCTCCTTACTGCTGCCCCGTGGTGTGGAAGGCACGACTTCTCAGTCAGGCGATTGTCTGCGCTTTTATAATACAAATATATATAATTGTAACCCTTTGAGGGCCAGAGAGGATACCTCTATGGCACTAAAATGGTTAATTGTATTAAATTCAGACTGCATGGTGGGGCATCAGGACCACTTCCCCCAGCTTCTGGTTTAACAGCCGATTTGGCTTCTCCACCTGCCTCCTCAAACGACAGATTAAAATTTTTTTGTCCTTAACAGAGTTGCAGCAGTGTTTGGTTGAGGAGGTAGGGGGATTTACCCCCTGCCTCCTCTGACCAGTCAGCGCTTTCCAACCACCCAACCATGCCCCCTGAAAGTGAACCAGATTCACTTAAATTTGTTTGTTTTTTTATTAAAAAGATGGTATATGTTATTACAACAGTTACAGTAGATGGATCAGTGCACAGATGACAATCAATAGATATAAAGTTATATCACAGCCATAAGATAATCACATAAATGTGGTACAGCTCAACAAGGTTTCTAGCAATCCGTTGGAAAAACAGCTAAGATTATGAAAAGGAACGTGGAAGAGGTAAAGCGCGGAGAGCGTATCAAGAGTAAGAACCCGCTGAAAGGTAGTAAGGAGACAGGACTTCATGAAACAGGAAAGCAGTACTGGAAAACAGAGCTACACAGAGTGTGAAGATTTTTTTATAATTATACTAGCAATATGTGACGGCGTTGCCCATCATTATAATAGGGTATGTGTTATGTAGTATTTTTTGTTTGAAATGTTGTAGGTGGCATGTTGAAGGTATTTTGTAAGAATTTTTTGTGTTTGTTTGTTTGTATTGTACATTTCATTTAGCTGTATTGACTGATGATGTTTTTTTGTGTACTGTGTGAAGCAGAAAGAATCATATTACACACATACATAGACAAACACAGATACAGTGACATATACAGACATTGATCATACATACACACGTACATACATGCATGCACACACACACACGCACACACATACATACATACATGCACGCACACGCACACACACACACGCACGCACGCACGCACACACACACACACATTGTTACGGTCCTGTAAGTACCAGAGGGGTAGGCAAGGCGTTGCTTATTGTGTTGCTTAATCCTCTGGCACTGAAAGGGTTAACCAGCTGTCCCAGTATGTAGCAAGAGTCATGGAGTCCACAGTCCCTGAAGAGGACTCTGTACATGCACACTCAGAGGCTGCCAGACAACCGCCGGCCCGGCTCCCTGGCCAGGAAGACACCTCCTGCCCCAGGCCATGGCCAAAAGCGTTACTAGGGACATAGCCCGGGAACAGAGAGAGGGAACTAAGGAGGGATGGTGTGTGTGGTTGGAGCAGATATAGTGCGGCATGTATATTTTTTGTGCCAGGGTACTTACACAATGCAGGTGTGTGACAGCGGGAAGAGAGCGGCAGTGAAGAAGCTTGTGTGTAAGAGTGTGTACTACAGAGTGGCCCCAGCATGGTCTGTCTCCAGCCCCTCAGCCACGGGTAATAGCCGTATCCAGCTGCTGCTTGTAGAGCGCTCCTTGAAGGGCCGCATGACTGGGCTGTTGCTGGGTGGAGTGCTGTGCTTCATGAAGGGGGAACATGAAGGATTTGGTACTGGGCCTGCCTGCCTTCGAGCTACATGAAGCAGCTGGGCTTCCTGCAGCAGAAACACATTGTGCACCAGGAGCTGAAAGCATTGTGTTGTGGATACCAGAAATGAAGGTACACTGGAGCCGATCCCGCCCTCTCTTTGTTGGATCAGCTCATTGTGTGCCTCAGGTTGGTGGAGGGACCCCTGGGGACTCTGTGTGTGTGTGTGTGTGTGTGTGTGTGTGTGTGTGTGTGTGTGTGTGTGTGTGTGTGTGTGTGTGTGTGTGTGTGTGTGTCTGTGTGTGTCTGTGTGTGTCTGTGTGTGTGTGTGTGTGTGTGTGTCTGTGGTGTAGGAGCAAGTGGCAGCCATTTTGGAGGGACCCCTGGGGAGTGTGTGTGTGTGTGTGTGTGTGTGTGTGTGTGTGTGTGTGTGTGTGTGTGTGTGTGTGTGTGTGAGTCTGTGGTGTAGGAGCAAGTGGCAGCCATTTTGTTTTTTCAGTCACTCGGTTAGTGGTGGCCAATCACCCAATGGGAGCAGTAATGTCCCCATTCAATCACCCAATGGGAGTTGTGTCTCCTAATGAGACATAAATTATGTAATGAGGCATTCTGTTCAATGTGAGTTTGTTTTCTGAGGAGACAAATTATGTTCTGTGTGTGAGGTACCATAAATTATGCAATGAGGCTTATTCTTTATATATTATATATATATATATATATATATATATATATATATATATATATATATATATTATATATATATATATACACAGCAGAAATGATGGGTACGCCAAATCTTTTGAGCAATACCTGGGTGCTCTAGCTAAATTCTTGTAGATAGCAAATGGCGGTATCATAAGCAGTATGATATTGCATGCAGGCATTCACAAGAATTTGTAAATTAAAAAGTGTCAACATTTTGACCCTACATTGGGCCTTCTTGAAGACATAGTGACAAACATTCAAAACCTTAAACCTTTTAAACACCAAAAGAAACCACGTGTTCTACAAAAAAACGCTAGCCAAAGTGACTAGTAAAAGTGACGTCATATTCAATTAAAAATACTGTAAGGATACTATTAAGCTACATAGTGTTCTTAGAAATACAACAGAGTATACCAAAAGAATTTTGTATGCATGATAACTTGCACAGGTATCGCTGTTCATTATTTATATAGATGCGGTTATCTTGAAAAAGACGACAGTATCACACACTGTGCTGCTTGAAGATGTGTAGTAGTGGAGCGTCAGAAAGTTAGTGCACAATATTACCAATATGTGTGACTTAAGACAGCTTGGTGAAAGTAAACTGTTAGTCTGTCTAACAAATGTCAGTAGTAGAGAGTACAAGGATTTGCTGTCCCGAGTAGTTGGTACTATCAAAATACATCAAATCTGTGCATAAAGGAGGCAAGCTAGTCTACTAGTAGACATTACTCTTTCCATGAGAAAAATGCATTAAAATAGACCATTCTTACTTGCATTCCTTTAGCAGTTGGAGAACCTCTGTGTACAATGTTGCCGCTCCTTGTGGCAATGAGTGGGAACTCCCAGTTAATGAAAGGGATTCCTTCTTTGCGAGTTCTATCCTCAGATGACCCCTGGGCTCTACCGCAGCTTGCTGTTCTGCAGAGCTGGGGAGCCTTATAGCAGGGTACACCAGACTTAATAAGGTACACAGTGTACTTCAGCATACAGTTAAGCAAAAAATCAAGAGTACATAAAGCCAATAGATCCCCTGGGCTCTACCTAACCTGCTTTGTTGCAGAGTTCCAGAGCCCTATTATGGGGAATATAATGAGAGCTCATCCTATGGGCCAAGGTTCAGATGAAAATACAATATTAATACAGAACAGCAAGCTGCAGTAGAGCCCAAGGGTCATCTGAGGATAGAACTCGCAAAGAAGGAAACCTTTCATTAATCGGAAGTTCCCACTCATTGTCATTAGGTGAGGCAACATTGTATTTGATCACAGCACAGCAGAATCCTGGACACCTAAACGGAGTTTCTCCAGCTGCCAAAGAAATACAAATAAAAATTGTTTTTTTTATACATTTCTCTCATGGAAAGAGTAATATCTACTAGTAGACTAGTTTGTCTCCTTTATGCACAGATTTGATGTATTTTGATAGTACCAACTACTTGGGATAGCAAATCCTGTTACTCACTACTACTGACATTTGTTAGATAGATTAATAGTTTTCTTTCACCAAGCTTAAGACACATATATTGGTAATATTGCGCACTAAAAATCCTGTTACTCACTACTATTGACATTTGTTAGACAGATTAATAGTTTTCTTTCACCAAGCTTAAGACACATATATTGGTAATATTGCGCACTAACTTTCTGACGCTCCACTACTACACATCTTCCAGCAGCACAGTGTGTAATACTGTCGGCTTTTTCAAGATAACGATCTATATTGTTTTGTGAGAAAGACTGCTTTAAAAAAGTGTTTTTGCTAAATCTAATGAAGTAATCTCCACAGATGTGTCTTTTTCTGATTTGAGTATTGTGGAGGGAAAGCCCCCTTTGGGGATTCAGTCTGAGCCAGTAGCCTGCAGTAGAGAGGATAAGGTTTTTCTTCCATTTTCTGTACAATGCAGTCTGCATGACTTAGAATCTCTAAAAAGGGAAAATAGCCCTACAAGAACATGCAACATTGATGAGAAGTGTATAGAAAAGGACTTTTTTTTAAAAGAGTTTTAAGAGTACCAGTGACTTTTATCCAATTAAGTGTAGAGGTCCTGTTATAGATAGGCTTCAAAAGTCAATTGAGAAAGAATTGGTTACTCTCAGTGAGAGTTAATACCAATATATCTGTGAAAAGGAAAAATAATTTGAGCCCTTTTGAGAGTCAAGCTTTATGTGACTTACAAATGGATAAAAGTATTGTGATACGTAATGCGGATAAGGGTGGTAGCATTGTAGTTCTAGATGCTTCTACCTATCATTTAGAGTGTCTGAGACAGTTGGGGGACAGGGATTCCTATCTCAGACTATCGAAAGATCCAACAGGTCAATATCTTAGGACATTGGGGAGTTCGGTGGATGAGGAATTGGCACTGGGGGTTTTGACCACTGGAGAAGTCGATCATCTGGTGGTTCCCCAACCTGTCATCCCAATATTACACCATCTCCTAAAAGTCCATAAAGAAATTAGACCTCAGGTTGGGAGATCTATAGTCTCGGGAATAGGGTCCATTACTGGGAATCTCTCAGAACTCAGACTCTTATCTGCAATCTTTGGTTTTGCACTTGGAGTTATTTGAGGGAATCTGGTCATCTTTTGACTATCTTCTCCACATTGTAGGTCAGACAGGGGTTCTCTTGGGGATCCCTTGATGTGACCTCGCTATATTCTATTATTCCTCAGGCGAAAGAAATATTAGCAGTTCAATATCATCTAGATACATACAGTTCCTATTTCACAGATTTGAAGACCTTTATTTTGATGGCTACCGATCACTTGCTAACCCATAATTATTTCAAATATGACAGGACCTTTTACTTACAAACATGAGGAACATCAATGGGTGCAAAATTTGCACCCTCCTTCACTAACCCATACAAGGGCAGGTTCAAAGAACAGTTAGTGTTTGGTTCAGGTAATGGGTTCAACATATTATTGAAATATATATACTAGGTATATAGATTATCTTTTATTGACTTGGACAGGCAAGGAGATTCTTTTTGATTAGTTTGTGACTTATTTGAATAATAATGACCTCAATTTAGTGTTTCCATCTGAACATCAGGTGGATACCATTTCCTTTTTGGATTTAAAGTTGAATTTTTCAGACTATACGGTCTTCACTACAGTATATAGGAAACCCTGTGCAGGCAATTCCCTTTTACATGCTAAATCTTGCCATCCTAGGCATCTAATAAGGGCTATACCATATGGTCAGTTTTTAAGAATCAGAAAAGAGGAATTTAATATACAATCAGATGAATTAACCAAACGTTTAATGCAACGAGGATTTCAAAGATCTGATAAGTGAGTCACACTGTAGAGCAGCTTGTTCGGATAGAATAGAACGTCTGTGTAGAAAATCTAGATGTCGAGATAAGAATATCCCTTTTGACGTTACATTTATAAACAGAATATAGTTTGGAATTCAATGAAATTAAGAAAATCATAAAAAGACATCTACCCATTTTGGTGGGGGATGACACCTTAAGACAATATTCAGAGAAGGGATGCAACTTTGTTGCCAAGAGAGCTTTAACTTTGGCAACTATGTTGTCACTGAGCATGTTTCGTAGTACTTCAGTAGATGGACACTCTTGGCTACATAGTTGTGGTATATGTTCAAGTGTGGAGCACGCAGATGCACCTCATGTGATTATGCGTGGACAGGAACATTCTTTGAAAGTTCTGTCACGCTAAAGAACTATGACGTACGTCAATTTATCAACTGTCACACAGTCAGCGTGGTGTACTTGATTACCTGTTTTTCATGTCGGGCACAGTACGCAGGCCGTACAAAGCGCCAATTAAAAACACATTAGTGAACACATCTTTCTATTAATAACAAAGATGAGACTAAACCTGTAGCGCGTCATTTCATCAACTGAAGTAATTCTGATATTTCCCAATTCTCCTTCCAGGGCACTGAGAGGGTTATTTTGCCACACCGTGGAGGAGATTTAATCTCCCTTCTTGATAAATCGGAGGTCAAATATATCTTTCTATTAAAAACTTGTGTGCCACAGGGTCTTAATTCAGAACATGACATATCACTTTTTGTTCATAAATAATATATAAAATATGGATGTATTTTCTGACTTTTATACTTAATCTAGTGTATATGTTTTTGGATTACTGGTTTTCCACCCTTTGACTGCATAAAATCAGTTGATCAGTAGGATACTTAATTGATGAGGGAAATTCTTTAAAGATTTCCTTGTTTTGATCATTGACTACTTGTGGTTCTAGGACTACATGTTCTTTCTGTTTCAACATTGCCTTTAAATATTTTAAACATTTTGGTTTTGAGCTGGTTTATTGCAGAAGTTTCTTTTTTTCGTTATTTAGATAAGTGATTGTCATTTGCGTCGTAACATTTCGGTTTTGACAATTTCTAAGTTTCAGCCAGAGAGACTGAAATTGTTAAACTAAATGGTTAAGTCTTCTTTTTCATGTTGTGTATACATGGTGATATCTTACTTGATTGAACTACACAACTAATTAGCCATGTAATTTCATTGACTCATTTGAATTTTTGACTTCCATTTATAAACCAAATGTTGCGATGCAGTAATTAAACCTATGACTAAGTGTTTGACATGCGCGACACACAGGCGGATCGTTTATCACTATTTATTCTTTTGTGTTCTGGGGCATTTGCTCCATACCTGCTTGTTTTTAAAGATTACGAAATAAAGGAGAATCTATTTTTTATGATACAAAATTGACTGGCTTGAAGTTTCTGGATGCTCCGTAGAGCGCTCCCATCCGGTGTCTTCTCGTTGTTGGGGGCTGCACAGGAGCGTCCAAAGTCAAGATGATCGGGTGAGTTGACTAGCAGTTCTGTGCTTTGATTTACTGATACAAAGTGGATGTTTGCATGTATCATAGTTGCAGTGTTACATATGAAGTGGAAAATAGGATTTTAGACTTACCTGTTAAATCCTTTTCACTTAGTCCATACAGGTCACTGGTACTCTGGGAGGCGATCCGCCCCTTTAATAGGCAGGAACAATTATTCAAATGTGTGCAGGGGAAGGAGCCTCCCCACCTACTTAAGCTGCGTTCAGGCCAGAGCCACTAGATTGATTTGAGACACTAAAACTGACCATAGGTAAGCAAGAAGGAAGACTCCCGTGAGCATGCCCCGAAGGTCTCCCACTGAATGCCACAGGAGAGCCAAGCATGGTCCCTTGACAGGGTGGGAGACCAGTGACCTGTATGGACTAAGTGAAAAGGATTTAACAGGTAAGACTAAAATCCTATTTTCACTGTCGTCCAATACAGGTCACTGGTACAATGGGATGTACAAACATTGAGCTGACCCAGAGGCGGGAAGTAAGGCAAGGACCAGACGCAAGGCCCCAAGTCACTAGAACTGCTATGAACCAGTTAATTACATAGCCCAAAATGTAAGTGTCAACGGACACCAACCAGGGGAAAACAACCCCTGAACTAACACAGCACACAGAACCAGAGCCAACCGGGCTCAACAGTAAAGAAGCACTAAGAACCACAGAGTAGAAGTCCTAAACAGGCAAAACTGCCTCCAGGACCTTCCTCCCAAAACTGGCATCAGCCAAGGCCAGTACATCAACTCGGTAGTGCTTTGAAAATGTGTGCACAGAGGACCAAGTGGCCGCTCTGCACAGTTGATCAGCAGATGCCTGATTCTTGTAGGCCCAAGAGGCCCCAATAGATCTGGTGGAATGGGCAGTCACCCGGAAGGGAACATGCTTATTCCGCAACTTATAGGCTTCACGAATAGTAGCCTTAATCCAAGAGGCAATGGTAACTTTGGAAGCCGGTCTCCCTGCCCTAGGCCCCTCAGGAATGACGAATAGAGCGTCAGACTTCCTGATAGACTCGGTGCGATGAACATAAAACTTGAGGCAACGCACCACATCCAACAAATGGAGATCTCGTTCCTTGTCAGATGAAGGATTAGGGCAGAAAGAGGCAACCACAATCTCCTGATTGATGTGAAACTCAGACACAAACTTGGGTAAGAATTCCTTGGTAGTGCGAAGCACAGCCTTATCCTTGTGGAACACCAGGTAAGGAGGTTTACAAGACAGACCTTGTAACTCTGCTACCCGGCGAACTGAAACAATAGCCAAGAGAAAGGCCATTTTCCAAGTCAAGAGACGTAATGGAATGGAAGCCAAGGATTCAAACGGTGGTCGCTGGAGAACTCCCAGCACCAAATTGAGGTCCCACTGGGGAGCAGGACTCTTGAAGGCAGGCCGAACATGAGTCACGCCTTGGAAGAAAACTTTGACATCAGGAAGGATAGCAATCCTTTCCTGGAAAAACACAGACAAAGCAGAAGTCTGGACTTTGAGGGAACTCAGACTGAGCCCTTTCTCAACACCGTCCTGTAAAAAAGCCAGGACAGTGGGAAGATGAAATTCTAGGGACATCTTCCGATCAGTACACCAAGCTACAAAGGTGGCCCAGATACGATGATAGATCTTGGAGGACACAGGCTTATGAGCACTAAGCATCGTCGACACCACTGAAGGAGAAAATCCTTTCTTCTCTAGAATCGAGGATTCAACCGCCATGCCATCAAATGGAGATGCTGAACATCCTCCTTCCACAGATATCCTTGAAGAAGTAGATCCGGACGGGCAGGAAGTGGAAACGGTTCCGCCACTGACATGGCCATCAACTCCGGATACCAGGACTGGCGAGGCCAGTTTGGAACGATCAGGATGACAGGACAGTGCTCCAGCTTCAACTTCTGGATGACTCTGATCAATAGAGGAAAAGGAGGGAAGATGTAGGCCAGAGGAAAATCCCAAGGGATTGACAAGGCATCCACTGTTAGAGCAAGAGTCCCTCCACCGGAAGCAAAACGCCGGTACTTTCCTGTTGTGTCTGGTAGCCATCAGGTCCACTGCAGGTACCCCCCACCTCTGGGTGATTAGGTGAAACACCTCTGGATGAAGAGCCCATTCTCCGCTGTCGACTGTGTGACGACTGAGAAAGTCTGCCATGACGTTGTCTACGCCTGGAATGTGAACTGCAGAAATGACAGGCACGTGATCTTCTGCCCAAGATAAAATATCCTTGACCTCCAACCAGGCGGTGCAATTTCTTGTGCCGCCTTGCCTGTTGATGTAGGCCACTGCGGTGGCGTTGTCTGACTCCACTCTGACTGGGCAACCTTCCAGTTGAGATTCCCAGTGCCTCAGGGCAAGCCGGATGGCACGCAGTTCCAGAACACTGATGGAGAGAAGAGATTCCTCCAGTCCCCATTTCCCCTGAGCACTGAAACGACCCAACACAGCACCCCATCCCCGAAGGCTGGCATCCGTTGTGAGCGTGGTCCAATAGGGAAGTCGAAAGGATCTCCCTTTCAGGAGATGAGAGATCCAACCACCAGTGCAGACTCGATTCGACATGAGGAGGTAGAGAGACTGACAGATGCTGATGATCTGGATGATTCTTGCACGTCTGGATCACAAACCTCTGAAGTTCCCTGGAGTGGGCCATGGCAAATGGTACCGCTTCGATCGTGGAAATTAACTTCCCCACCAGAGACGTCAACTTCTGTACTGGAACTCTGTCCAGCTCCAGGATCCCGGCTACTCGGATGGCTATCTGATGAGCCACTTCCTCTGGCAGAAACACCATGCATTGGCGAGTGTCGAACAGGAGACCCAGGAAAAAGAGCCTCTGAGATGGGACCAAGTCTGACTTGTCCAGATTCAGGATCCAGCCGTGATGGTTCAGAGTGTGTATACATAGCTGCAGTTGCTGGTGGAGAAGCTCCGCTGAGGAGGCTTTCAGGAGGAGATCGTCCATGTAGGGGGTCACCCTGACACCTTCTTGAGGAAGTACAGCTATCAAAGAACCCAACACCCTCTGAAAGACCAGAGGGGCCGAAGTCAGTCCAAAGGGAAGAGCTGAAAACTCAAAGTGTCCCCTGTGGCAGGCAATCCTGAGATACCGCCTGCTCTCTGGATGAATAGGGATATGAAGATATGCATCCTGAAGGTCCAGGGAGGCAAGAAACTCCCCTGGAGACATTGCGGCAATCACAGAGCGCAGGGATTCCTGGCGGAAGTGGGAACATAGGAATTGAGATCCAAAATGGGACGAGCACCTCCGTCCTTTTTGGCCACCACGAACAGGTTGGAATAAAATCCTGAACCTGTGTCCTCTGGAGGAACCAATTCCAGGACCTCTTTGTCCAAGAGATCCTGAATAGCGTCGTCGAACAGACGCCTTTTTGTAGGTTCCTGAGAAGGACGAGTAAAATGGAACCGAAAAGGAGGAAGGGAAGAGAAAGGGATCCTGTATCCCTCTGACACTACCTGAATAACCCATGGGTCCGTCACTGACTCCTCCCAAGTCCGGCGAAAGATGCGGAGACGTCCACCTACTGCCGGATGCGGACCCGGGTTCGGTGAGTCATGCCGAAGCAGTCTTGGAGGTCTTGGCCTTGGGGTCTGAAAGGAACGAAAGGACCGGTTGCGTTTGGCTGAAACTTTTTCTTGAAGACTGAGGGTAGAAGAGTACTTTTACCGCCAGTAGCCTCGCTGATCATTTCTTTGAGCTCAGAACCAAATAGCAAGTTCCCCTGAAAGGGCAAGGAAAGCAAGGCTTTCTTAGAAGCTGTATCAGCAGACCAAATTTTCAGCCAAAGGGCACGTCTAGCCACCACAGATGAAGTGGAGGGCCCTCGCCATCATGCGCACAGCATCAAAGGCAGCATCAGAAACATAATTTTGTGCTTCAGTAATATTAGCAAGGAGCTGCAACTGCTCAGATACCGGTGCATCCTGGCGGACTGCCTCAGTCAGTCGTTCAGTCCAAGCCGCAATAGCTCTATTAACCCACGCCACTGCAAAGGTTGGACGCATGGCAGTGCCAATGGAGGCAAAATAGATTTAAGAGAAAGTTCTAGCTTTTTGTCCGTCCAATCCTGCAGGGCAGAGGCATCAGAGACAGCTAAAGCAGTAGATTTGGATAGCCTGGAAACAGGAGCATCCACTTTGGGAGGATGAACCCATTTTGCCAGGTCAGTCTCAGGAAAAGGGTAAAGTTTAGCAAACTTTTTGGACACTGAGGAGGATTTGTCAGGATTCCTCCACGCCTCAGAGACTAGACGGGCAAGGGTAGGGTTAGTTGGAAAACATACAACCGCCTTAGATGGTTTTTGGAAAACGTCAGTTGGATCATGAGTAGATTCCTGAGTCAGAGGAAGGTTGAGCGTAGTTAACACAGCTCTAATCAAACCCTCAGCAGAAACCTCAGGGTCACATTCATAAGGGTCCCCAATGGACCTGTTAGACTCAATAACAGTGCCTTCCTCAGCATCAGAATCCTGTAATAGTTCTTCTTCAGAAGAATCAGACACATCAGGAGCCCCCTGTGGCTTAGGCAGGGAAGTCCTGATTGTAGAGGGGGTCTGCCAAACCTGGAGAGCCCCCTGTACCTGAGAGGGAAAGAGTTGGAGAGTGGATCTGAGATCCCTAGTGGCAGCTTTAAACTCTTTCACCCAAGTTGGCTCAATAGCATGGCTGGGAAGCCCAGGGTTGCTATCATGACAATCAGAGCATTTAGGGCATAAATTACCAGAACAATCTCTAGGCAGCCCAGAGTGACAAGAGGAGCAAAGCGCAATGGGGGGGACAGACACCCCAGCCTCCTTAGTCTTAGGTCTAGCCCCTGGCTCCAGTGGAGTAGACATGCTCACAGCGTCAATATACACCACTTAACAAATATCACCCAGAAAAGTGTGAAAGATTAAAGTTTCACCCCAGAAATGCCTAAATTCGGACTTATCTGGCCAGCGAAGGGTTAATCTGCTGAGAGGAGAGAAGGCTCGTCCCTGCGTAGTATACTCGCTGAGAAATAACACCACAAAATGGCGGCCGTCAGGTCAGCCAATCAGAAACAAGAGAAACCGGGCGCTCATGGGAAATGTAGTTTTCTCTCAGAAGTACCCCAAACAGTGCCCGAAGCCCCCCTGAACTCCCCACACCCTGAAAACAGACACCGGATGATAGAGCAGGAGCATAGAAATAAAATGAGCCATCTCTGAAGTTGCTGTGACAAGCGGTTCCAGAGATATGTCCCACACTGTGAAATCCCATAGAGAGTAAAGGAGCAATGGTGTCTAAGCGGGAAAAGGCGCGCTTAAAGGCGCGGAACACTACATTTTAATAAAGTCCCACTGAAGTTTAAAAAGTGCCAAACAGATACCAAACACATGAGAAACATAAGTAAAACTATACCCAAAGCTCCAAAACCCAGAGAATACCACAGAAATTGCATAAACATGAGAAATGCAAGTAAAAACACCCTATGAGTGCTGGAGTGCAATGCAAACTCCCAAATACAAGCCCATCAAAGGGACACTGTGGGGACAAGTGGACCTTCAGCACTCAAGGGGTGGCTCACCTTTCTGCAGGACTTCTGTCTTCAGGTGACCATGATGAAGTAGGAATAGACCAGAGGTAAATTCCCCAGCAGGGAAGCTGCTTGACTCAAGCTGTTCCCTCTTCAGGGCATAAGGTCCACAGAAAATCCCTGGAAGCTGCACTAGCCACTTTAAATAGGGCAATTCACAGCCATGGTCACCCTCCTAATGGTGGTATTCCATATTTGAATAAAAATAATAAAATACTAAGTTGAACGTATAGATGTTCTCCACCTGGTGTGCACAGCACACAGGAACAAATCAATCTAGTGGCTCTGGCCTGAAGGCAGCTTAAGTAGGAGGGGAGGCTCCGCCCCCTGGACACATTTGAATAATTGTTCCTGCCTATTAAAGGGGCGGATCGCCTCCCAGAGTACCAGTGACCTGTATTGGACGACAGTGAAAACTGCTTTCTTTCTTTGGTTACAGTGGTTAATACTGTTGGCTTTTTCAAGATAACTGCATCTATATAAATAATGAACAGCGATTCCTGTTATAATGCATACAAAATTCTTTTGGTATACTCTGTTTGTGGTCAGGGCTTCACAATAAGATACAATAGGTAAGGCAAGTGCTTCCCTCTGAGCATGATTTTAGCTCTGAGGATGAAAGAGGAAGGTAACCTGAATAAGAGGCAAAGAAGTCCATGAATATATGATTATTTGCTCGCGCAAAAATGACATGTTTAATTGGCCAGGTTTGTTAGGGCACTGTGTTTTTGGATGATAGATTAGGGGTATATTTAGTGAACAAGAAGATTGCCATCTGCCTAGCTTTTATTATGTATGCTGTAACTTATTTCTTGGAAGCTGATGATGCTGCTCCTATCTGGAAAGAGTGACCTAAGAACTTATTAGAATTGTAACCTAATTGTGACAGTATAGTATGGATGTAAAATGTGAAGGTGGATGTAGTAAGTGTACTGGAGTGAAGCAGAATAAGTGGCTATCGTCTGGAAATGTTTGTATAAATTCATAGGTTCTCTAGGGCTATGAAAGGACAACGACTGTGAGCAGCAAAATATGTATGTAGTGTCCGTTGTGTGTGCGAGAATTAAACTAAAGTGGTTCAAGTGACAAGTATGTATATGTTTCCATATGCATGTGTCTGACTTGGTGCGACAGTTAAACTCCCCTGGCCTTAAAAATCCCAAAAGCTATATAAACTGCTGTTATGATAATTGAGTTTGTTTGCATTTGAAAAGGATTGGTTTGTAAAATTGGTAGATTATATTAAAAATTAATCGGTTATTGGGAGTCTTTGGCTAGGGGTAGGGTGGTGAGTGTTTGTGATGCCTCATTAGTAATTTATACTGTAAAATGGATTGAATGGATGGTCTGTGAGGGAACTATAATGCAAAATGGTGTTGGATACCAGTTATGTAGACTTTATAGATGAAACTGCTAGTTTGCGAACGGTATGACAGACGTATTAATTATTAATTGCGTGGACTGGCAAATATGGGTTAGCTGTTTGTGTGTGAGATTATCTTATTGAATGTTTGCCATTTGTTTGTAGGATGTTCTAGTGTGGGGCCAGGGCTAGATTGATGAATAATTATTCTTCAGATAGTAGGTCGTTTATTACATGATTAGGTCTAGGAAAGCTGGTGGATGGGAACTGTAATGCAAATGAAGTTGTATGCCAGCTAGGCAAACTTTTAATAGAAGGGACTGCTAATTGAGGCTGGTATGTCAGACGGTAGTATCCTAGTGTTGGGAGCCATAGCTTGATGGATAAATGATGCTTTGGATGGTAGGTCTCTTACTGTGTAATAAGGTCTTGTAAAGCTGGTGTATGGAAAGGTTGACAGGCTGCTGCTCAGCACCTTCTGGAAGGTGTGAAACTGAAAGCGTGAATGACTTTGCTGCTTGATATAATGAACCTGGGATAAGTGAGTGGATTAAGTGAACTGTGCAAAAGGGATAACCGAATGAGTTTCATAGGAATAACATTATCTAGGGGAATGGGGATCTGACTTTAGAGATTAACATGGGGGTGGCCAGGTGGTCTGTTTAGAACATGACCACTGGTGGCCCCAGAGAGCGGCTACTGCTATAATGGATACATTTTACAAGGGGGAATGCAGTTGAGAATTGTGCATGTTCTGGGTTTCCTGAGGCCAAGGTTCTGCAACCATCTTGTATCGCCTATTGCTGCAAAATCTGCACTTGCTGTTGCGTCAGAGTAACGGTAGGACTTACTGCTGGTGGGACAGGGGGAATAGGGTACCGCCATTCCAATGTATTAAGAACTTTAATCATATCTGGAGGTCTGATAAGCTGATTTGTCTTCGTATTATGAAAAATGAAGAGGATTGTTAGTCAGAAGGGAACTGTTTGAGGATAGTTATATGAAGGAGCTACCTTAGGGAATGATTATCATTCCCAAAGCGTAGGTTGCCTAATGAGTGATTGCAGTTCTACTTTGGTTAGTGAAGTTTAATGGAGTGGGTGTGTACTGAAGATCTCATATCTGTCTATTTATCTTGTGGGGTACTGGTTTCTTTTAGGGTGGAATATATGATAATGCTTAGGAATACTATGATTATCAATGGGCCGCTAGTTTTTGTAAAGGTACGGGTATGTAGGCTAGCTAAAATAGTTTGTATAGTTAAGATCTAAGGGGAGGGGGCAATGAGTGTCTATAATAAAATTTACTAAGGTGACAGATGGTTTTGATGACAGCAATGGTTTAGCAGCAGTTAGCAGAGAAGGACTTGTTGGTGGTTGGAAGTATGTGGTAAGAGGTGTAATTGCTAGTAGGGGTGGCCTATTTAATGTATAGTGTGTAACTTGCTTCAACTAGTAACTGTATATCTAACTTGTGTACCTTCAGCCTCTATGAAGAGGTAAGGTATCTAACTTGTGTAAACTCTCGATCTCTACCAAGAGATAATTATCTAACTTGTGTAATGTTAGGCCTCTACTAAGAGGTATGGTATCTAACTAGGGAAAATCTTCTGTCACTACGAGGTAAGTTTGAGGGTGCCTTCAACCCTTCATATGGGTTAAGGAGTGTGTAGGTGAACCTTCGGCCCCTGTGGCGGGGTATGGCATATATAGGTGAACCTTTGGCCCCTGCGGCGGGGTAAGGCTGTTTAGGTGAACCTTCAGTCCCTGCGGTGGGGTAAGGCGTGTATAGGTGAACCTTCAACCCCTGCGGCAGGGTAAGGCGTGTGTTAATGAACCTTCAGCCCCTGCAGTGGGGTAAGCTGTGTGTAGGTGAACCTTCGGCCCTTGCAGTGGGATAAGGTGTGTGTAGGTAACCTTCGGCCCCTGCGGTCTAATAAATGTTTGGAGGGGGGGAGGGGGGACATAATTGAATAGTGAGCTTTTACATTATTTATCTGAGAAATATATGGGGGGGTAACCTAAATTACTTAATTTTTGGGTACACCCTGAGCAGCTTAGTAGCAAATTCCATTGTGTGACACAGTTACTTGGTGTGATAAGCTTGTTCTACATGACATAGCTATTTTTTTTTTTTGGGGGGGGGGGGGAGACTGTCAGTCAAAGTATTATGACTTACTCTAAAAATATAGAGGGGGGGTAGGGAAGGGGCCCATCCGAACCATATAAGAATTTATCAGTATAATTGAAGATAAAGGCTAGTTTATAGGTAGAGATAGAATTCAGAATAACTATTATTGGGGTAAAGTATGGTTCCTGAATGAACCAGTCTACTGATATGTAGGTATAAAGCAGGGGGGCAGCAGTATGAATAGAGTGCATGTGACAGGCTTATAATGTGGATTAAAGTGTATACTTCCTTAAAATTGTGACCTATGAATCGGCACCTGTAATAATGAGGAAAATACTACTAAATGGGAACAGAACTGGTGATGAAGTGCACTGTAGTGGTGGGGGGAGTATGGTACCACTGCTACGGAGCGTCTATGGAACACTGAACAGCTGATGGTAGCTGCCCAGAGTTTACCGTACCAGGATTTCACTTCCGCTGAGTTAAAGCTAGCTGTAGTAGCTGGAATGTGTAGATTGTAGGATAATTATTATTATTATTTTTTTTAATGCGCTGGATATGTATCCCGGCAGCCTCTAAGTACTTGTAGCCACTGGATGCGCATGAGCAGTGTGCTAAGATTACTGCACATGCGCAATGAGATTTCCAGTGGAAGTAATAGATTTGGGAATACATGAGAAGCAGTAGGGTGTGTTAGGCCGAAGGAAAATCCCCAGCAGTAGAGGACATGTGTGAGTGACATTGTAATTGAATAGTGCTGCTCTCTGGCTGTAGATTGAAAAGAATGGTGCGGTATGTAAGAAAGTATTGAGAGCTGGAAGGGCGCTGTATAGAATGAACTGTCAAGGTTAACCCTCTGAGTGCCAGAGGGATACACAATGCATTGCTTTGCAATGCATTGCATACCCCTCTGGCACTCAGAGAGTTAAAGATTATATCCTTACCAGTGGATAAGGCTGTACTGTGAATTAAAGATGTGCACCTTACCATGGTGCTCTAATGAATGCTTCAGTTTAGGCTTACTTTGAAACCGGAAGTGACGATGAGTGATATCATGGTCTTCTCTAGAGATGATAGAACCCTTTTTTTTGGGAAGATGCGCCTGCGTAACACGGTGGTACTGGAAAGCAACACGAAAGAAGGACCGGACCGATATATGAAGTTATTTATTAGGCAAGTATCTGCAGCACAATGGACATTTAGGGAGCAACCAACAATATTTACAACCAGCAACAGAGGCTACGCGTCTTAGCCCGATGCGCATGCACAGAATCATGATAACACTGCGCATATGCTACAAGCCCCAGAAGCAAACACAGCAGCGGCGCCCACAGCAATCGGTCGCCGTGAGTTAGTAATCTATAGAAAAGACGTGACAATTGTAGCTATGAAGTCAAACTGCTAGAGAGTTTGATGAAAAATTGATTCACCAGATCACAACATATTCCGCTACTCTGGTACTAGATTTGTGGTTATTATGATATGATAAAATGCGGGTGGGGTACTAAATAGACAGTGGGAGTACTTATAAGAGCAGGTTTAAGTTTCCTACCATAATTGAGCTGAGGAAAGCTAACGAAATGCACCTTACCTTGGAGTGATAAGTGCTTGTGTTTAGCTTATTTACAAACGAAAGTAACTTTCTGAACCGGAAACTGGCCTCCTTTGATGACGTCAGAGCTCTAGAGACTACAGAGCCCAGTGGGGGAGGCTGCGACCCGGTATTTAAGGTGCTTGCAGCCCCTCCCACAAATACAGGTCCAGCGTTTAACTTATTGTATTTCTAAGAACATTATGTATCTTAACAGTATCCTTACAATATTTTTAATTGAATATAACATCAGTTTTACTAGTCAAGTTGGCTAGTATTTTTTTCTAGAACATGTTGCTTCTTTTGGTGTTTAAAAGGTTTAAGGTTTTGAGTGCCTGCATTCGATATCATACTGCTTATGATACCACCATTTGAGATAGATATATACTAGTTGAACAGCCCGGGTACACGGGCCACAGTGCCAGGCAACGGCCGCGGTGCAGTCACACAGCAATAGCCGTGGTGCAGTCAGGCACCAATGGCCGCGGAGAAGTCATGCACAGTAGAGACTGCCCACTCCGCGGCAACGAGGACTATGGTCTGAATTTGGAGTGCCCTGCTCCATCATCAGCCAAGGTGTGGGCAGTCTGTACAGAGCATGACTGCATAGCGCGCAGCCATCTGTACTGCGCATGACGGCTTCTGACAAACATACATTAGCGAATTATTATATAGGATATACAAGCAAAGTGGAAAGGAGTTGCCCGTCATGTTATGCAGGGAATGTATCATTTGTGTTGGTGTTGGCTGTAACAATGTCACAAACTTAGTCATAGTGATACACACATACATACATGCATGCATGCATGCAACACACACATATACACACTGAGTGAGACATACACACAGTGACATACACACAGTGAGACATACACACACATACATGCAATGCACCAAAAAAAACAAAACAGTGCAAGTAGGTGCTCTACTACAGAAGTGCTCAGATAATCGGATAAAGTGAAAAGACTAAACGGTACTCACAGGATTAATCTCACTGGTGTTTTTTCTTCTGTGTCCTATCCCCGGCTACGAATGGGCATTGTCTCCGCCTTCCGGCCGGGGTAGGACCAATAGGGTATCTTAAAAAAAAATTCTAAAAGCGCGCCATCTCCCTGCACCCCCAGTCTATTTTGGTCCTATGCGGCCGGGTGTAGGGCTGCCGCCCTGCACAGGAACGTAAGATTCGGGATCATACCCGTGGGGCCGCAGATCAGTGCTGCCCGGATGGTGGCTGTAGGTGGCAGGAGCATGGCAAGCCGTCTCCGCTGAGCCGGGGAGGCCATGGGCATATTGAGGCAGCATGCAGGTAGTGACAGCGTGCGGGCCACGGGAACCGGAAGCCAGATCTGAACCGGATAGTGTTCACTCGGCTGCTTCCAGCAATCACAGAGGCATGCTTTTCAGCATTGGACCGCAGGACGTTTGACAGAAGCCATCAGGAAGACAGGTAAGTACTAACCTTATTTATAATCTTTAACAGGAAATGTGAGATTCCTTTTTTTTCTATTTAAGGCAGGCTTCTAGTCCTTCTAGCTTTAATGTTTGGTTAGGCTTCTCTTTCGTCAGGTCAGGTTTTAATTAGAGTAATAAACAGTGTTTTTAGCAGTTATGTCTGCCCCTACTAAATCTACCCCTAGCAAGGATAAATCTCCTCCTGAGGGTCCTGGCAAGGAGGATAAGACTGTAGTCAAATCTAGAGTTTGTTTAGCCTGCGATAAGAAACTTTCCCCCTCTGATTCATCTAAACTTTGTCAAGAGTGTATCAGGAAAGCTGCAGAGCAAGATATGCCCATGCAATTCAAAGACTTTCTCCTTTGGATGAAATCCTCCATGCAAGAAACGTTTGTGGCAATGCAAGAAGCTGCAGCCCCCCAGGAAGCGCCCTCGCATGGAGGACCCTGAAGAGGGTACATCTTCAAGAAAGGAAGGTCCTGAAGAATTGGATAGTGCTCATGAATTATCAGAATATTCATCCTTTGAGGAGGGGGAGATCACTGAAGATGCAGGTGTTTTTAATTTAGATCACATAGATAATTTTTTAAAAGCCATGAGAAAAACCAAGGTCTCACTGAGGAACAACAGGAACTAGGTGTTCTGGATGCTGCATTTATGGGGAGCCTTAAGACCTCCTCTGTCTTCCCTGTGTATCATTCTGTTTCAGGCCTAATCAGTTCTGAATGGGAAAAAGGGGACAGAAGAATTGGTCTTACCAAACGTTTCAACAAAATGTATTCCTTCAAGGAAGAGGATGTTAGCGCATGGAATTCAGCCCCTAAGATTGATCCAGCCATCTCTCACATTGCAAAGAAGGCCATCATCCCTATGGAAGACGGATCTGCCTTAAAAGATGCTATGGATAGGAAAATGGAATCGGCATTGAAGAAGCAGTTTGCCATAATTGGCCAGGATTTAAAAGCAGCTACAGCTGGTTAAACGAATTAGAAGAGAAGATTGACTCCAATGTATCTCGTTCCAAACTTATCAAGGAAGTAGCATCCTTAAAGGAGGCTGTCAATTTTTCTTGTGATGCCTCCATGGATGTTATTAGATTATCAGCCAGGACATCAGCCTTGTCTGTTACTGCCAGACGTGCTTTTTGGTTACGTTCTTGGGGGGCGGATACAGCCTCCAAGAATAAATTAGTGGCTCTTCCTTTTTCTGGGTGCATGCTGTTTGGACAGCACCTTGAGGAATTAATCAAAAAGATCTCGGGGGGGAAAAAGTTCCTTTCTCCCACAAGAAAGACAGACAAGAACTTCTCCTTCAAGATCTATGGGATTCAGGAACAAACATAATTTTCGTGATACCAGAAGATTCCAATATGGAAGATATGATCAGAAGAGGCAGCCCTCTCATTCATTTAGGGAAGGTTTCAGAAAAGACCACTCCCAGAGATACTCCGCAAAGAAAGACCCACAATGAAGAGGAGCGGGCCCTGTCTCTAGTACCAGTAGGAGGAAGATTGGTACAATTTCTGCAAGCATGGGAAGTAAATCCTATATCAGATCATTGGGTGTACAACATCATAGAGACAGGGTATCCGCTAGAGCTTCAATCTTCCCCCTCAAGTCAATTGATATCTTCATTCGTAGCCGGGGATAGGACACAGAAGAAAGTTAGAAATTTACTCACCGATATTTCCTTTCCTTCCTTCCACGGCTCCCCTACCCTTAACCTGTTTATTTATATTTTTCAGCTTGGTCAAAAGAGACTGGCGGTGCAGGGAGATGGCGCGCTTTTAGAATTTTTTTTTAAGATACCCTATTGGTCCTACCCCGGCCGGAAGGCGGAGACAATGCCCATTCGTAGCCGTGGAAGGACACAGAAGAAAAGGAAGTATCGGTGAGTAAATTTCTAACTATTTCCACCAGTATTATTAAAGACTTACCGAGATTAATTTAGCTTGTCCCAGCACAAGTAACCATGGGCAACTCCATACATCCCTTCCAGGTAAAACAGATGATTTATCTAGATTATATTTATTTTAAAACAGATTTAAGAGATAATATACATTCATCCAGTATCATTAAAAACATTAAAGGGGCAAATTCACATAAAAACATTTGACCGTGGGTTTTAATCAATAAAACAAGATTAGCCTACGAGTGGAGGTATGAAGCCTTCAAATCAGACACCCTGTATGTGCCACAGGACTTTCCAGCTGCCCCAGGGAGTGTGTTCACACTTCCCTTCATAGATGTATTTTTGTGGGCTAACGGTACAGCAGGCTCCGTTTACAATGCTAAATTTGGGGTTTGTCTGTATGATATAAGTGGTGGATCTGGAAAAATGACTTTTAATTATCATCTTTATGGACGGTTGGTTGTAAGACTTTTACAATCCTTCTCAGGGCTTCCAATTGGGGATTGTATGTGACCACAAGTGGTACCCTGTTATTCTCTGCCTGTGGTCTGTATTCAAGGAGTTTCTCTCTGGGTATTTGGTTGGCTCTGTGCATCTGATTGTCTAGGGTGGTATCCCTGATTCCTGAATCTCTTCCTTAGTGAATGGAGATGCTAGTTCCTGTCTGTATTGTCTGAACAGATGTGGTTGTATCTTATAGCTTGGCTATAGACGACGGCATGTTTGGGGTGAAAACTGTCATATCTAAGGTAAGGTACTCCACTCTACCCACAACCCTTTTCTCTCTAACTCTTTAAGCCTATTCGCCATCACACTGGCTCTCACACTCAGGCTCATCTGCTGAAGCTGCTCTCTCCTATGGTGGCCTATCTTTCTCTCACACTCCTCGCCCTGATGGCAAGGGTGGGGGTGTGGGAAGACTTTTCTCTCAGCTCTGCCGCACCAGGTCTCTATTCCTTCCTCCATCAGTCTCCTTTACCTCTTTTGAACTGCATGCAGTCCAGCTCTTCTCCCCTGTCCCTCTCCTGGTAGCCGTGATTTACAGGCCCCCAAGCAACCCTTCCTCCTTTCCGAATTTGAAACTTGGCTCTCTGTCCTTCTGTCCGCAGACACCCCCACATTACTCCTTGGCGACTTCAACCTACAAGTTGATGATGCCTCCTCATCTAGTGCTTCCTGATTTTCTCTACCTGACCTTGTCCTATGGCCTTCAACAGTGGACTTCTGCCAATCCTCACAGGGAAGGTCACTGGCTAGATCTAGTCCTCACCAGAAAATGCTCAGTCTCTGACTTCACAGTTTCCCCATTTCCACTCTCTGATCATCTTGTCTCCTTCACACTCTCTCACACACCTTCCCCTGCCCCCCCTAAATCACCCTTCCTAACCAGGAACCTACACTCAGTCAAACTACCAGACCTGGCATCAACTGTGCAGACTTCCCTCTCTTCTCTCTGCCCTTCTACTACTACTAACATCGACATGCTGGTCCATGAATATAACACCTCATTAACATCTTCCATGGACCTAACGCTCCCCTCCAAAGGAGACACTCCCACCCCAGGAATCCCAGATCCTGGCTAAATTCAACAACCTGCATGCTACGCACCTGTTGTTGAGCTGCAGAACGTCTCTGGTGAAAGTATCATTCTGTTGCTGACTTTCACCATTATAAATTCATGCTATCCTGTTTTAACACAGCTCTCACTCAGACTAAACAGCACTACTTCTCTAACCTCATCACTACCCACAAATCTAACCCACGTGACCTCTAAAATCTTTGATTCTCTTCTCAAACCACCAACCTTAAACTGCTTCTCCTTCTCCAACACTCCACAAGACTTTGCTGACTTTTTCAAAATATGATACAGTCTATCCAACAAACCATACCGTCTACATCCTCTCCTCCTATCCCCCTGATTCTAGTCCACCTCGAGCAACCCTTAGCTCATTCTCCCCTATTACAGTGGAGGAGGTATCTCTTTTACTATCCTCCTCTCCACCCACGACCTGCCCCTCAGATCCCATGCCCTCTCAACTTAGTAAGGCTCTGGAAACTACTTTTGCTCCCAGCCTTACAAATATCTTTAACTTTTCCATCCTTGTTCAATCATGCAATAGTCAGACCTATACTCAAAAAACCCTCACTCTACCCCGCCTATCTTTCAAATTACCGTCCAGTTTCACTTCTCGCCTTTGCATCTAAGATCTTGGAACACCTTGTATTCTCTCGCTTAATCTCTTTCCTCAGCTCAAACTCTCTTCTTGACCCATTACAGTCAGGTTTCCGTTCCAACTATTTCACTGAGACAGTCCTAATAAAAATTACTAATTACCTATACCCAGCAAGGGACAAAGGACAATTCAATATACCAATCCTACTAAATCTATCTGCTACTTTTGACACTGTCAACCATGCACTCCTACTGGACACACTGCACACCCTTGGCATCTGTGACACACCTCTAAAATGGCTTTCCTCCTACCTCTCTAAACATACTTTCAATGTTTCTTTTGCCAATGCTTTCTCATCTCCCACAACCTCACAGTAGGTGTTCCTCAGGGATCAATCCTGGGACCACTTCTCTTTTCCCTCTACACCCTCTCACTTGGTGACTATCTCATCTCTTCAGTTTAATTACCATCTGTTTGCGGATGACACTCTAATCTATCTCTCTTTCCCTGACCTCACTCCATCTGTGCAGTCTACAGTCACTCAATGTCTGTCAGCTATTTCATCAAGGATGGCCCACCACCATCTTAAACTCAGTATGGCTAAGACAGAGCAGGTGGTGTTCCCTCCAAAAACCCATCCACCAACCCCTTTCTCCATCACAATAGACAACTATGCCATACACTCAGTACCCAAAGCACGCTGTCTTGGGGTCATACTTGATTCAAAAATAACTTTCTCCCCCCATATCCAGGCTGTCACTAGAACATGTCGCTTCTTCCTAAACAATATTGCCAAAATATTTCCTTTCCTCTGCATGTCAACTGCAAAAACTATCTCAGGCACTCATTCTATCCAGACTTGACTACTGTAACATTCTACTCTCTGGTCTTCCTGCTTCTTATCTTTCTCCACTTCAATTTGTCATCAACTCAGCCGCAAGAATCACCACATTTACTCCCAGATACCTGCCCTGTCATCTCCTCCTAAAATCCCTCAATTGGCTACCTATAAAGTATCGTATTTCTTACAAAATTCTCCTCCTCTCCTGTAAGTCTCTGTGTTGTTCAGCACCCTCTTACATTTCTGCTCTTACCTCCTGCTACACCCCTTCCCATCCCCTACGGTCTTCCCAATGGTTCTTCCTGTCCTCTCCCTACAGAGCTCGAGCCATCTCTTGGCTACAAGCTTTTTCACTGGCTGCTCCTCGACTATGGAATGCCCTCCCTATCACCATTCGCCAATCATCCACAATCATCACTTTCAAGCATCTCCTCAAAACTCACCTGCTCAAGGAGGCATCTCAATAGCAATATCCTCATCCTTACACAACGATAGTGACATCAGAATCTTTCTGCACTTCCTTCACCACACCTTATACTTGCACTTATAATTATCCTTCTACTGTCTCTGAAGGTCATCAGGAACTCTAGATTGAAAGCTCCTTGGGACAGGGTCCCTTTCCCATTGTATGTTTCCCTTGCTGCACTTCCCCCCCCAAAATAATGCAATGATCGCACTTTAGCTTAATGCTCTTAACCCCGTTCTGTATATTTGTATTGTATTATTTCAAATTCTGTTACGCGCTGTGTACATTTATGGCGCTATATAACTAAAGATACATACATGATTGTCTGTCTGTGGGTTTGTGATACAGGGATGTCTATATATTTTGGTCCTTGATATAGATCATTGTGTCAAGAAAAAGTATGTGTTCCACAGAGTAATTCAGACTGAGGGTAATGGTTGAGTGGAAAAGGTTAAATCTGGCATGGAATTATGTAAGGTCCTGTTCACGTGCAGTCCAGATTAACAGGATGTCATCTATGTAGTTGAAGTATGTTAGTGGCTTAGTGCTACAGGTCGCTAGAAAATCCTGTTCAAGTTTCGTCATGAACAAGTTAGCATACTGAGGTGCCATCTTTGTTCCTATTGCGGTTCCAAATTTTGTAGATATAAATCATCCCCAAATGCAAAGTAATTGTGTGTGAGTATGAACTTTGTAAGTCCCAGAATAATCTCTCGTAGGTCTTGTTGGTCCAAAAATTCCTTGCATGCTGCTAGGCCATCTTGTGTGGGATATTTGTGTATGATTCAACATCCATACTAGCAAAAATTGTCCCCTCAGGTACTGGACCTATAGTAGCCAGCTTGTTCAGTAGGTCTGTGGTGTCCTGGAGGTAGCTGGCTGTGTTTCTTACCAAGGGCTTTAGGATATTTTCCACCCAGCCAGAGATATTTTCAATTGGTGTCCCTTCTCCAGAGATTACAGGTCTTCCTGGGTTCCCTTGTTTATGTATCTTAGGCAGTAAATAGAATGAGCCTATTTTTGGGATCTTTGGCATCAGATCCACCACTTATATCATACAGACAACCCCCGAATTTAAAGAAAATTATTGTTAAGAGCCATTTGACACAAATCACAAAGAGTAGAAGATTTTTTGGTGGAGTAAAAAGACCAAATACACAGCAACACTATGAAATTAACGGTTCATTCTTTTGCTCCTCATAAATAGTATATCTCATAACCTGTACACAGTGCCCCAAAGGAGGTTTCTACATCGGGGTAACAGGACAGACACTGAGGAAAAGAATGAACCTTCATCGCCACACAAACAGAAAAAAGGTTGACACACCAGTTGGCCAGCATTTTTGTAGTCCAAATCATAGTCTACAAAATATGAAAGTCACCATACTCAAAGGAAACTTTAGAACACAAAGGGAAAGAAAAATCTGGGAATTTAAACTAATAGATCTATTTGGCACATTAAAAACAGGACTGAACATGGGGATGGGCTTCATGTCTTGTTAAAATAGATTTTGGTATTTGATTGTATAGAGACAGATATTTTCAACTCACAGACTAGCAGGCTCTTCACACCTCTGTGTTAATGAACATTTCCGTGTTCCCAGGATTTTGATCTAATTCTGTGCATATAAATTCATATCATTGCAGACTGTATGTCTACTAAGTTAAGTGACCCCCACTGTGTACTCATATTTTGTTTCAAATGTCATACTGTGTAAATATAAATGCAGTGTTATTCTAGCTTTATTTGTTAACCCATGTCTGAAAAAGGGGCCTTAGTGTCCTGAAAGCTTGCAATTTCTATGTTCCCAGTTAGCCATTAAAAGGTATCACCTTTATACTTGTGAGTTTTTTGCTACGCTGAATCGTATCTAGTCTTACCTGTTAAATCCTTTTCTGTTAGTCCATATAGCTTACAGGTACCATGGGGGGAGGGGGGAGGAGCAATTCTTCAAAGAAGTTGAAGGGGCGGAAGCCTCCCTCTCCTCCATAGCAGGCTACCTGTGTGGCAGTGGAAACGGTGCCTGGGCTGATAGAGCTAGTAACACCGGAAACCAAGGCTGTCTGGTCCAGTATGGAGCAACCAGGATGGTGGGAGCCCCATCCATCCGAATCTTCCGCAACACCCTGGGTAGGAGAGGAAGAGGAGGAAAGATGTATGCCAGATGAATTCACTATGGGATTGACATAGCATCCACCGCAAACACTAGGGGATCCTTCCAGAGTGAGCAGAACATCTGTACTTCCCGGATGTCCCTGGCAGCCTTCAGGTCTATCATGGGAAGACCCCACATCTGTACCAGAAGATCGAATACTTCTGAGTGAAGCTCCCACTCGCCCAGATCCACCGTGTGGCGACTGAGGAAGTCTGCTAGGATGTTTTCTACACCTGTGAGGTGCACAGCGGAGATAGCAGTTACATGATCCTCTGCCCAGGTTAAAATACCCTTGACCTCTAACCAAGCACTTCTGGTGCCTCCTTGCTCGTTGATTTAAGCCACTGCCATGGTGTTGTCAGACTGGACTCGAACTGGGCACCCCATCATACGGGAAGTCCAATAATTTAGAGCATGGGAAATCACCCTGAGCTCCATGATGTTGATGGGAAAAAAAAAAAAAGAAAAAAAAAAAAAGAGTCTCCTCCTCTGACCAGCATCCCTGAACACTTAGGTGACCCAAGACTGTGCCCCAACCATGCAGGCTGGCATCCGTCGACACTGTGGTCCAGTATGGAATCACAAATGGTCATCCTTTCACCAGGTTGGAGATTTTCAACCACCAGTGAAGGCTCTGAGCTAACTCCGAAGGAAGGGAGAAAGATTGATCCAGGAGATCTGGGTTCCCTCTGCAAACATGGATCACAAACCTCTGAAGTTCTCTGGAATGAGCCATGGCAAACGGGACCGCTTCCATGGTGGATATCATCTTCCCCACCAGGGAAGAGAACTTCCTAGCTAGAGCTGACATCCAAGACAAGACAGAAGACACCTTGGAACTGAACTGTTGAATTCAGTCCTCCGTCAAGTACACCATAATCTGCTGAGTATTGAAGTGAAGATCTAGGAACACCAGGTACTGTCAGGGCACCGGAGCAGACTTGTCCATATTCAGAATCAAACCATGTTGGAGGAGGATCTGGGCTCAGTCATGGACTTAGCAGTCCAGGAGGTCCCTGGAGGGTGCCTTGAGTAGAAGGTCTTCCATATAAGGCACTACCTGAATCCCTTTGGTGTGCAGGAAGGCACCCAGAACTCGACTGAACACCTGAGGCGCTTTTGTGAGTCCGAAGGGGAGAACAATGAACTGGAAGTGACCCAGTTCACAGGCAAACCTGAGGTACTGTTGACTTTCTGGATGCACAGGGGATGTGCAGATAGGTATCATGAAGATACAAGGATCCCAGAAATTCCCCAGACACATTGCTGCAATGACTGAGTACAAGGTCTTAACCACAAACTTGTTGAGGGCCTTGAGGGCCAGGATCGGGCGGCAGCCAAAATCCTTCTTGGAAATGATAAAGAGGTTGGAATAAAAGCCTGAACCTGTGTCCTGCTGGGGAACCGGTGCCAGAACTCCCTTGTCCAAGAAAGACTGGTCCACCCCATTGAAAAGCCTGAGCTTTTCCTGTCCCATAGGGGAGCAAGAAGGGAAGAACCTGAAAGGGGCAAGGATTTGAAAGGAATCCTGTAACCTTCTGAAACCGCCTGTAATACGCACTGATCTGCAACAGAGTCTGTCCAAACACTCAAAAAAATTATGCAGGTGGCCCCCCCACTAGTTGTGGACCAGGATTCAGATAGTCATGCTGAAGGAGGTTTGGGTTTGGTGGAGGTGTGTTTCGACCTCCATTGCTGCTTGGGCTTGGGGGTAGAATACGGGCCTGAGGTGCCACCGGGTTCGCCCTAAACGTTTGGCCTTGTTTGGAATAAAAACTACTACTTTCTTTTTGCCTGAGTGCGTTTAGGAACTTGAGGCAATAATGTGCTCTTACCCCCAGTGGCCGCACTGAGGAGTCCCTTCAGTTCAGGACCAAAAAGAGACGAACTCTGAAAAGGAAGGGAAATCTGTTATTTCTTAGAGATCAAGTCAGCAGACCAGATCTTCAGCCACAGCATTCACCTAGTAGTCAAAAAAAAAAAAAAAAAAAAAAAAAAAAAAAGCAGATGGTTTAGCTTCAAGCCGAAGAGCATCCAAGAAAGCATCAGTAACATGATGCTGAGCCTTGAAATGTTGGCCAAAAAGTGACAGCAGGTCAGCTGTTCTACTAACCCATGCAGAAGCCAAGGTGGGTGCCTCACTGACGCACCTGTGGCTGTGAAATTAGTCTTCAGGACAGCGTCTAGCTTTCTGTCAGTCACATCTTTTAGAGATGAAGCACCTGCCATAGGAAAGATGGTGGAATCAACCTGAGGAGGAGTATCCCATTGATTCAAGGCAGCTTCAGAAAAGAGATAGAGTTTAGAGAACCTTTTTCATAGAGAAAGGCGCTTAGCAGGAGTCTTCCACTCATCCAGGATAATCTGATCCAGAGAGGGATTAGGCAGAAAGACAGTTCATGACTTCTTAGGCTTTTGAAAGACATCAGAAGTAGCCTGTGGCCCTACAGGAGTAGAGGAAATATTTAAAGTGGTAAATACTGCCTTAATGAGACCCTCAGCAAAGGGTTCAGGGTCAGCTTCAAAGGGGTCACCATAAAAGTGTGAAGAAGTCCATTCAGAACACACACCATCCTCAGAGTTTACATCTGATTCCTCAAAAGAAGAATCCGATAAATCAGGAATGCTAGTCGCCGTAGAGGTTACATATCTGAAGTAGGTAGGGGGTCTCCACGACTGAAAAACCCCCTGAATAGAGACAGGAAACTGTGCCACAGAGGACTTTAAAGGGATAGTAATGTCAGAAAAAAAGTATTAACTATATGGTATATACAATTAAAAGAGTACTTGCACTTATTTGTCTCTCTCAAACCCTTATGGTTTGAGAGATATACGAAAATAAAGTTCACTGGTGCCTCCCCTTTTTGCTTGATGAGCTGTAAAGCTGTCAGAAGCAGCCAGGAAAAGGTAACTTTAGCAACCAGAATTTTCTGTGGGATGCACAGATTATTGTGGTTATGAGCATTCCTTAGGTCTATTGTGGTCATGTAGGCTCCCAGGAAGATAGTCTTCATTACAGATGTGGTAGATTCTGTCCTGAAATTACTATTTTGAGATGTTGGTTCATTGCCTTCAGGTCCAAGATAGTCCGGAATCCTCCTGAACTCTTGGGAACTATAAATAGAACTGAATAGTTTCCAGAACCCTGCAGATGACAGGGAACTGGTTCTATCACATTGTTTGCTAGTAAAGTCAGGATAGAGTCCTTGAAGGCTGCCCTCCTCCTCACAGGATTGGAAGGAATGTTGGACCGGACAAAATGAGGAATTTTTGGAGCTGTGTGAAACTCCAGCGAGTACCCTAGCTCCAGAATCTGCTGTATACAACGGTCTGGATCAGTCAGGTGTTCCCATGCAGAAGGAAAAAGACCCAGCCTGCCCCAGACTGGGTCCGGAGTTAGGGTTCGACCCTCTTCGTTTAAATTTTCCTCTATTTTGGGGATTTCTGGAAAATTCTCTTTCCTGTAGCCCCATCTTGTATTGCCAGCAAATCCTTGCTTCTTATGATAATAGGATCTCCCTTGAAACTTTGGTTGATCAAGAAAGAAAGAATGTTTAGTCTTTGAGCCTGAGGATCTATGACATGAGAATCTAGGCCTGCGCTCATGAGGTAGAAAGGTACTTTTTCCACCAAAGGCTCTCTTTATAATATCCTAAAGGTGTTCGCGTTCCAAGATTTAAGCCATAATGCTCTTCTGGCTGCCACTGAGAGAGCGGATGATCTGGCATTCAGACGGATGATATCTAAGGAAGCATCACAAAAGAAGTTAGTAGCTTCCCTCATGACCACCACCTCTTAACACCTTAAGGACCCATGATGGTCCTGGACCGTCATGGGTTGCAGTCCCGTTAAGGACCCATGACGGTCCAGGACCGTCATGGCTTAAATGATAGCAGCGTGCCTCCGTGCACGCTGCTATCATTAATTCCAGGCTGAGACTGAATGCTCCGAGACCGGGGCATTCAGTCTCAGCCCTTCTTGCCTTTGCTGGTTCATGCGATCGCCGTTCCAGCGATCACATGTACCGGCAAAGTGACAGACACAGACAGCAAAGAAAGCATGCTGTCTGTGCCTGTCAAGTCTGCCTCTGGCTCCATTGCTATGAAAGTAACGGAGACAGAAGTAGACAGGAGACACCTAGTGGTGAAAGTAAATACAGCAGCTAGGGGTATTAACCCCTTCACTGCTGGTGCCAAAGGCTTGCTAAATGCAGGTCAATTTCTGACCTGCAATATTTTTTTTTTTTTTTTAAAAACACAAAACACTTTTTTTTTTTTTACAAAAATATTTTATTTAAAAAAAAAATAATCTAATTAAACAAAAGTGTAAGTGTGATTGTTGTGGAGCTATGTAATACACTTATATACACTGCCAAATGTCACGGATAAAAAGTGTCAAAATAGGGTGGGAAAAAGGGACATGGGGGTTTTCACCCAGGGGGGACAGTGGCTACTTTAAACTGTGCATTTTGTAGGTATGACTGACCGGTCATACCTTTCACGCAGTCTCCATAAAATTTTTAACCCTTTGTGCCCAATTGATCCAAAGAGAAAAACCAAAAATGGTTTTTTTTACATTTTTTTTTTAATTTTAATAAAGTAAATGGTGGGTTATCCATATAAGTAGGGTATCAAATGAAAGCCCTATTTGTGCTTAAAAAAACAGTATATAATTTATGGGGGTGGAATAAAAGACTTAGAGGGAAAACATTGCTGAACAAAGATATAGTCAAAAAGGTCAGAACTGCTCCGGTCCTTAAGGGAAAACGACCTCAAATTTTCCCGGTCCTTAAGGGGTTAATAATTTTGACCTGGAAACGTTGGATTCAAATTTCTTATCAAGTTTGGTCAACCGTATGCACATGGTTTGGGTCAAACAAGCAATTGCAGTAGAAGCCTTGTGGTTCTGTCCTAGTACAGAAAAGGGACGTCTGAGAATACCATCTAATTTTCTCTCCATTGGGTCTCGAAGTGGAGTTCCATCACCCAAAGGGAGAGCAGTACGTCTGGCCAGTTAAGAAACTGACGCATCAATTTTGGGAGGGGATACCCATGGATTAACCTTATCCTCTCTGAAAGGATACATTTTACCGAAACACCTAGAGACGTTAGATCTCCAATCTTCCACTCTTAATTGATTAATTCAAAGATAAATTGATGTATGGGAAAGACAGGAATCACCTCCTTTTTTCCCAGGAAGGCAGCATCCATCACCCCCAGGTCCTGTTGAACTTCTGACAGACCTAAGGATTCCCTAAGACGACAAACCAGGCTATCCACCTTGCCCAGAGCAAATGAACCTGGGTCATCCAGGATTTCACCTTCTTCCTCTGAGGATAAGTCAGATTCAGGGTCACAAAGGCTACGGTCTATTTTATCCTCTTCCTGGCTGGAGGAAGTACCCTCTCCAGGATCCATGCGTGGCCGTTTTCTAGCAGATTCTCCTTCCTGCATGGTTTTGAAAGTATCCTGCATGGATACCTTCATCCGACTGAGAAAAATCTGTAAATTGGGATGTCATACTGACCCCTGCTGCTTTTCTTATACATTCTTGACAGATTCTACCAGAATCACTGGTTCCTAATTTAGCCTCACAAGAGAGAGGCAGTATTTAACTTATGAAGAGCCCTTATCCTCCTTAGAAGGTGTTTCAGAGGCCAGCTTCTCCTTAATCTTAGGGGTAGACATAGCAGAAGTAGAATACATACATACATATACATATATATATATATATATATATATTTATTTATTTATACAGCTATACAATGTGCTATACAGATTTTAGTACCAAATATGGCCCCAAACACAACCAGACCCCAACCTTAAATACCTGTTCAGGTGAATTAGGATCAACCTCCTCTGGTGACAGAGCGCTATGAGGCTTCTGCGACTTCCTGTTCTTATCAGGGGATAGTCAGAGCGTCTAGCAGTGCCCAGTGCTCACTGGATCGGAGGAAACTTGCTCGTCTTACTGTAGAGTACAAGGAGGCAGAAGGCAATTGCAGGTAGGGGAGCTCCACTCTAAATGCACGATGTCTGCAAAAAAAATCCTGTTTGCCGTCTGATAGAGGGCCAGGAAGGGTAACACAAATGGGAAGGACATGCAGGAAGCGATCAACTCCTTACTTCACTGCATGTATCAATAATTAAACACAATTAGGCAACTCCCCTAAGAAATAAACAAATGTCCATTCAGCTGGGTAGGACAAAAAAACTGAGCTAAAGGAGCAGGAAGCGGGCTTTAAAGTTTCGCGGAAATCCTATCCAGATGGAGGGCAGAGACAACAACCCAATTTTAATGCCGGGGAGGGACAGAGAAGAAAAATATTTAACTTGTCGACACATTCTAACACAACCAGAACAACTAGTTTTAGAGAGAGAGGACTTGCTTTTTGTCACACATCTTATCCCAGCTAGTATCTCTCTCTCTCTCTATAATATATATATATATATATATATATATATATATATATAAAAAAGAATAAGCCTCATTGCATAATTTATGGTTCTTCACACACAGAACATAATTTATGTCTCCTCAGAAAACAAACAAACATTGAACAGAATGCCTCATTACATAGTTTATGTCTCATTAGGAGACACAACTCCCATTGGGTGATTCAATGGGGAGGTTACTGCTCCCATTGGGTGATTCAAAGGGGGCATGTTTATCATACAGCGAGTTGGCCCGCCCCGTCCACCCCGTCCACCACTATCCAACTGACCAAAAAAATATAGCTGCCATTCGCTCCTGAAGTAGGGGATATCAATAACTTCTCCCGGTCCACACACACTCTCACTCAGAATCATGACCCCACAAAAACACTGTTTCACCTCTCACAGATAATTGTAACCCTCCATACATTCTGTTTCAGTACCAGGCTGTAATGTTTCCATGAAATACAAACACTCAGGGATAAACTTAACCCACTGAGTGCCAGAGGGGTACACAACACATTGCTTTGCATACCCCTCTGGCACTCAAAGGGTTAAGAGCAACTCTTATTTAACTGTTTTCATCTCTTCAGTCAACCTCACTAACTGTTTTCAGCTGTCACTCCTCCACTTCCTGCCCTTTCTCCTTAAAGGGAGAAAGATGCTTTGCTGTATGTTACAGAGGGCAAGCCTCAAACACCACTTTCTATTTGTTCCCTCAGCATATTGCTACGCTGCCTCAACTGAAAAGCCACCGTGTGTTATATTGCTATGTTACCTCAGCTTAAGTAAGGAGGAGTTACTGCTCCCATTGGGTGATTCAATGGGAGAGCAATTTAAATCATGCAGGGAATTCGCCTGCCCCACTATCCAACCTGCCCACCACTATCCAACTGACTGAAAAAATAAATGGCTGCCACTCACTCCTACACCACAGACACAAACACATCAGACACACACTCAAACACTCACACTCACACGCAATTACTCACTCTCGCATTCACACACACTCACTCACACCCCGGGAGCCAGCACAATCCACCTTCCACCATAGTCTCATTCACACTCACTCACACTCCGGGAGCCAGAACAATCCACCTTCCACCATAGTATGTGCAATTACCACATGCATTTCAACTACATGAATGAATGAATGAATGAATGCCACAGTGGAGGCATAAGTACAAACACAAACTCATTACAATGACACACAAGTGTGTGCCTGTGTGTTTCTCACTGTGTGTTGCATGTCTGTATCACACTCTGTGTCTGCATGTTGTGCATTGCATGTATGTGTGTTTGGCTACGTTGCTCTTTATGCATCTCAGTGCATGCGTTTGCATTTGCGGGTGTGTCTCTGCATGTGTGTGCATTAATTCCCTATATAGCCTGACGGGCAGCGCCGTCCCACATTGCTAGTAATCTATAAATTGATATGGATAGATTTATAAGAAAGCTTACCCTACAAAGACACTTTAACATAACTGATTCCATAGCTATAAAGAACGCTAGAATAAATACAGCGGAGGGGAATTTTGGTTTAGATGGTGTGGAGACAAGTATGGACACATAGAATGATGCTGATCATATACTGCTAGACTATGTACATACGCCATTCAAGCCCAAGTCCTCCTTTTACGCTATGAACAATAAGGGATGCTTTAGAGAATCCTTTCATGCCATGGTTCTTACTTTAGAACACTAAGAGAACATATGAGTATGTCAGACAACCTTAGGAAAGAAGAATTTCTGGCTATTAGGGGTCTACAAGAGAACCAGAGTTTAGTGATCAAGAATGAGGACAAAGCAGCACTACAAATACTGAGTGATCAAACACAATATGAAGTAATGAAAAATGATCTAAGTGCAGTTTACTCAAAAGAATTTTGCAATTGAAAAGGCCTATCTAGAGATGACAAAATCAGAGAGAGAGACTGATTGGCTTGACATACAAATTGTCTCAATACATTTATTATTGGTTGCAGAAAGTTGTCATAGATTTAGACTCATATTTGAGAGAGAATAGACATCTACTCAGTATATTGGAGGGTTTCCATTGGAAGGACACTAATAGTTGGGCCACTCTGGATGTTACAATGCTTTATTAGAGTAGTCCACATGAGATAATTATACTGGCAGTTAAAGGGATGGTATTGTCAGAAATTAAGAACACCAAATCTTATAGCTATTAAAAAAAACTAATCTAAATGCCCCCAGTCTTATCTCTCAAATCTTTATGGTTTGAGAGGTAATCGCAGCAAAAGATTCCCCCTCCCTCCCCTTTCTCCGACGTCATTGTCTAGCTGACAGCAGGGGAATCCGGTCCCAGGACTATCGCAGGCTCTTCAGCAGAGCCGAGATTGAAAGACCTAACAAAAGAGTTACTTCACTGGAATGGTATACAAAGTATGCTTGGTTTGCAAGGAAACTTTGCAGACCATTCAAGTGAAGTAATTCTTTTTAGATCTCTCGATCTCAGCTCTGCCTGTCAGGGAAAGGGGAGGGAGGGGGAATCTTTGACTTCAATTACACATAAAGGTTTGAGAGAAAAGACTGGGGGCATCTAGATTAGTTTTTTATAGCGACAAGATTTGGTGTTCTTAATTTCTGAAAATACCTTCCCTTTAAGCATTTCCTTGATTTGGATATTTTTATGCCAGAGAAATGAATACTTCATTATTGAAGCAGTTTTATTTATGCTAGAGCACAATTATTTTGTGTTTTTAGACAAATACTACAGGCAAGTCAAGGGAGCAGCGATGGGAATGAGATTCGCACCAAGATATGGGCTTTTTAGAATTTTCTTTTTTAGGGCCTTCCTGCCCCTTTGCTGTGAATCTCGTTCTCTATCGCCGCTTCAAAGATGACTTTCTTGAAGTATGGCAAGAATATGCTGCTAACTTTCTATCTTTTATGGAATGCCTGAATTCTAAACCCTGGAATATAAAATTCAACTCTTATTTTTGATCTCCACAGAATTGACTTGATTTAGAGCTCAAAACAGGTGAGAATAAATTAGTTAGTGTCTACCAGTTAAAAATAGGTGGCACTAACAGTTATTTAAATTACAATAGTGCCTAAATAATTTTCCATATAGTCAGTTTTTAAGGCTAAGAATAAACTTCAGTGAAGTAAAAGATGATAACCAAAGTAAAATTCTGATCAAGAGGTTTAAATAAAAAGGTTACCCAAATAAACTTATTGAAGATTCATATATTAAAGCAAAAGAGGATACGCTCAAAGAACAATCTGCACAAGGGGGTTCTTCCATTCAGGAAAGAACCAATGAGAAAGACAAACATGAAAAGAAATAAAAATATAGATGGTAACAAAAGAGTTAAAGGGATAGTAATGGATCATTTTAACAAAATGCAATATTGTAGATATTAAAAAAATAAAGTAATTGATGTCAGTCCGATCTCTCAAACATGTATAGTTTTAGAGATATAAGATTACAATGTTCCCCCCTCCCTCCCCTTTCACAGAAGTCAGGCTCTAGCTTACAGCAGGAGATCCTGGTCCTGGGACCGGCCGACGGCTCTTCAGCACAGCCGAAATAGCAAGATCTAAAAATAAATACTTAATTGGAATGATCTACAAAGTGTGTCTGGCATGCAAGCATACTTTGTAGACTGTTCCAATGAAGTATTTCTTTTTAGATCTTGCTATTTTGGCTCTGCTGAAGAGCTGCCTGCTGGTCCCGGGACCATGATCCCCTGCTGTAAGCTAGAGTCTGACATCTATGAAAGGGGAGGGAGGGGGAACTTTGTAATCGCATATATCACAAACTATACATGTTTGAGAGATCGGACTGGCATCAATCCGATCCTGAGCCTCACTTTGAAATTGAAACTGGTTTCTTACCTGTATACCCTGTGTGTGTTATAATGTTGTAAACTATTGACATCACAATTTGATCTTATTGTATGCTCTTTAAAACTTAATAAAATGCATTTAAATTTAAAAACTGAAGTTTGAGCTGTTATAGTTTTTGACGCCGGTTTACCTGCCCTGGAACCTTCAGTAGTGACAAAGAGCGTGTCAGACTGACAAATGGGCTCAGTGCATTGCACATAGAACTTATAGCAGCGCACCACATCCAACAAGTGAAGATCCCTTTCCTTGTCAGAAGCAGGATCAGCACAGGAGGGCACAACGATTTTCTGATTGATGTGGAACTCCGAGACCACCTTCAGGAGAAATTCCTGAGAAGTGCGAAGAACCACCTTGACTTTGTGAAAAAACAAAAACGGTGGTTTGCAAGACTAGGCATGCAACTAAGCGGCTCTGCGAACAGACACTGTCCCTAGGAGAAAAGCCATCTTCCAAGTCTGCAGACAGAGTAATAGTAGCCAAGGATTCAAAGGGAGGTCGTTCAAGGATGCCTAAATCCAAGTTAAGATCCTATTGAGGGGAGGGGGTCTTAAAGGCAGGACGAGCATGAGCAACACCCTGAATGAAAACCTTAACGTCTGGAAGAATGGCAATGCGTCTCTGAAAGAAAACAGAGCGTGCGGAAGTTTGAACCTTTAAGGAACTCAGGCTGAGTCCCTTGTCTACCCTGTCCTGCAAAAAGGACAGGACTGTAGGAAGGTCAAAGTCTTGGGAGGGAAGATCCTTATCAGCACACCAAGAGAGAAATGTAGACCAGACTCTGTGGTATGCTTTAGAGGAAACAGGTTTCCGAGCACTAAGTATAGTAGCCACTACGCCTGAAGAGAAACCCTTCCTCATCAAGATTGAGGATTCAATTGCCATGCCATCAAACCGAGATGGTCCTTCACCATGATAAGCCTGTAGAAGAAGGTCTGCTCTGCGGGGAAGCTGAAAGGGATCCTCTGTCGAGAGATCCAGGAGCTCTGGAAACCATGCCTGATGAGGCCAGTACGGAGTGATCGGGATTACTGGAGAGCCCTCCAGGCGCAGTTTCCTCCACATCATGAAGAATGGGAGGAAAGATGTACGCTAGAGGAAAGCTCCATGGAAATAACATGGCATCCACTGCCAGAGATAGAGGGTCCCTCCAGTGGTAGCAGAACAGTGGAACCTGCTGGTTGTGCCTGGTCACCATCAGATCAGTGCAAGGAAGTCCCCATTTCTGGGCAATGAGATCGAACACATCTTGATGCAGTTCCCACTCTCCGCTGTCCACTGTGTGTCTGCTAGAATGTTGTCTATGCCAGGAATATGAACAGCAGACATGGCATGAACATGTTCTTCTGCCCAAGATAAGATAGCCTTGACCTCCAACCAAGCTGAGAGACTTCTTGTTCTGACTTGCCTGTTGATATAAGCCATGGCTGTGGCGTTGTCAGACTGGACTCAAACTGGACATCCTTCCAGAATGAATATCCAGTAAATGAGACCATGAAATATCACTCGAAGCTCCAGAACACTGAAGGGAAGGAGAGACTCCTCCATAGACCACCGACTATGGGCATTCAGGTGACTGAGGACCGCTCCCCAGCCGGAAAGGCTGGCATCCGCTGTCCAGAAGGATACCAGGAAGGTCCTGCCCTTCAGCAGATTGGAGCGGTCCAGCCACCACAACAGACTCAGCTCCACATGAAGAGGCAGAGAAACTGATGTCTTTAGGAGGTCCATCTTGCCCTTGCAGACCTGGATCATGGACCTCTGAAGTTCTCTCACGTGAGCCATCACAAATGGAACCGCCTCCATGGTGGATACAAACTTTCCCACTACAGAGGTTAACTTCTTGGCAGGGACTGGATCGCAAGCCAGGACTGCAGATACCTTGTGGGTGATCTGGTGAGCCACCCCGTCCATGAGAAACACCATGCCCTTCAGGGTGTTGAATAGAAGACCCAGAAAAGAGATGGAAGTAAATCCTACTTGTCCATGTTCAGAATTCACCCATGATGGGTGAAAACATGAATATAGTCTTGGACTTGTTGATGGAGTTCTGTAGAGAGGACCTTCAAGAGCAAGTCATCCATGTATGGAGTAACTCTGATGCCGCCCCCGTGCAGGACGGAAACTAAAGCACCCAGGATACAATTGAAGACCTGGGGGGCCGTAGTTAGACCAAAGGGGAGAGCAGAAAACTGGAAGTGCCATTGGTCGCAAGCATACCTGAGGTACTGCCAGCTCTCCAGATGGATGGCTATATACAGATAGGCATCCTGAAGGTACAGAGAAACGAGAAATTCCCCAGGACACATGGCCGCAATCACAGTCCATAGAGACTCCCCGTGATAATGAGTTTTGACCACAAAGGAATTGAGATCCTTGAGGTCAGATTGGATGGCAGCCACTGACCTTCTTGGAAACCACAAACAGGTAGGAATAGAAACCAGAACCCTTTTTCAGCTCGGGAACAGGTTCCAGGACCTCCTTGTCCAAAAGGGTCTGGATTGCGCAGTTGAACAGACAATGCTCTTCCATTCCCTGAGGAGTGTGAGAAGGAAAGAACAAGAACGGAGGAAGAGGTGGAAGGAATCCTGTACCCCTCTGAAACCACCTGTAAAACCCACGGATCCGCCATGCTGTCTGTCCAGACACTGAGGAAATGGTGCAGTTAGCCACCCACTGCTGCGTGGGGTCCAGGGAGTCATGCCAAAGATGGTTTGGAGGTCTTGGGCTTGGTGGAGGACTGCTTGGGCCTCATTGTTATTTGGGCTTGGAGGAGGAACACAGACCCTGGGGTACCACCTGGGTCATGGCACACGCCTCAACCTGAAAGGGACAAAAGGGACAAAAAGGCTGATTCTGACCTGAGCCTTCCTCTTGGAAACTAAGGGCAAGAGGGTGCTCTTACCCCAGGGCCTCACTGATTAAGCCCTTAAGCTCCGACCCAAATAAGGACGTTCCCAAAAAGGGCAACGAAAGTAGGGATTTCATGGAGATGGTATCCGGGGACCAGATCTTAAGCCAGAGAGCGCCCCTGGCAACCACAGACCTGGTAGAAACCCTAGCTATCAAGCGAATAGCATCAAAGATAGCTGCATACACATAATGCAGAGCTTCAGAAATGTTGGCCAGAAGCCGCAACAAGTCAGCAGTAGGAGCACCATGATGTACAGCTACAGTAAGCTGTGCTGTCCAGATAGCAATGGCCCTGTTCAGCCAAGCAGCGGTGAATGAGGGACATAAGGATGTGCCTGAAGTAGTAAAGTTGTCTTTTAGAAAAGCCTCAAGTTTTCTATCAGTCCATTCCTTAAGAACAGAAGTGTCTGCCACAGGCAGAGCTGTGGAATTTGAAAGTCTAGAAATTGGGGCATCCACCTTAGGGGGTTGAGCCCACTGAGCCAGGGCTGCTTCTGAGAAGGGATATAACTTAGCAAACTTTCTACACAAAGTAGATTTCTTGTCAGGGTTTTTCCACTAATCTAACACAAGCTGATCAGAGTGGGATTAGCAGTTAAAAGGGTACACTGCTTCTTAGGTATGTGAAACACATCAGAAGGATCATTAGGAACTCAGAAACAAGAGCAATGTTCAGAGTATTGAGGACTGCCCTGATCAGGCCCTAAGCAGAGGGTTCAGGGTCAGCTTCAAAGGGGTCCCCAAAGAATTGGGAGGAAACTTCCTCAGAACATTCTCTCTCACCTGAGTCCATCAACAATTCCTCCTCAGCGGAATCTGACACATCAGGTACACCCTGTGGTTTGGGTACTGAAGACCTGAATGAAGTAGGGGGCTGCCAAGTCTGGAATACCCCCTGCAATTGTGCTGAAGGAGTTGCAAAGTAGACCTTAATTCTTTAGTAGTAGCCTTAAACTCCTATATCCACAGCGGCTCTGGCACATGGCTGGAGGTCCCTGACGGAAAGGCAGGGGCGACAGCACATGAAGGGTATAAATAGTAACATAGTAGATAATGCTGAAAAAAGACATGTGTGCATCAAGTCCAGCCCATGCCTAAAACACCCCTGTTAATCCAGAGGAAGGCAAAAAAAAAAAAAAAAAAAAAAAAAAAAAAAAAAAAAAAAAAAGCCCTCTGGAGCCATTTCCAGTTTAGTCCCAAGTGTGTGTTGTGTTGTGTTGTGTTGTGTTGTGTTGTGTTGTGTGTGTGTGTGTGTGTGTGTGATTATTCTCTCCTGACTCCAATTGGTAGTCAAATATTTCCCCGGATCAATATCCTATTTGCTTTGAAGAAATTTGTCATAATTGTCAATATTGTTCTGTGCTAGATAGGCATCCATTGCTTTTTTGAATGCAGTTGCATTATCTGCATGTACAACATCCCGAGGCAAAGAATTCCACAGTCTTACCGCCCTTACTGTAAAGAATCCCTGCCTTTGTTTAATCGAAAGCGCCTTTCCTCAAGTCTTAATGGATGACCTCTTGTTCTTAGCTCAGCTCTTTGCATAAATAATTCATTGGATAGTTCTTTGCATTGACCTTGAATGTATTTGTAACTGGTAATCATATCACCCCTTAGAAGTCTCTTCTCTAATGTAAACAAACCCAGTTTGGCTAGTCTCTCTTTGTAACTCAGATCCTCCAATCCCTTTATCAGTTTTGTTGCACGTCTCTGCACCTTTTCCAGTTCAGTAATGTCTTTTTTTAGAACAGGCGCCCAAAATTGTACTCCATATTCTAGATGAGGACTAACCAAGGATTTATACAGAGGTAGGATAATATTAGCATCCCTTGCTTCTACACCTCTTTTTATGCAGGCTAGTACTCTAGTTGCTCTTGTAGCAGCTGAGTGACTCTGCACACTGCTGTGAAGTCTGTTGTCTATCAGTACTCCTAAATCTTTCTCTAATGAGGATTTCCCAAGTTGTTTCCCATTTAGAGTATATGTCGCAAGTTTGTTTCTACAGCCCAAATGCATAACCTTACATTTATCTACATTAAATGACAACTGCCACTTTTCTGCCCATTCACTTAGTTTATCTAAATCCTTTTGCATGGAAAAACCATCCAGCTCTGTATGTATTTCCTTACATAGCTTAGTGTCATCAGCAAAGATTGAGATGCTACTTTCAATTCCCACTTCTAGACCATTAATAAACAAATTAAAAAGCATTGGTCCCAGGACTGAACCCTGCGGCACCCCACTTATAACCTTAGACCAATTTGAAAAAGTTCCATTTACAACAACTCTCTGCCATCATTTAACCAGTTCTCAATCCACGTACAGATAACATCGCCAAAACTGAAGCCTTTTAATTTATGCAGTAACCAGTTGTGCGGCTCTGTATCAAAGGCTTTTGCAAAATCCAAGTCTACTACATCAACAGCAATTCCCCTGTCCAAATCACTCTTTCAAAAAATGCAAGCAAATTCGTCTGACATGATCTGTTCTTCATGAAAACAATCAAAAAATTCAATGGCACTGCTACTAAAGGATTTCCATATGAATACAATGTTTAAAAAAAAACAAAAAAAACAATCACTCACTGCCTTCTGGCCCCTTCTTCTTGGTGCTGGTTCAAGGGGTCCCTTTCCCCCACAATCTCCAAACAAACAAATAAGAACCGCACTCCAAACGTAGTAGATAAAACCAGTACAGATATTTATTACAGACTATCAGGACAGATGTTACACATGCCGCAATAGTGTCACTTGTTTCGCACCTGGGTGCTTAATCATAGACTAAAGAAGCTCCCATCATTCCAAACCTTTAAAGAGAGGGGTAACACCCCATCATTAGAATAACCATTGATGAATCGAAAATAGATGTTAAATCTCAACAAGGGTAAATATTAACCCTTTAATATACCCAAACAGTTCGGTATACACCTCAAATTAAAGGGAACGATGGATTTGTTTCAATACAAAAAAATACAGTTTATAAAAAATACAATAAAACAATTTTAAGAAATTTATATAGCAAAATTTTTGTTCTTACTATATCGATCAATGTGAGGCTCTCTCTTATTAAATTTGTGAAATGAGTCATTAACCCCTTAAGGACCGGGAAAATCTGAGTTTGATTTGACTTAAGGACCGGAGCAATTTTGACTTTTTTGACTATGTCTTTGTTCAACCATATTTTCTCTTTAATTCCTTTTGTGCAGCCACATAAATTATATACTGTTTTTTTAAGCACAAGTAGGGCTTTCTTTTGATACCACAATTATATGAATACCTCATTGTTTAATTTGATTAAAATAGAAAAAAAGAGGAAAAAAATTGAAAAAAAACATTTTGCTTATATTTTCGTGTCAGGATTTGCATACAATTAGTTTATGACAAAAAAATACCCCTAAATATATTCATTTGCTTCTCCTGAATATAAGAATACCCCATATGCCTAGTATTTCAATAACTTCCTCACATTTACAAGGTAAATATTACAAGATGGATGCCATTATTTCCAACTTGTAATTTCTCAACAATTGGCATGTGAGCATCATAGCTTAGCTGACGGTGCCAGAACCAAAAATGTCCCACAAAGGTATATGTTTCTGAAAACTACACAACATAAGGTAAATAATCAGGAGAATTTTGGAGTTTTTCATGCAGCTATTTTTCCAGAAAAAAATTTCAAAATTGTGGTAATATTTTGTTTTTTTGCAGTTTTCACACTTACATTTCAATACTACTGTTGATATCAAGCACATGATAGGTGAAGATTTTTAAAAATGCGTTGTTTAGTGTTCAGCTCCTTCTTCTGAGTACGGCAATACCCCATATGCATAGGTTTCTCAAGGTTTGGGAGAGCTACGGGGCCCAAATTGGAACATGCGCGTTTCCAGTTTCACACTTTGAATTTTCACAGCTTGCATCACTGGTGCCATGTCTCATTTGGGGCTGTGTAACAGTGCTCCACTCTAAGATTTCCCCCCAAAATTATATATTTTTGGAAAGTAGACACCCCAGGCTTTCATTTTATGTATGTTTTCAATTTTTTTACGCAGCCATTTTACCACCAATCGCTCGTAAATCTTGACGTAAGTTAAAAAAACAGCGTTTTTTACACTTGCACTTCAATGTTGATGTGAATTTCAAGCACATGATAGGTGAAGATTTTTAAAAATGCATTGTTTAGTGTTCAGCTCCTTCTTCGGAGTAAGGCAATACCCCATATGCATAGGTTTCTCAAGGTTTGGGGGAGCTACGGGGCCCAATTTTGAACAAATATTGAATTTTCACATCTTGGTTAACTGATGCCATTACTCATTTTGGGCTATGTTCCTGTGCTGCACTTTAGAATTTCCCCCCAAAAGTGTATATTTTTGGAATGTAGACACCCCCAGCTTTCATTTTAGGTGTGTTTTCAAATGTTTTACACGGCCATTTTACCACCACTTTCTCATAAACTTGACGTAAGTAAAAAAACAGCGTTTTTCACACTTTGCCTTCAATTTTGATGTGAATTTCAAGCACAGAATAGGTGAAGATTTTATAAACTGAATTGAATAGTGTTCAGCTCCGTCTTCTGAGTACGGCAATACCCCATATGCATAGGTTTCTCAAGGTTTGGAGAGCTACGGGGCCCAAACTGGAACATGCGCGTTTCCAGTTTCACACTTTGAATTTTCACAGCTTGCATCACTGGTGCCATGTCTCATTTGGGGCTGTGTAACAGTGCTCCACTCTAAGATTTCCCCCCAAAAGTATATATTTTTGGAAAGTAGACACCCCAGGCTTTCATTTTATGTATGTTTTCAATTTTTTTACGCAGCCATTTTACCACCAATCGCTCGTAAATCTTGACTTAAGTTAAAAAACAGCGTTTTTCACACTTGCACTTCAATGTTGATGTGAATTTCAAGCACATGATAGGTGAAGATTTTTAAAAATGCATTGTTTAGTGTTCAGCTCCTTCTTCTGAGTACGGCAATACCCCATATGCATAGGTTTCTCAAGGTTTGGGAGAGCTACGGGGCCCAAACTGGAACATGCGCGTTTCCAGTTTCACGCTTTGAATTTTCACAGCTTGCATCACTGGTGCCATGTCTCATTTGGGGCTGTGTAACAGTGCTCCACTCTAAGATTTCCCCCCAAAAGTATATATTTTTGGAAAGTAGACACCCCAGGCTTTCATTTTATGTATGTTTTCAATTTTTTTTACGCAGCCATTTTACCACCAATCGCTCGTAAATCTTGACGTAAGTTAAAAAAACAGCGTTTTTCACACTTGCACTTCAATGTTGATGTGAATTTCAAGCACATGATAGGTGAAGATTTTTAAAAATGCATTGTTTAGTGTTCAGCTCCTTCTTCGGAGTAAGGCAATACCCCATATGCATAGGTTTCTCAAGGTTTGGAGAGCTACGGGGCCCAAATTGGAACATGCGCGTTTCCAGTTTCACACTTTGAATTTTCACAGCTTGCATCACTGGTGCCATGTCTCATTTGGGGCTGTGTAACAGTGCTCCACTCTAAGATTTCCCCCCAAAAGTATATATTTTTGGAAAGTAGACACCCCAGGCTTTCATTTTATGTATGTTTTCAATTTTTTTACGCAGCCATTTTACCACCAATCGCTCGTAAATCTTGACGTAAGGTAAAAAAACAGCGTTTTTTACACTTGCACTTCAATGTTGATGTGAATTTCAAGCACATGATAGGTGAAGATTTTTAAAAATGCATTGTTTAGTGTTCAGCTCCTTCTTCTGAGTACAGCAATACCCCATATGCATAGGTTTCTCAAGGTTTGGGGGAGCTACGGGGCCCAATTTTGAACAAATATTGAATTTTCACATCTTGGTTAACTGATGCCATTACTCATTTTGGGCTATGTTCCAGTGCTGCACTTTAGAATTTCCCCCCAAAAGTGTATATTTTTGGAATGTAGACACCCCCAGCTTTCATTTTAGGTGTGTTTTCAAATGTTTTACACGGCCATTTTACCACCACTTTCTCATAAACTTGACGTAAGTAAAAAAACAGCGTTTTTCACACTTTGCCTTCAATGTTGATGTGAATTTCAAGCACAGAATAGGTGAAGATTTTATAAACTGAATTGAATAGTGTTCAGCTCCTTCTTCTGAGTACGGCAATACCCCATATGCATAGCTTTCTCATGGTTTGGGGGAGCTACGGGGGCCAAATTGGAACATGCGCGTTTCCAGGTTCACACTTTGAATCTTCACAGCTTGCGTTACTGGTGCCATGTCTCATTTGGGGCTGTGTAATAGTGCTCCACTCTAAGATTTTCCCCCAAAAGTATATATTTTTGGAAAGTAGACACCCCAGGCTCTCGTTTTAGGTGTGTTTTCCAATTTTATACACTGCCATTTTACCACCAATCCTGTGAAAATTTGACATAAGTAAAAAAAAAATCAGCATTTTTCACACTTTGCCTTCAATTTTGATGTGAATTTCAAGCACAGAATAGGTGAAGATTTTATAAACTGAATTGAATAGTGTTCAGCTCCTTCTTCTGAGTACAGCAATACCCCATATGCATAGCTTTCTCATGGTTTGGGGGAGCTACGGGGGCCAAATTGGAACATGCGCGTTTCCAGGTTCACACTTTGAATCTTCACAGCTTGCGTTACTGGTGCCATGTCTCATTTGGGGCTGTGTAACAGTGCTCTTTTTTTTAAGATTTCCCCCCAAAAGTGTATATTTTTGGAAAGTAGACACCCCAGGCTCTCGTTTTAGGTGTGTTTTCCAATTTTATACACTGCCATTTTACCACCAATCCTGTGAAAATTTGACGTAAGTAAAAAAAAATTCAGCATTTTTCACACTTTGCCTTCAATTTTGATGTGAATTTCAAGCACAGAATAGGTGAAGATTTTATAAACTGAATTGAATAGTGTTCAGCTCCTTCTTCTGAGTACGGCAATACCCCATATGCATAGCTTTCTCATGGTTTGGGGGAGCTACGGGGGCCAAATTGGAACATGCGCGTTTCCAGGTTCACACTTTGAATCTTCACAGCTTGCGTTACTGGTGCCATGTCTCATTTGGGGCTGTGTAACAGTGCTCTTTTTTTAAGATTTCCCCCCAAAAGTGTATATTTTTGGAAAGTAGACACCCCAGGCTCTCGTTTTAGGTGTGTTTTCCAATTTTATACACAGCCATTTTACCACCAATCCCTCGTAAACCATGACGTAAGTAAAAAAAAAAAAAAAAAACAGCGTTTTTCACACTTAGGGTTGGCGGCAGTATACTGGGCTGCATACAAATTGGTTTGGGAAACAATTTCACCTAAAACGTCTTCCCCCAAAAACAAATCAAAAAAATGATCATGGGTAAATCCTTCCACATCAATTTGAATCCCTGGGTTGCCTTGAATTCTGAGATTTGTGGGCATAAATTGATACCCATTCATTAGGATCCGGAGTGGCAGGTGTTGGGGCATTTCTTTGGGCAGGTCTTTTGGCGGGTCTTTGGGCAGATCTTTTGGCAGGTGCTGGGGCAGTTGCCAGGGCAGCTCTTGGGGCAGCACTTGGGGCATTTCTTTGGTAGGTCTTTGGGCAGATCTTTTGGCAGGTGCTGGGGCAGTTGCCAGGGCAGCTCTTGGGGCAACACTTGGGGCATTTCTTTGGGTAGGTATTTTGGTAGGTCTTTGGGCAGTTCTTTTGGCAGGTGCTGGGGCAGTTGCCAGAGCAGCTTTTGGGGCAATGCGTCTTTTCTTGACAGAAGGCCCAGCGTCATCACTAGAGCTGCTCTCACTTTCTGAAAACTGCGCTATGTCAAAATCTGACGCAGTGTCTGTTGCCTCAGAGTCAGACGCCAAAAAGGCATATGGCTCTTCAACGCTGTACCTGCGCTGCATTTTGCCCACTAAAAAAGCTTTTTTTTTTCTTACGCTATCCCTAAACCTAAATCTAACCCTAAAACTTACCCTAACCTACGTATATCCTGAACCTACCTAACCCAAGTGAACTACCTATCTAAACTGCACTTATTATATATATATATTTTTTTTTTTTGGGGGGGGGGGGGTTTGGGTTTTTTTTGGGGGGGGGGTTTTCTTACGCTATCCCTAAACCTAAATCTAACCCTAAAACTTACCCTAACCTACGTATATCCTGAACCTACCTAACCCAAGTGAACTACCTATCTAAACTGCACTTATTATACATATATATATATATATATTTTTTTGGGGGGGGGGAGTTTTGGGGTTTTTTTGGGGGGTTTTTTTCTTACGCTATCCCTAAACCTAAATCTAACCCTAAAACTTACCCTAACCTACGTCTATCCTGAACCTACCTAACCCAATTTAACTACCTATCTAAACTGCGCTTTTTATATTTTTTTTTTTGGGGGGGGGGGGGGGGGGGTTTGGTTTTTTTTTTTGGTTTTTTTTTCTCCCCTAAACCTAAATCTATCCCTAAAACTTTCCCGTCTACACTAAACCTACCCAACTACCTACCAAAAATACCTAAACTATATTTATTATAAAAAAAAAAAAAAAAAAATTAAAAAAAATTTAAAAATTTTTTTAAAATTTTTTAAAAAATCTAAAAAAATTCAAGGGGGATGGGGGGTGTCCCACAGATCAGAAAACACTGATCTGCAGCAAATTGATCACTCCAAGAGTGATCAGATGGGGGGGCACTTATTGATCACTGCAGAACAGTGATCAAAGGGTTAATTTTCTTTATTTAAACTTTTTTTTTAACTTTTTTTTTTTACAGGCACACTGGAACACCATCTCCCTCTGTCTCTCTCCACCTTAGCAGTATGCAAGGTGGAGGGAGGCAGAGAGATCTGACAGGGACAGTATTTACAAATACTGTCCCTGTCATTCAGGTTTTGCAACATGTGATTCGCTTTTGAAGCGAATCGCATGTTGCAACAATGTTTCAGCCGCTTGTTACTAAGTGTCCCGATACCGGGACACTTAGTAACAAGCGGCTTGAACTCTTCCATCGCTCCGTGCGGCCGCGATGGAAGAGTTTAACCCTTGACGTACCAGGACCGTCAAGGGTCGTTCGGTCACATTTACCCTTGACGGTCCTGGTACGTCAAGGGTCGCTAAGGGGTTAATAGCCCAAATAGTGAATGATTTTAAATGGTGGATATTCCTGAATTTACACATGATGATATTCATCGGTTATCTAGTGATCTTTATTTTAACTTCCTGAGTGCCAGAGGGGTACGCAACGCACTGCAAAGCAATGTACCGCGCACCCCTCCGGCATCCAAAGGGCCAAAAGTCACACAGATTGGCATATATAACTAATATTATATTTTGTGTACAACAAACACTCAAACCTAAGTTAAGAGTTCACCCGTGATTAACTCACAAGAATTACGCAGAATTTTAAAACAACAAAATAAGTAATTCCAAGAATATCCTACAAAACCTCCATATCTAAATATTCTTCTATTTATTTTTAAGTGCAGACTATGATACAAGACTATCACTCATCTTAAAGATAGAATTTTTGAACATATAAAGATACATCAAAAGGTCTCATTATGTCCCTATGACAATCTAATAAACAAATGTAAAAGAAGTCCAACAAAACATACACATATGTTATAAATATTTATATTACAAATATGTTCTCGTATCTGTTCCCTAAGGGATCTATACTTTTCCCTATATACTGAACATTGCAAACGTTTCATGTTATCAAGATTGTCCCTCTCTGCAGTCTACCTGGGCACCTCCCTTCTGCTCTGGCTGAGCATTGTTACATCAGTAAAAGGGGCGGGACACTTTGTCAACTCTCACAGTATTGAAATAACACTCTCCAAAGACCAAATACTATGATGATTAATTAGACCTACTTTTATTATGAAACATTACTATCCCTTTAAGTACCCTTGAGTGTATACTGATCTGTCCAGGCACTTTATTCACTATAAGCCTTTCCAGTCTCTTTTGGACCTTGCCCTCAGTAAGCCATGTAGATGGAGGAAATTCCGTGGTTTTGTCCGTTTGCCCATAGCTTGTCATTGCTGCTTCCTTTGTATATCCTGAAGCAAAGAACATGTTTAGGGTGTCAGCCATAGCTTTAGCATCACTAATCAATTCACCTGTCTCAGTCCTAAGAGGACCAATATCAACACTAACTTTTTTGTTAGTAATATACTTGTAGAATTGTTTAGGGGTTTTCTTGCTCTCATTTGCAAGGTTTCTCTCATTTTCTATTTTAGCTAGCTTAATTGCTTGTTTGCAGATATTACATTCTTTATATTTTTTAAATGATGCATCTGACCCGTTTGACTTAAACACCTTAAAAGCCTGCTTTTTATTTCTCATTTCCCTGCTAACCACATTATTAATCCACATTGGTTTTGCTTTACTTCTCTTGTGCTTATTCCCCAATGGTATATACGGACGTGTTTATTTGCCCAAGAGCATTTTAAATACATTCCATGATTCTTGTGCATTTTTATCTCTGAAAATTACATCCCACTGGATAGCCTTTAACACTTCTTTTAACTTTATAAAATTAGCCTTTTTGAAACTGAATGTTTTGGTTAAACCCTTACTATTGGGTATCTCATAACAAACTTCAAAGGATACAATATTGTGGTCACTGCTGCCCAAATGTTCCCTTACTAATACTAACCTGAGTACTCTCTAGGAAGCCCTGATTGACATGAGGAGCAATGTCACAGACACCCCAGTATCCTTAGTCTTAGGCCTAGCCCCAGGTCCCAATGCGTCTGACATCCTAACAGGGTATAAACGCCTGGAAGTAAAGTAAACCCCAAATACTGTGTCTTAGATTACATTTTCACCCCAGAATTAGCTAAAATACACTTAACTGGCAGGCAAAGGGTTAATCTGCTGAGGAGAGGAGGCGAGTCCAAGCCCTGCAAGGGATACTTGTGAAGGGAAAGGAGAAAATGGAATCCACAATGACAGCCAATCAGATATGAGCAAGCAAAGCAGGCACTCATGGGAAATGTAGTTTCCCTTCAAGTGCCCCAAACACAGTGCCTGAAGCCCCATGAGCCCTCCAAAAGACTCAGAACATAAATTGGATGACAGGACAAAGATAGACCAACAGAATGAGCCATCTCTGAAGTCGCTACGTTGAGTGGATGGAGAGATATGTCCCAAAGTGTAAAGTCCCATAGATGTGAATGGAGCATGGCATCTATGCGGCAAAGCTCAAATAGTGCAAAACAAACAAAGTGTCTAAAAGTCTAAAAGGCGGAAAAGGCATAATAAACACCAGACTAAGAGTTAACACTGAACACAGTAGGGAAAGTGTAATAAACCCCATAAAAGTGCTCAACATGGCAAACGAAGGGTAAATTTACCCAAGTGCTCCAAACCCCAGTGGATATACACATATAAACCCAATGAGAGCAGGAGTATGTAATAGGAACTCTAAAGGAGACCACTGTGTGGAGGGGAAGCGTTAAAGAAGAAGCCTCAGAGGGCCTTCTCCTAGGGAAAAAAAATGTCACACAAGATTTTCCCCTCAGGGCTGGAAGGTCCGCAACTCCACCACTGGGATGTCAGTAATGGAAAAACTCCTAATGGTGGGTATTCCATATCTGACAGAAAACAATAAATATAACTAAACTATAACTAAAAACTATAGCAGAACTGTTATCTTGCCTTGCTTGATCAAGGAACAAATCTTACTGGATGGGGATTGGCTAGTGACCTGACCAGCTAAGGAAAGAAGGAAGGCTCCACCCTGCACTTTTTCAAGAATTGTTCCTGCCTACTTAAAGAGGCGGTCGCCTTCCCAAAGTTACCTCAACCTATACTGGACAACAGAGAAAAAATAATTTATTATGACTAGATACAGGTGAGGTAAGGATACACATTTCTAGTACTGTTACTTTCCCCTTCATATTCTCCTCATGTCCTTATTATTTTTCTTGAATTATCTGAACTAATGAAATGCTCCATTTGCCAATTCTACATTTATGTATATGATATATAACTTATGTTGCTTTTATAATATTTTACATCACGCTTTTATTCATATTAGGCATACTACGATCCAGATTTTAATTTCTTTATGTAAGTGAATAAACATGTTTATTTTTGATGACAATTAAATGAAACTTCTGGTACTTGGACTGTGTTCTGTTTGTCTTTTGATCCACTACGGAATTGGTAAGGGTGGAAGTGTGGACATAGAGGAGCAGATATATCATCACAAAGTGAAAGATAAAGAGCCCAAGTGGAAGGGGGCATACAAATTTCATCCAAAAGCCTGATAGTGTCTGCCTCTCATATACTTGCCAGACAGACTGCTTCTACATGTGAGTACCCTGTATTAAGGGTGGAGGATTAGGTTGCATATATTGTTGTGCGGATATACTATCCTATGAGGCGCCTCTTTCTTTTGGGTTTTGTATACATATAGTGTGAAACACACATACAGATGCACACAGTGAGATACACACAAAGTGAGACAAACACACTGATACACACATGTATACACAAAAACACAGTAGTGAGCTATAAGGGGATGACTTATGAGGTGAGGAGGGTTTCTGGGTGTTTGTGTGTCTTCTTTGACATGGTTAATACTTCCAGTAAACCGGTGCATCAAGCCTCTGAAACACAAAATAAAGGTAGGTCCATAAGGACATAGAACCACCAGTGAAGTGAACAGTTTAAAGGGTAATCAGGAACTGCTAAGGGTCAATCCCTCATTCACAACCACATCAGTGGCTTGCTTAGTATTGGCACCGATGCATAATGGCTAACAGGCATATGTCCTGCAGGTCTCTCCGGCAAAGCAAAAATTCAGTGAAGTTTTTAGATATACATTGTGGGCATAACATAAAATGTAATCAATTGGCACAAGTACATACTTTGCAAATACGGTGATAGTGATATAGGCAACTTGAATAACTCAATTGAATTAAATAATATATGTATAAAGTGAACATCTACTTAGATTACTTCATTGAGTGGAGTTATTTCACTTGCGTATAACAAAGTCACTATCTGCAATGTACGTACTTGTGCCCACAATGTAATTAATAATAACTTAATATTATCATACCAGGCTGGTATAGCTGCTTTGCCTCATAGATCTGCAGGGACTTATGCCTGTTAGCCATTATGCATCGGTGCCATTAATAAGCGATCCACTGAATGAGAGATTGACATATAGAAGTTCCTGATTACCTTTTAAACTTTTCACATCACTTGTGGTTGTGTGTGTTTATAGACAAACGCATTTCTTTATTTTTTTCTCTGTTTTGTATTCTCTCTCTTTTATTTTTTCTTAATGGCAAGTTTTTCCACACAGACTGACAGTATCCCCTGCAGTACGCTTAGTGGGGAACTCCCCACAATGCTTTGCAATGTGGTGGAGTCCACCAGGTTCTCTCGCCTACAGAAGACAGTGCGTCTGGATGTCCATTATGTATACATTGTAGTTTTTGTTCAATGAAGGTATTGATTGTGGGTATATGATCACGCTAATTAATTCCTGATTGGTCGTAGCCCACTTATTACATTGGGTTGCAGTTTTTCTCGTCTAAATGCTGTGCACTTGACTTGTTTGCCTTCATGGGCTGCAAGACAGGATCCCCTGAACATTATAAAATAAAAGAGGTGGTCAACACCTTCCCACACTGCTAGTAACATAAGTTGCCAGAGGATAGTCTGTATTTGATCAGTGACAGTATAATACCCATTTTCATCTTTCCTCCATCCAAAATATCAATGCATCGGCACCAGTGTAATATCCAGCGCATGGCTCGGCACTGTAGATGTGTGGGAGACATGAGATTTCAGCGAAGTGATTGTATTAACCCGTTGAGTGGCAGAGAGGTATGCAATGTATTGCAAAGCAATGTGTTGTGTATCCCTCTGACACTCAAAGGATTAATTACAGATCTGAGTCGTTACTGTGTGTTTATAAGTCACCTTTAAATCAAGGGCTGCTGTTGGAGCATAATTCACTTCATCCTGAGCATACGAATAACAGCTTGCCGTATCTTGCCTGAACACTTTGGATGTTACTTTACTAAAGCATTGCATTGGAGAGTTCTGTAGTATCGGGGGGGGGGGGGGGTTAAAGCATGTTTTGCAATGCTTTGGAGAACTCTATAGAATTGAAGGGGGTTAAAGGGACATCTTGTTCTTACAGTAACCCTCTCAGTGTTATGTAACAGGATGGGCCATACAACTGAGTGGGCCATCTTTGTTTGAGTTGTATATGATATAAAAGAGTAGCAGTAGGGGAGGGATGGAGTGTCACAAACATTGTGTTTTTTGGCTTTTCTTTATTACACTGCTTCCATCTTTTTAAAATCCGCTATTACTAAGTGCGTTTGATTGCACCTTGCTGGATTGGTTGACATATACGTTGCGATGTGCCAATATTACTGAAGAAAGAATGAGAGAAAATTCCCAAAAATGGAGCAGTTTGTGAGACTACTGTAAGGGTTAACCTTTTGAGTGCCTTGCAATTGTTTGGGACCAGTGTAAGTTGCTGGGTGAATAAATAGTGAGGAGAGGAAGAATAGTGAAGAGGACTGGTGGTTTACAGTGGTTTAAATTAGTGGGAGATAAAATATTGGTCTGCTGTAATTGTGATGTGAGCCGGTGGTGGTTTGCAGCGATGTAATTTTTTTGGGGTGACTAAAAATTATGGAGGTGCAGAATAGTGTGTAGTGGAATTTGTTGGCAGCGGTGTAAGTTGGTGGATCATGAAATATTGAGGAACTGGCGAATAGGAGGAGAGCCGCTTTTGGTAGCGGTGTAAGTCAGTAACTGATGAAATATTGATTTGTGAATGAATACTGAGCAGGGCCGGTAGTATGGAGTGATGTAAGTTTGTGAGTGCAAACAGTGAAGAGTACTGGTACTTGTGAAAGTTGTAAATTGGTGCATAGGAAATGTTGAGAATCAGGTGTAAGTTCTGGGTAATGAAATACTGAGGAATGGCCGAATACTGAGGTGGTGTGTTAGAGCTGTAAGTTATTAAGTGACGAAACATTCAGTTTGCACGGAATAGTGAGAAGGGTGGCTGTTTTGGAGGTGTGTAGCTTGGTACGCAATAAAATGCTGAGAAGGGCCAGAAAAGTGACGATGTGCAGAAGCTGTGGGCGTTATAATGGTGGCATGTTCTATTTCTGTTAAAAGACTAAATAGTATAAAGTACTCTTTAAATTAAAGTATATCTCCTCCTTGCTGCCGCCCCAAGGTGTGTCAGGCATGGCTGGAGAATCCGTGGTCACGTGACCACATTCTCTATTATAGTCTAGATTCAGGATAAGGGAAATAAATGGATTTTTAATAAGAACTCATTCTTATGACTAAAAACTTTATAAAAGTTTTAAATACTTTCTCCAGACATTACATAAAAGATATATGGGGAGCACAACTGCATGCTAAACTTTACTTTCATTAAATAAGCAGCTGGTATGACTTTACTTAGTCTGTGCCATAATTATATATTTTTTTTCTCTGTTTATGAACAATTTGAAACAAATCCTGCCTGAGGCTCCTGTGCCCATCAGACTATGGGGATGCAGTATATGCTTCAGTGCCACAAATCCATCATCGTAAACTTGAAAATTTGTATAATTAATTATGTTGCTTTGTCCTGCAATATACTTACACTTCCCATTATTTCAATATGTTTAAATAACTAAAGCATCTAACAATAAAATCTAATACTCTTCACTTCCTTTCCTATTTTATAGCCACTTCTCTAGAAAGTTATCAGATCACCTAAACAGCATGCTTACTCCAGCTTTAGCTCAGGCTCTAGCTCAGTGGGCTCTTCTTTCTAAGGTTGACACCCCTATCTATAGGCTTTCTAAATTCACTGCCTTGCCTGTGGTGGATGCTTCTGCTCTCAAGGATTTGACTGACTGGAAGCTATTTTGAAGGACAATTTTGTGTCCATAGGTGCATCTCCGAGATCCCCCTTTGCTTCAGCTTGGGTAAATAGGGCCATTGCAGTCTGGATGCAGCAGCTGACTAAGGCTGTCCATCAGGGTGCCCCAACAGCTGACCTTTAACGTCTTTTTGGCTAACATTTCAGAGGCTCAGCATTATGTTACTGATGCTATCTTTGATACTATCAGGCTTGAGGCCAAGGCCTCTGCCCTGTTTATGGCTGCCAGGAGTTCCCTTTGGCTTAAGATCTGGTCTGCTGACTATTTCCAAGAGATTATTGGTTTTCCTTCCTTTTCTGGGCACGGCCCTCTTTGGCCCTGAGTTGAAGACTCATCAGTGACGCTACTGGGGGCAAGAGCACTTTCTTGCCTTTGATCCCCAAGAAGAAACCTCAAATTCGCAGGCACCTCCTTTTTCGTGCCTACCAGGGCGAGACTTGCGGAGCAACCCGGTGGTTCCTCAGACCCCACGCTCCTTCTCCAAGCCCTACTTCGGCATGACTCACCAAACCCCGGACAGCACGCACAGTGAGTGGTCGTCTTCGGAACTCTCTCAGTGTTTGGACAGACACCGTTGCGGATCAGTGGGTTTTACAGGTGGTTTCCAAAGGGTACATGATTCCCTTCACATCTCTTCCTCCCTTCAGGTTCTTCCTTTCTCACTCCCCTCAGGAGCCGGAAAAGCTTCGTCTTTTCAACGGAGCCATCCAGACTCTCAAGGACAAGGAGGTTCTGGAACCAGTTCCCGAAACAGAAATAAGTTTGGGTTTCTATTCCAACCTGAAAGAGAAGGGACAAAGACCTTTAAATAGCACCAAACCCACCTTCCTAGACGAGGTATTTGGTTATTTAGAATGGTGATGTACATGTTAATATTGTTAAAACACCACTAAAAATTAACTTTTATTATTTATGTATAAAAACAAAAAGGCGAATTTTAAAAATCAACCCTATAATTGCTGTAAAGTTTAGGATCTATATAGGACACTATCACCAGCTTTTTGATTAGCAGTAGCAGCGGATGATAGTGATAAAAATCCAGGTAAGTACCACATGCAGGTTTCAAGTAAATCAAGCAATTCAGTGTATAAGTACCAAAAATCTACATATGGCTGTTTTTCAGATAACAAAATGACTAAATGTTAGAAGCAAGTCTGTCCTATAGTAAAAGGACAATTATACTAGTATTTATCCTTATCCTGACCCACAAAATTAGATTGTGAGATCACAGTACTAGTATACTTGGGGAGAATATCCCTGTCTAATGCCCCTCGTTTTGTGAAGAAAGGCAGTATTGTACTGAATATTATGTGCATAGGTACCTGCCTACGAATTATAGGATATGAAGGTTAAGGTGGGCCCAAAATATTTCTACACCCTGTTCCAAATTATTATGCAAATTATATTTTTCTCATTTACCTAAATAATTGATGTAAATAACAGTCAGCATAATTCTCATGTTTTCAACTATTAAGAGTACAATTCAAATTTTATTGAACAAACCTCCTAATGATAACAGTATTTTTTTTAAACATAAAAAACTTACAATGCACTGTTCCAAATTATTATGCACAGTAAGTTTCAAAACACTTTATAGGTTGTAAAGAACTGAAAATTGTCATTTGTTGTGTCTGCAGCATATTTACTGAAATCAAAAGCTATTTCAAACTTTTAACAACATTTTAACTTTTTAAACATTTTAACAGGTCACGTTACATTTCAACACCCCTTATTTGATAGCAACTTCACAAGTCTTGCATCCATTGAACCTGTGAGTTTTTGGACAGTTTCTGCTTGAATTTGTTTGCAAGATGTCAGAATAGCCTCCCAGGGCTGCTGTCTGGATGTAAACTGCCTCCCACCCTCATAGATCTTTTGCTTGAGGATGCTCCAAAGGTTCTCAATAGGATTGAGGTCAGGGGAGGATGGAGGTCACACCATGACTTTTTCTCCTTTTATCCCCATAGCAGCCATTGATGCAGAGGTATTCTTTGCAGCATGAGATGGTGCATTGTCATGCATGAAGATGATTTTATTACGGAAAGCATAGTTCTTCCTTCTGTACCAGGGAAGAAAGTGGTCAGTCAGAAACTCCACATACTTTGCAGAGGTCATCTTTACACCTTGGGGGACCCTAAAGGGGCCGACCAGCTCTCTTCTCATGATTCTGGCCAAAACATGACTCCACCGCCTCCTTGCTGACGTCACATCCTTGTTGGAACAGGGTGGCCGTCCACCAACCATCCACTACTCCATCCATCTGGACCATCCAGGGTTGCACGGCACTCATCAGTGAACAGGACTGTTTGAAAATTAGTCTTCATGTATTTTTCTGTCCAATGCAGCAGTTTCTGCTTGTGAGCATTGGTTAGTGGTGGCCGAATAGAAGGTTTATGCACAGTTGCAAGACTCTGGAGGACTCTACACCTTGATGTCCATGGGACTCCAGAGGCACCAGCAGCTTCAAATATCTATTTGCTGCTATGTAATGGTATTTTAGCAGCTGCTCTCTTGATCAGATGCATGGATCTGGCAGAAATCTTCCTCAATGTGCCTTTATCTGCAAGAACCTGTCTGTGCTCTGAATCAGCCACAAATCTCTTAATAGTGCGATGATCACGCTTAAGTTTTCATGAAATATCTAATGTTTTCATACCTCGTCCAAGGCATTGAACTATTTCACTCTTTTCGGCAGCAGAGAGATCCTTTTTCTTCCCCATATTGCTTGAAAATGGTGCTCTGCTTAATAATGTGGAACACCCACCATTAGTAGTTTTTCCTTAAATTGGGCTCACCTGGCAATCTAATTATCACAGGTGTTCGAGATTGTTTTCAGTGATTAAAAGAGCCCTGAGACACAATGCCATCCACGAGTTAAACTGCAAAACAAAATATTTAATCTTTGTGACACTTAAATATCATTTGCATAATAATTTGGAACAGAGTGTATAATTCATCATAGTTGCTAGTACCGCTATGGAGAATCGCCACAGGTATAGCAAGGGTTAATTTCTTAACCCGATATATCCCGCTACTGCATTAAGTAGTGGCATCAGTTTGAGTAGCCGATACACTGATTTAATCAGCAGTGAATCCTGTTACACCAGCTGGTGTGATTGTAACAATAGCTTTAACTGTATTGAGTTACCAAGACTGCCATGATTAAATGGACAGATACAAAGTATTCTAAATGAAACGGCAAAGGTAAATAGTTTAGCAAAGATCCTGCCTCCTAACCACCAATCTTAAAAGGTGATCTGTCATTCAGGCCTTGATTGACAGGCCAATGACGTGTTGGAATGAATCTTGGTAATACAAGACATCAGGTTACGGTGACAAGTTAAACAATGAGTTAGCCAATACATATAACATATATTGCAATTTCGCTGTCATAAGTTTGCATGTCAATATATTTCAAAAATTAGATATCATTAAAGCTAACTCAAATAGTATTGATAAGAATAAGAATTTACAAAGAAAGGAATGAGACAGAAAATGCCAAGGCAAGTATAGCAAATTTTACCACATGACAGGAGGCTACGTATTTGCTTTACCTTCTTTACTGAACTCTCACAGCAGCAATAACATTATCAATCAATCACAGAAAAGAACAATGTTCCATAAAACGTAGCTGCACCAAACTCCTCCCTCTTTCTTTGCTGCTCTCACAGGATATCACAGGTCAGAGTTTTGGCTGTATGTTCTAACTGTTTTCTTCAGTTCTTTTGACATCATTTCTATGTCTACTGTTTTATTGCCACATGGGTTTTTTAATTTGAATTCAACTGTTTCTGTACTGTGCCAATAACTTTACTAGTTAAAACGGCTCTCGGTGCGCCCCCGCGGCGGTGTGTGCTGGGTCTGTATTCTCTGTGCGGCAGTTGCTAGCCCGCCCAGTCATACCGCCTGACGGGTTCACCGGGGGTTTCCTTACTGTCTCTTCCTCGTTCGGTTGCCTGGAGTTTGGACTGGGAGATCGTCTCTGTTGTCCTGCCACAGGCATCCACATACTATTGCACCCGTGTGCTTAGTTACAAACCACCGTTACATACACTACTCTCCTAACCACACGGTTTTACCTGTTTATTTAACCTGCCTCGCGCTTCTGCTGCCAGTCCGGGGCGCGAGGGCTGGGCCTTGAGGTTCTCGCTTGCTCGGTTGCGGGTGTGCTTGGACCTCGTGGGACTGAGTCCCAGTGTCCCTTGTTTCAGGGTGAGCCCCTGTTCTTAGTTGGCTTCGGCCTGTTGTGCTTCCGCGGATCTTCTGGACTGAGTACTGTGTTGCCGCGTTCATATTGTGCTGCCTGCCAGGGATTTATTTCTTACACGGCAACACTTTGCCTTTCTTACTAGTACCCTAACCTGGAGCTGCCTAGTTTGGCGGTTTTTTCCCTTCTGGCCTTCCCCCTCCTTATATGCACAACGGGGCTCATAGCAGATCCAGTTTTCCTGTACTCTAGGGGGTTCAACTCCCTTTTTCAGCTAGTGTGGCACTCCAGTTTGGCCGTTTTTAAACTGCTATAAGAGGTTGATTTGTTTTACTTAGTCTGGCCGGTGTCAGGGTGAACTCTCGATGCTGACCTCCAGTTTTTGGCTCTCCGCCAAGTTTTGTTGAACATGCTATTCCTTGTTGTGTTGCATGGGCTGAGTCCCTGCTGTTACGGGGTGAGCCCCCTTTGGAAGTTATTTGTGGAGGTATTCATCTGACACACAAAAAAAAAAAAAATTTTTACAACCTCCTTGCTTGCACCCCCTGGCAAAGGTTGGGTGCCCCTCTTACCGCTCTTTGGACGGTATTGCCACATTCCTGTTCAGACTTAATTATATGTCTTTGGGGGCCCTCATTGCAGCACGGTCTCTCCGCTGGGTACTTCAGTCTCACTGATTGGCTTTTCTATTTTGTTCATCTTGCAGTTGTCTATTCACGGTCATGGATACTTCACGAGACTAGTCTTCAGATATGCAGGCCATGATAAATGCGGATGTCTCCGCTTCTGTCGAAAAAGTGTTGGCGAGAGTGTTAGCTCAGCGACCTCAAGATATTGATCCTTGTTCCGGGGCGGCCTTTGACTCTGATGAGGACGCGGTTTCTCCTCCCAAGAAATCTAAAAGCTCGGTTGTGGCTACAGGCTCCAAATCCAAGGGGAATGTCCACCTGGACGCACCTCCAGGTGGACATTCACTTCGGCCTACTCATTCTTCGGATGAAGGTGAAGATTGCTCTCCGGATCCTCTGGCGGTGCTGGATGAATGGCAGGCTGATGACATATCCCTGTCTGATGGCGGTCACGATCGCTGGATGGATGACTACGATGAGCCTTCACCTTACGTCAAGGAGTCTGTCATGGATCACCAGTCTTCCTCTGCCCATCCTTCCACTTCTGTGGATTCTGAGGGTGTTCCTTTGGATTCTTCAGGATTGCCTCTCTTTGACCCTAGACATATCAGACATCCACGATCGTCCGATTGGCAGCTGCCCGACCACCTGGCGAATTATATTCATTATTGGCTCCGCAGGCCTTTGGACCGTGAGGTGAGGAACAGACTCCGGGCTGAATGTCCCAGGCCTATGGTACCAGACAAAGTGGCCATGACCCCCATATTTGACAACACAATGGTTGTCTTTATGTCTCGTTCAGGAAGAGATCCGAGGAAAGGCATGGAGAAGGGATTGCATTTAACACAAGACAAGTTGTTAGATCTCACTGGTCCATTAGCAAAAATCCTTCATCTGGCTGATGACGCCATGGCTTGCGGGTCGGTGTTGGATCCCTCCGCCATTAGAGAATGGGCTTTGCGTTCCTTCTGCCTCTTGGGGAACGCGAATACTGCACTCATCAGAACGCAGGAAGGCGGCGTTATTGAGGATTGATAGCAAGTTGGTGGAGTTAGCTGCCAAGGAGTTGGGTCCATTGGCCGATGGGTTGCTGTTCGGAGAGTCTTTTCTGAAGGAGCTCCAGAAACACGTTAATCTCTTCACAACCCTCAATAAAGCACAAGTCTCCCTGCGGAAGGTCTTCAGTCCATCGATTTCCCGTGGGGTTTTTGGCAGGGCTGGCCGGCAGAGGGGCCGTGCCGCCAGCCGCTTCTGGCCTTCAGGCCCCCGCACGGGGACTCTTCCATTCTTCCCTGCATCCGCCAACCGCTATGGTCTCCAGTCCAGAGGTCCAGGTCGGAATGCCAGTTTCCGGGGCAGAGGCAGAACTCCTTCTAGAAGAGGTGAGTGGCAATCTGTCTTCAATGCCTTGTACTGTAACTGCAGGTCGTGTTGCTCTGTCTTTGCAGGCTTGGTCTCGGCTGACGTCAGACGCTTGGATTCTCCAAACGGTTCGGGGGTATGTGATAGATTTCAGCTCCCCGCCAGTTCAACTGGCGTGCCCTCCAGCTATTCGTTTGGATCCAGATCAGGTTTCCTTGGTAGATTCCGAAATAGAGTCTCTTTTCCTCAAAGGTGGGGTCGAATTTGCCACGGATCCGGGAGGTTTCTTCAGCAAAATTTTCCTGGTGACCAAGAAGACGGGGGGATTTCGTCCGGTCATCAATTTGCGTCAACTGAATGCTTATGTTCGTTATCGTCACTTCAAGATGGAAGGGATTCATCTTCTAAGGGATCTTATGCGACAAGGCGATTGGTTCTGACAGACGCGTACCTGTCGATCTCCATGGCAGCGGAGAGTCGGCGTTTTCTCCGTTTTCTCTGGAAGGACAGAGTCTGCCAATTCTCGTGCCTTCCGTTCGGACTCAGTTCGGCTCCCTGGTGTTTCACCAAACTGCTGAAACCGGTCATGGCACACCAAAGATCCAAAGGGTTTCGTTGTCAGATCTATTTGGACGACATTCTTCTGTTCTCCGAAGATCCATCACACTTGCGCTCACAGATGCAATTTGCGATTCAATTGCTGGAATCTCTGGGGTTCTCGGTCAACGTCAAGAAGTTGGAACTGTCTCCGTCATAACTGGTTCAGTTTCTGGGGTTCGAGATCGATTCCAGTTCTTGTCTTCTTCGCCTGCCGCTTCAGAAGATCAAGTCGATCCGGAAGGAACTTCGAAGAATTCTTCTTCTGGACTCCATTCCTCTTCGTCATTTGGCCCGAGTGGTGGGCCTTCTGTCATCTTCGATTCAGGCCATCTTCCCGGGTCCACTGCACTACAGGGCGATGCAGCGTCTGAAAGCTTCGTTCCTTCGGGATCGTCTGTCGTACGACCAAGTGATTTCCCTATCCTCCGAGGCCAAGGCAGAGATCAGGTGGTGGATACGTCATATGCAAGCATGGAACGGCAGGGAGATTTTCGTCAGGTCTCCGGATTTTGTTCTGGAATCCGATGCAAGCCTCCTGGGATGGGGGGCGACTTGCGCCGGAGCAGCTACCGGAGGTCCCTGGTCGTCCATGGAAGAGGGTCTACACATCAATTGCCTGGAATTGATTGCGGGATCCTTTGCCGTTCGCAGTTTTGCAAAGAATCTTTCGGATTGTTGTATTCTACTCCGGATGGACAACATCTCGGCAGTGCAGTACATCAATCGTCTTGGAGGCACAAGGTCACGCATGTTGACGGACGTGACGAAAGAAATCTACAGTTTTTGTTTTTAGAGAAACATCTCCCTTTTGGCGGAATATCTTCCGGGAGTGACCAATCTGACAGCCGATTGGTTTTCTCGTCATTGGAGGGATGCGGCGACTGGAAGTTGGACGAGGTAATATTCAATCTCCTGAGGGACCTTCGGGGTCCGTTGTTGGCGGATCTGTTCGCATCGTGGGCGAATCACCAGCTAACGCGATTTTACAGTTGGCTTCCGGATCCAGATTACGAAGCGGTGGATGCGTTTCTTCAGGCTTGGCCCCCTCGAGGTGCTTACGAGTTTCCTCCATTTGCCACGATAGCCAGGGTCCTTCATCTGATCAGACGGCAGATGGTTTCGATTCTAATCATCACCCTGTTCTGGCCGAGCCAGGCGTGGTTTCCGGATCTTCTGAGTTATCGCATCAGGATCCAATTTCTTCTTCGAGATCCTCGAGGTTCTCCTCATCCGCTCGTGGAGCAGGGTCATCTGCAGTTGGTGGCTTGGACGGTTTCAGGGGACGTTGGAATATCCAGGGGTTATCGCAGGAGGCTAGAGATTTACTCTGGGATTCCTGGGCACCAGGCACTCGACGATGTTACATTTCAGCCTGGAATCAGTGGAGTGGCTGGTGTTTGGAACGGGACGTCGATCCCTTTACAGCGTCTCTGACTTGGATTTTTAATTTTTTATCTTCAAGGTTTACTTCTGGTGGATCGTTTCGCTCTCTTAATGTCATGCGCTCGGCCATTTCGGCTGCGCATGTTCCAATTGAAGGAGTCCCGGTGGGTCAACATCTGTTGGTGTGTAGGTTGTTACGCGGTATGAAGTTGTCCCGTCCTCCGGTTCCCAAGTATTCTTGTCTATGGGATGTTTGCCGAGTTCTTCTTTTCTTACAGGATTGGGCGTCAGACGCGGATTTGTCTTTGAAACAATTATCAGCTAAGTTTGCTTTATTATTGTGTTTAGTTTCTTTCCGTAGGGTTTCGGATGTTCGGGCCTTCGACATAAATGCTTATACTTTTTCGCCTGAGGGAGTTACTTTTTCGGTGTCCCGCCGTACTAAGACAGGTTCGGTATCAGTCTTTTATCCGTTTTTTGAGAATCGTCCTAAGTTGTGTGTGGCGTCAGTTCTTCGTTCCTACGTGGGACGTACTAGACCACTCCGTTTCTCCTCCTCGGGTCAACTTCTGGTGTCATATGTCAAGCCGCATAAGGCGGTATCCGCCACTACGTTGGCACGGTGGATCTGTTGGTTGTTGTCCTCGGTTGGGATTGAGGATGTTTTTGGCGCGCATTCTGTTAGAGGGGTGGCGGCCTCGTCGGCCTTTCTTTCAGGGGCTTCATTACCTGATATTTTGCGAGCGGCGGATTGGTCTAGGGAGACTACTTTTCGAACGTTTTATTTCCGTCCAGTGTCTCATGACTTGTCTGTTTTGTTTTTGGAGCGTTAAAACAGCAAATACGTAGCCTCCTGTCATGTCATAATCTTAATTTTAGTAATGACAGGAGGCAAGTATTTCCCCCCCTACCCTCCCTTCTTGTATGTCTATTTTACAGTTTCGGTTTGTTTTAGGGGTATGATTACTTTATGAAGGGTGGCTTATTTATTGAAATTGAGATTGTTGTCAATACTTCTTGATAATGTCTTTTGAATGTTCATTTTGAGATACCTGTCACGTTCTCTCTCTCTTTTTCTTTCAGTGTGATTGGATCCAGGGGTGCGGGATTCTGCGCGGCAAGACATTCAGGATTCACCATGTGTTTTATGTTATGTGACCTGTTGCTGTCATGTGGTATTCTCAAAGAAAGAGGGAGGAGTTTGGTGCAGCTACGTTTTATGGAACACTGTTCTTTTCTGTGATTGGTTGATAATGTTATTGCTGCTGTGAGAGTTCAGTAAAGAAGGTAAAGCAAATACTTGCCTCCTGTCATTACTAAAATTAAGATTATAAGTACACTAAAGCTAGCATAATCTTCAATTTTACACAATAAATAGTAATATAATGCACCTTCAGTTGTTATCGCATTTAGAGGAAACTCTATAAATTGCTATATTTGCAATTTAACCCCTTAGCGACAATGGACGTACATGTACGTCCTCTGTGGCTGTCATTTAGTGACAGAGGACGTACATGTACGTCCAGGAAATCCGGATCCCCGTGCGGCTGCACGCCGTTCGGGGACTCCGGATTCTAATGAAGAAGAAAAAAAAAATGTTAGACGGGCGTTAAGTGATGGCCGCGTCTGCATGTGGCCGTCACTAAGGGGTTAAATTAGTATATGACAAAGTGATTTTTTTTTATGTGTGGGCATATGATACACTGCCCACACATGTATGATCCTATAGCCAGAGGTTTTTTGGTTTTATTGATTTCAAAAAAACTTCAAAGTACCTGGGGGACAGACTTTCTAAGTTAAATTTACAACAAATAAAACTCGAAAAAAAAAATTAATAAAATTTTCGAAGTATTTGACATGTAGTCTAACTATTTAGACTGTGTTATAAGTAGGTGACATCCACTTTAAGCACTAAATATCAGAACACCTAATTATAACACTTACTGAGAGGATATGTGAGAAGATAATCAAAACAAGTCAAACAGAAGTACAAAAAATACGGTCCGCTATCAGTGGTACATTTATCCATGTCTATGGTATGTATTATAACAGGACTTATTAAGAGCAAAACTGTACATGGACACCAGTTATTACATAGTGGATGGCAAGTTGCAGTGGAAAATGCCACCACAGTATTGAATACACTGTCCTGACAGATCTAATCCCATACCCCAAATAGTTTAGGTGACAATGGAAGAGACAGTATAAGATACAACTGTCCATGGAAGGTAACTATGTAGATTTAATTATGCATATCAATAAAATTCACAAGGTCTCTATTCTAAATGTGCAATCAATCTTATCCCTTCATTTAGACCATTGGGTGAAGAGGTGTTAAGTGAGAAAATTCATCGATTTTCTGCCTTGAATAACCTGTTGTCCATATCACCTCCTCATGCCAGATTTGATGTGCTGTATGCCAAACACTTCCTTTCAATCTAGGGAGGATTTGTGTTTCTCCAGAAAGTGTCTGCTTAAGCTAATCAGTTTCTTTAATTTCCTAGCATCTTTGTCACCATTTCTGATATTACTGAAATGTTGTTTTATACTGCTTTTGAATTTCCTCAAGGTTTTACCAATGTAGAATAATCCACATGGACATCGGATTCCATAAATAATAACACTGGTATTACAGTTTATGAAATGTTGGAATTTCCTCCATTTGCCAAAACACTGCCTCCACATGTATGATCCTATAGCCAGAGGTTTTCTGGTTCTATTGCTTTCAATAAAGAAGTACAACAGATTAGGACCAAAAATTGATCTATTTTACAAACAGACATGGAGTTAAAGAAGGTTATTGGTGAGAGACCTCAACTTAGTAGTAGACTGTCCCCCAATCTAAAAGATTGGTTTGAAGTTTTTTGAAAGAAATAAAACCAAAAAACCTCTGGCTATAGGATCATACATGTTTGGGCAGTGTATCATATGTCCATAAACATATGCAAGCCGAGCTCCCTTTGATAAAACAATATTTCTTTATTGATTCACTTAAAACAAATTTAAAACAGCATACTGCCGGATTTATCCGACGTTTCAGTCCACTCTGGAACTTTCATCAGGGACCATTACTTTACAGAACTCAGCGTATGCTATTGTTTAAATATCCAGTCTTAGCGCTTGGCGCCGAAAAAGGCGCACCGCCGTTGTCAAAGCAACCGTGGACGCCTTCCCCAGCCACAGCCGCATCGTCCGGATACATAGTTGCATTGCATCTTTCACAACTAACATAATAAAACATGGTATTTAAGTGAATCAATAAAGGAATATTGTTTTATCAAAGGGAGCTCGGCTTGCATATGTTTATGGATGTTTGATGATTTCGCAAGCCTAGAGGTGCCCGATCAAGAGGAAGCGTGTGCAACGGTAGCTTTATACAATATACAGTGTATCATATGCCCACACATAAAAAATGACTGTCATGTACTAATTTAAATTGCAAATATAGCAATTAATAGAGTTTCCTCTAAATGTGATAACAACTGAAGGTGCATTATATTACTATTTATTACCTAAAATTTGCCATACTTGCCTTGGCATTCTCTGTCTCATTTCTCTCTTTGTAAATTCTTATTCTTATCAACACTATTTGAGTTAGTTTTAATGATATCTAATTTTTGAAATATATTGACATGCAAACTTACGACAGGGAAATTGCAAAATGTGTAGATATACATTGTATATATGTATTGGCTAACTCATTGTTTAACTTGTCACCGTAACTTGATGTCTTGTATTACCAGGATTCATTCCAACACGTCAATCTGTCATTCAAGCCTTGATTGGCAGATCACCCACCCAATTGGGGGGTTGTAATTTTCCCACGATAGGTTACAACTTGACTTTAAAAACTGGCAAGACAGGCCGGCTCTTAGCCCTATGAAAAAGCCATATGTGTCGAAACGTGTGTCGTGTTCACGGAGACAGACTCATGTGCTCCGAGTCAGGCACGTGCACACAGACACCAAGGGGGGCTTGAGCACCTGCCCTTTTTGTCCAAAGTGCCCTCATGCCCTTTTACAAAAAAAAAAAAAAAAGTTGCTTCGCTGCCTGTACTACCCACCCCACTGCCCAGTCAGATCTGTGCCTCCTTCAGGACAGATCTGTAGATGCTGCGCTCCCTCGTCGGCTCTTTAGTATTACATAGCGCTGGAAGATTAAATCATCTCCCAGCGCTCTGTATGAAGAGAAGACCATGCGGGAGCTCCAGCAGCTACAGGTCTGTGCCAAAGGAGGCACATACAGAACTCTCCTGCCGCTGGACCACCAGGGAAGAGGTAGGAAACGGACACTGGGGGGGCAATGTGGAAATGATGGGGCAATATGGATCTGATGGGGGCAAGATGGAGCTGATGGCAATGTAGAGATGATGGGGCAATGTATGTGAGGGTAAGTTGGAGCTGATGGCAATATGGAGCTGATGGGGGGCAATGTGAGGGTAAGTTGGAGCTGATGGGGCAATATGAAATTGATGGGGGCAATTTGGAGATGATGGGGGACAATGTAAGGGCAATATGGAGATGATGGGGGGCAATGTGGAGATTAGGAGCATTGTGGAGGTGTCCAGTGGAGATGGCCAATGGTGAGGAGGCGCTTCAGATTTCTGTGCCTACAGGCTCCTGAGATGTAAATTCTTTTCTTTTTTTTTTTTTAATACATATTTTGAATAATTATAAGAAGTGCCCTTTTTTTCATTTAAGCCCCTGCCCCCCAAAATGTCTGTGCACGTCCTTGCTCCGAGTTATCCAAGTAATTGCTGGCGCTGTAGTGCATATTTGAATTTAAGTTATCCACTGGTGATTAGAATCACATGCAACAAGGTGACTATTATCAAATAATTTTTGAAGGCTATACCTTGGCTGCTTAACCCTTTGAGTGCCAGATGGGTACGCAACGCATTGTTTTGCAATGCGTTGCGTACCCCTCTGGCACTCAAAGGGTTAAACCTTTTTGTGTGATCACCTTTTGAGGTTGGTGATTAGGAGGCAGGATCTTTGCTAAACTATCTGCCTTTACCATTTCATTTAGAATACTTTGTATCTGTCCGATTAATCATGACAGTCTTGGTGACTCAATATAGTTACAGTAAGCTATTGTTACAATCACACAAGCTGATGTAACAGGACTCGCTGCTGATTAAATCAGTGTATCAGCTACTCAAACTGATGCCACTGCTGAGTGCAGTAGTGCGATATATTGGGTTACGAAATTAACCCTCGCTATGCTTATGTGGCGATTCTCCATAGCGGTACTAGCAAATATGATGAGTTATAGAAATATTTTGGGGCCCACCTTAACCATCGTATTCGATAATTGGTAGGCAGGTACTTATGCACATAATATTCAGCACAATACTGCCTTTCTTCACAAAATGAGGGGCATTAGACAGGGATATTATCCCCAATATTAGTACTGTGATCGCACATTCTAATTTTGTGGGTCAGGATAAGGATAAATACTAGTATAATTGCCCATTTACTATAGGACAGACTTGCTTCCAACATTAATCATTACTATCTGAAAAACTGCCATGTGTAGATTTGTGGCACTTATACACTGAATTGCTTGATTTACTTGAAACCTGCATGTGGTACTTACCTGCATTTTTAATACTATCATCCCCTGATACTGCTCTGCTAATCAAAACGCTGGTGATAGTGTCCTATATATATCCTAAATTTTACAGCAATTACAGGGTTGATTTTAAAATTCCCCTTTTTTGGTTTTTATAAATATAATAAGTTCATTTTTAGTGGTGTTTTAACAATATTCTGTACCCATCACATTCACATCACCATTCTAAATAACCAAATATCTCCTCTAGGAAGGTGGGTTTGGTGCTATTTAAAGGTCTCTTTCCCTTCTCTTTCAGTTCAACGCTATTTAACTGACCTGAGCACATTCCCTTTAGAAACCTACCACTTCCTTACGCACTCATTGGGTAGTGCACCTCATCAACTATTTGTACATTCTATTCCAACCTATTTGTGGTCTCCAAGTAGGGTGGCAGCTGCCGTCATATTTTGGACCTCAAGAATCTAAATTCCTTTGTTGCCAAGACTCATTATCACCAGGAGTCCTTACAGTCAGTCATTGCGGTGATGTGTCCAGGGGGATTTCCAGCTTCCTAGGATCTGCAGGATGCCTACCTGCACATCGCTATTCATCTGGAGAGTTGGCGGTACTTCACGTTCGCCTGGCATTTCCAGATCTTGGCTCTCCCATTTGATCTGACCACAGCTCCACAGGTGTTTATATGAGTCTTGGGTGCTTTGCTTTCTATCATGCATGAGAGGGAAATGTGTGTACCTACATACATGTATTAATTGCTCTTGAAGGCCCCGTCCAGAGAACTCCTCCAGCAGCAGGTGCAGGACTGCATTCACACACTCACCCATCATGGTTGGGTTCTGAACATGAACAAGTTGGATCAGATTCCATCTCAAAGATTGGGCTTTCTGGGTCTTCTATTCTAAGCTGTCGATTTATCTTCCCTTGCACGTGGAGTTGAGTATTCCTTGGTGGCTGAATCTCTCGAACATGTAGAAAAGAAGACCATTTGTGATTCCATTCCGGACCACAGTGATGCCAGCCTATCCAGTTCGGGATCTTACATCAACAAACAAGGCGGCACCAGAAGTCTCGCAGCATAGTTGGTGGTCAAGGCTATTTTAACCTGGGCCGAGGAACATGTCCCTGCCATCTCCTAAGTACATATTCCAGGCGTAGACAATGTCTTAGACACACAGTGGACAACAGAGAATGGGAGCTTCACCAGGAGGTGTTCAACCTCATCATTCAGAGACTGGGACTTCTGTGGATTGACCTGATGGCCACCAGGAAGGTTCCGATGTTTTGCTCCCGCTGGTCGGATCCTCTGGCCTTAGCAGTGGATGCTCTGTCGATCCCCTGGCAGTCTCCTCTAGCCTACATTTTTCCTCCTCTTCCCCTGCTTCCCAGGGTGCTGAAGAAGCTACAAATGGAGAAGACTCCAGTCATCCTAGTGGCTCCCTACTGGCCCCGGCAACCATGGTTTCCAGAGCTACTGGACCTGTCTGTGTGCAAACCGTGTCGGCTTCCACGCAGACCAGACCTCCTCCTGCAGGGTTACCTGTGGAAGGAGAACATGGAGCATCTGGGTTTGATGGCTTGGTGATCGAATCATCTATTTTGAGGAAGAAAGGATTTTCTCTTGAAGTGGTAGCCACCATGATTCAGGCACGGAAGCCTGTTTCATCAAAAGCTTACCACAAGATTTGGTCTATCTTCCACTCTTGGTGTGTGTGGATGGGGATCTGTCCTCACAGGAGTCTGATCTGCAGACTGTCCTGTCCTTTGTACAGGATGGAGTGAACAAGGGCCTTAGCCTGAGTTCCATGAAGGTCCAGACTTCAGCTTTCTCTATCTTTTTTCAGAGGCGCATTGTCATTATTCCGGATGTCATGGTTTTCTTTCATTGTGTTGCTCATGCCTTCCCTGCTTTTAAGCATCCCAATGGGATCCTAATCTGGTTCTGGGGGTCTTGCAGAGGCTTCCTTTTGAGTCCTTGGCTACCATTCCTCTTCTTCTCCTGACTTGGAAGATTGCTTTTCTATTGGCAATCTTTTCTGTTTGCAGAGTCTCTGAACTGCAGGCCTTGTCCTGCAAACCTTTTTTCCTGGGGTTTCAGAAGGACAAGGCGGTTCTTTGTACCACCAAGGTATTTCTTACTAAGGTGGTTTCAGAGTTCCACAATAGGAGTTTGTTGTGCCTTCATTTTGTCCTGACCATAAATCTGACAAGGAGCAGGATCGCCACTTGTTGGATGTAGTGCACTGCCTTAAGTTCTATGTGCACCGCACTGAGTCTGTCTGTCAGATTGGTGCACTTTTTGTCATCCCTGAAGGTCTTAGGGCTGGTAAGGATGTGTCCAAGGTGACTATTGCATCTTGGATCAAGTCTACCATTCGCAAGGCTTATGAACTTCGGAAGAAACTTGTTTCTTTTCGTGTTACAGCTCACTTCACCAGGTCTATAGGAGCTTGCTGGGCCTATAAGAATCAGTCTTCTGCTTATCAGCTGTGCAAGGCAGCCACTTGGTAGTCTGTGCACACCGTGTTGATGTCCTGGCTTTGGCTGAAGCCAGCTTTGGCAGTAAAATCATGGAGGCAGCTCTACCTGCCTAGGACTTTGTTTCCTGTGTCTTACAGACCTTTACCTGTTGAGCCCTGTTGGCTCTGTTCAGTGTGCTGTGTTCACAGTTACTGGTGTGTTGTTTCACAGTTCAGTGTCCGTTGACACTTTGTTAGTTGGGCTATTCTATGTCCTGTTTACCCTATGAGAGCTCTGGTATCATGGGGACCGGACCCTAGTCCTTTCCTTCTTTCCTACCACTGGGAACTCAATGCTGGTACATCCCAGAGTTACCTGTAAGCTATATTGGACAACAGAGAAAAGAGGATTTTAGTCTTGCCTATTAAATCCTTTTCTCTTAGTCCATATAGCTTACAGGTCTCCCACCCTGTCAAGGGACCATGCTTGGTTTTCCTGTGGCTGGACGTGGGAGTCCTTTTGGGTTTGTGCTAACAGGAGTCTTCTCTTTTCCTTCTTGCTCTCTATCTAGCTAGAGTAGTGTCTCAAATCTAACTGGGAGGGGACTAATTATTCACCAGTTAAGGAGGAGAGGAAGGCTCCACCCTGCATTCTTTCCAATATTTTTTCCTGCCTACTTAAAAGGGCTGTCGCCTTCCCAGAGTTACCTGTAAGCTATATGGACTAAGAGAAAAGGATTTAACAGGCAAGAATAAAATCTGTCAGGGTGCCAGATTCTCTGTCTCCGCCACACACAACCCTGGGCGGACGAACACATTCAGGGGCGGCAGTAAAAAGGAGAAATTCATATCTCCTCCATACTGCTTACCAGGACATACAATGGGGGATGATTTTCACAGGCCCCCTGCCATCACCTGTGAAAATATGTCTTCATAACTATGAATGTAATTACAAGTCAAGAACGACTTAATTGCACCATTAGGACCTGTTGTTCCAAAGACCATCACTTACAATGACATGACGTCATTCAAGCACATTTCAAGCCCTCCCATCTGACCTCCAATTTTGGTGTTCTTTCTCCAACTCAGATTCCTGAGGAAGGGGTAATAAAGACCCCGAAATGCGTAGAATTAAAGACTCAAATACTATTCTTTCACTGCCCAGTTTGCAGAAGTGAGGGAACTATCTATATCACATATGGCATCACCACAGAAGGAGATTGAGGTTTTGCACAGGGACTCGAACTACATACCGCAAATAGACAGAGGAGTATCAGGAGACCGGTCAGCGTTATACCTCCTGATATGCAGTAATTCAATAAATCCTCTGGTGAGCCTCATGTAATAACAATTTGTGCCGGGCAACAAAGTATTCATCTTGTAAGCATCCGAACAAGGTGGGTGTGTGTGTGTGTGTGTGGGTGGGTGGCTGGGGGGAATGAAGCTTACCATATATTTGTTCACATAGACACCACATCTGTGTTGGCTTTGGCACATTACCCCCAGTCTTACATTACACACACTGCCCTCGCTCCTGAATATATCCATTATTCCACTATATAGAGGGCAGGCTCTATTTCCTTGGGCATTTATACCCCATTGTTCGTTGCCAATTTAACCTATGTTTGCTAAGCAACAAGTATTCACAATTATACTGTTTTATAATCTCAATACATACATTTTTATGTACGCTTTATGTATTATTGATACATTTGTTCCATTTTTTATCGTTTTGATTGTAAGCCTCTAATTAATTGAATACCTTTTTTTTACGCATCCTACACTTAGATCTCTTATGCGCTGTCTTTTAATACTTTTAATAGTATATACTATTAAAGTATCCAAACCATTGCAAGGCACTGCTTTAGCGAACTCTATAACATCCACCTGGTTAACCCTCCAATATATATTTTGATGTGCATATGATCTATACTTACAAGTGTGCGTGTGTGAGTTCAGCCCTGCATGTGACACACCGCTAGCAGTCCTGCAGCCCATAACTGTTGCTGGACTACACTTCTAATCAACCATGCATGCCCCATGGCCAGGGAGGATGAGGAGAGATGTAGTACCACAACAAGTGGAGACCTACACTTTGCCTGTTTCAGCTCTACACCCTGCTGTGCATACAAAGATAGTTGAGAATCCCACAGATGTATTACACCATTCGTATATATTATAAAAATATTTAAAAAAACATTGAGCTCCACTCTGTAGGTCTTACATCAAAAGTGTTTCTTTTCAACAGTTTTGCCTCCTACTTGAGCCTTTCTCCACAGACTAAAATCAAGATACTAACATATATTGCCTGGGGTGTGTAACATACACAGGAATATATGCAGTCTTGTCTTGCTCTCACAACTTTTGTCTTTTATTCTCACTCTCTCTGTCACGGTGCCCGTGACTGCTGCAATTCAGTGTCTATCACCTGTAGGGGGCTCCCATTGGCTGTCTGCCTTCAGCCCGCCTCACATTGCCTTTTTAAACTCAGTCTGGGCACCCTTTGGTTGCCCTTTCGTGGTGTCTTTGACAGCATCCACTTCCTCCTTACTGCACTAGCTGATTGGGCCTGTTGCTGAGTTCCTGAATCGACCTGTTCCTGAGTTCCTGCCTGCTTTGTCAGTTCCAGTCCGGTTGTTCTCATCAGCAGCTGATGCTCCTGTTGCCAGCCTGCTTGGCCGCGCTTGATCCGGTTGATCTTCTCTGCTGGTTCCTGCTTCCAGTTCCTGCATTTGTGGCGACATTGTTCTTCATTCGCTTCGGCGACATTTCCTCCTGTTGGTTCCAGCGTGCGGACGCTGGTTTGCTTCACTAAGCCTTGCGGCTCACATTCAGCCTGTTGGTTCCAGAGTGCGGACACTGGTTTGCTTCAATAAGCCTTGCGGCTCACATTCAGCCTGTTGGTTCCAGCGTGCGGACGCTGGGTTGCTCCATTAGCCTTGCAGCTCACATTACAGTCTGTTGGTCCCAGCGTGCGGACGCTGGTTTGCTCCATTAGCCTTGCGGCTCACATTACAGTCTGTTGGTCCCAGCGTGCGGACTCTGGTTCGCTCCATTAGCCTTGCGGCTCTCATTACAGTCTGTTGGTCCCAGCGTGCGGATGCTGGTTCGCTCCATTAGCCTTGCGGCTCACATTACAATCTGTTGGTCCCAGCGTGCGGACGCTGGTTTGCTCCACTAGCCTTACAGCTCTCATTCTACCTGTGTGTTCCTAACGTAGGGCGCTGGTTTACGCCCTGACTTGCAGTCAGGTACTTGATGGTTCCGAGTGCGCTGTCCAGTCCTAACAGAACTGATTCCTACAGTATATGGGAACGAGAGTTTCTGATTACAGTGAAACCACTTGACCTGGTAACCTCTATATTCCATCTTACTGTCAATACCATCTGACAGTCATTAGGTCACTTGGTTGTCACCTTCCTTTGGGCTGCCTTGCCCGGTATATTGGTAAGGCCGGTAGAACCTTTCACTTTGCCACCTTAAGGTTGCCTTACCCAGTACTGGCAAGGCCGGTAGAGCCTACTCATTGGTATTCCATCAGGCTGCCTTGCCCGGTATATTGGTAAGGCCGGTAGAACCGCATACTATTCCATCTTAAGGTTGCCTTACCCGGTATTGGCAAGGCTGGTAGAACCTACTACACTGGTATCCCATTAGGCTACCCAGCCCGGTATATTGGCTGGGCCGGTAGAGCCTCTTGTTCCAGACTCGCCTGGGTTGCTTTGCCCGGTATATTGGCAAGGCCGGTAGAACCTATTTGCTATTGTCATTATCTTCTATGTATTGTTTGTATGTGTATTGCTTACTGAAGCCTGCTCCCACTTGTGATTAAGTCAAGGCCCTTTTGAAGCAAATTGCGTCATTTATTTCCCCCAGCCTCACCACAAGACTCCCTTTCAGGAATATAATATCTTTTCTATTTTTTCCTTCACTTTCATATTTTACGTACTAGTGTAATGTTCTGCAGCAGCTAGTGGTTACAAATGCCGGCTTTCCTCTCTCACCCAGTTCTATTATTGGGTACATTACTAATACATTTTTCCTTTTCTCATTTTTTTTCTCTATCTTTTTTCAAGTTTAGCTTCATTTGATAAACATTTCTCCAGTTATTAATATTTACTGGTGCTGCCTCTTTTTTCAACCTATAGCTATAGATAGCTGAAAAGTAAAATAAATGAAATAGAACAATATCATAGATGTTCAAGCATATTGTCCATGTTATGCTGATTATATATTTTGATTATATGGGAATTATATACTGCATGATTAAAAGAGTGATCTAGTGTGGTCTGGCATGGGACAGTGGGGAGATATGTGTGGGGAGATATGTTTTGCCATGTGCTGGCATGAAGCCTCGCTGTCCATCACCATGGTATCATCAGGGGGTCTATCTCCATTTTCACCCAGATTCTATCATCCCTAGGTATTCTCCTTGAATGACACACAAGGGACTCATGAGCTCAGGTGATTCTAGTTAACATATGTTAACTCCGGATGTATAGGTATCCTATAATATAATTTGCTAGGATGCAAAGCTCCCTGTGTGCGTAACACGCACATGCGTAGTAGAGCTGCCTGAACGACGCACTCATGCGCAGTAGCCATGAACAGAAGAGACTGCCCGAATGTGCCGGCTCCCCAGTCCGAGGCATGGCCAATCCGGAGTGGGGCGCCCTAAACAGCCCGCCGCCTGTCCCCACCCCGTCGCAGCAGACAAGGCTGCCGGACGGCACCCTGGCCCATGCACACGGGCCTTCAATACTAGTAAATATATAAAAAAAATTAGGATATAAATCATATCCTATAATTTGAGGCTACATACCCAGCCCTATAAGTAAATCCTCTGTAGCATGATGTGCCGAAGTTCTACTCTTTACTTTGCGCAATACCTTTTATTCACACTGGGATATATTCTGGCGATATATCTATGGGATTACTTAGAACCAGGTTCTATACATAAGTTGGAGGCAGAATACTTGTACAACAATACTGAATGGAGTAGCAGGATTATAGATAGCTGTGCAATGTAAGGGAGTCCCGCAAGTAGTATTGTATTACTTCTATCAGGACGGATTCCCCCACAATTTCAGGGATAAGCAGTGTTCTAGTCCTCAATATGTCTAAGATTACTGCCTTAGTTACACACCTACTCTCCTAGCCACATGGACCATAGTATGTCATGCTGTGCAATGTATAGGAGTCCCGCTCTGGAAGCAGGGTTGGAATGCCGAATAATATAGTTTTCTTATAAATATCTGATGCCTGCTTTATTGCCTTCAACCTTTTTTTTTAGGTAGGGTTTCATTCATCATTTTGCATATATTTTCATTGTTCCTCCGTGGGGAGATTGTTGTTAATTGTGAGTGGTTACATGTCTACCATATGCAGATATCATTAGTATAACGCTGACAGTATGCATAAACATTGTTGGTACTGTTATATTTCTTTGATTCTTTGATCTTTGAAAACGGTTAACACCATTCTTTCTGTATATTTATGCTTACATTGTTTCAACTTAACCGTTTGAGTGCCGGAGGGTTATCAAACACATTGCAAGCAATAGGTTAGCTACCCCTCTGGCACTCAAAGGGTTAATCCACCAATTGTTTCATACCCTGCCATGTTGGGGGTTAAGGCCGTACTATTCTGATTCAGTTGCTCGCTACAAATAGTTCAGCCATAGTATACTATTCCTTTTATTAAAATATTTTACTATTGTCTGGGCTGACTTTTTTGATGAAAAATAAGTTATATTTTATTTTAACTATTGAAACACTCATTTTATGCATAGTCCAGGTCTGAGCTGTATAACCCGGAACTGAAATGGTCACATGTTAGAAAGTAGTTCAGGCGGGAGGGGGGGATGCAAATAAAACACAAGATTTGCTGGGAGAAGTGTATGACTCACGCTTCCCAAGGGAGCTTGCTTCATGACTAAAGGTTGGGTCTTTTGTCCCTCTCTGGGATCTGTCCTTTCGTACTACCAGATCTCAGATCTGCAGGAGCTTTGGAGGATGCCATGAATAGGGGCGGGAGGCATACGATTGAAGAGGTAATTTTATCAAAAGTAAGCTGTTGCTGAAAATAAGAGTAGGAGGCATCGAATACACATTTTACAATATACAATAATCAGGTAACTCAAAATGAAGTATTATCCTTTTAAACTCCTACCCACAGACTCCTTCAACCTACCCATAGGGCAGTCAAACCCCCTTTCTCCCCAGGCTCCTTCACCTTCCCCCTGAGAATCATTCAATCCCTTCTCCTATTTAATCTCATAACAGTCTCACTCCAACCTTGTACAAGTTTTCAGGCCCAACCCATTTACAGTCATTTTATGGTCCCTCCCTCAGCTTCATTTCTCAATTTCCACACCCCACAGACATTTACTACAACTCCCCTTTTCAAGCTGACATCACACCGGCAATGCCAGGCTCCATTTGCTTTGTTTTATAAACCACACGGGCAAAGCCATGCCAAAATTTCTAGCACTCCTGTGTGTACATTACTAGCAAAAGGGGCACTGCGTTGCCTGTGGGGATTAAGTCCTTTGAGTGCTTGATGGGTATGCAACACATTGATTGGCAATGGTTTTGGTATGTTAGTGGCAGTGAAAGGGTTAAGTCTTTGAGATCCAACGTGGTATCCATGCAGTGGAACATGTTGGATCACTCTTTGGGACTGAAGGGGTTAAAAAAACAAAGAAAATGTGCAGCGTGTTGGGTTCCTTCAGTGTCAAAGAGGTATCCAACACATTTCACTGCATGGACATCTCTACGGCTCTCAAAGACTTAAGTCCTTTGAGTGCTTGGGTACGTTTGAATCAGTGAAAGGATTAATCCCCATGGGCAACGCTGTGCCCCTTTTGCTACTATTACACACACACTATTATATATATATATATATATATATATATATATATATTCTCGTTCTATTGTTGCATACAACTAAGGGAATGTGCACCTGGGCCACATTGCTAAAACAAGGAGAGTGTGCTTTCCACCATCTAGATCTATATAATATAATGCATCCTCCTACGGTGTAAACGTTTGACACCCTACATTGTTGACCCCATTTTCCTGCATGTGGTGTCCTCCAGAGTGCAGTCTGCAGTGTGCCAGGCTTCATGAGGTGGGTGCTAGCTGTAGTGCGCTGGCCTTGCTGTGTCCTGAGTACAGGGTACAAAACCTCTTCCATCTCCTCGCTGTGGCTGTATCCTCTTCTCCCTGACAGACAGCGCAATGATGTATTTGCGCCACATTCTGCATTGTCCCTCCTCTATCCTGCACACATGCTCTAATAGCTTTCAACGTTGGCCACAGTGTGCTGTCCACAGGGTAGCCACTTTCAGGGAAGCAGTGCGGACAGTGCACACATAAGCCTCACTGAACTTTAGCGGCACAGATGTGCAGGATATAGCAGAAGCAGCCGGAGCTCTGCACGATTGCGGTGTCCCTCTATCACCGTGCCCGTGATTTGCTTGCCTGCATTTCTATATGGGGGCCTGGGACTGGAACTGCATCCTCTGCTCTGCCACTATCTGTGGGTGCGCATCTCTGACACTGTGCTGGCTATTTTGTAGCTTCCTGTTTGCGTGGCCAATTGTGCTCCGCCTTCCGCCGGCAGCCTTATATCTGCCCGCGAACTGTGCTTAATCGCCCTTTCGTGGTGTTTGTGCGTATTCCAGTGTTGTTTATTTTGATCCTTGCTTGTCTTTCAATACCTCCTGGTTCTTGATCCTTGGCCAGTCTGACTATCCGACTCGGTTTTGACCATTGGCTCTGTCTGACTAACTGATCCGTGTATGACTCTGGCTTGTCCGACTACCCGCTCTGTGCTGACCTAGGCTGTGGCTGACTACTCGATCCGGTTCCTGACTCTGGCTTGTCTGACTTACATTCCGTACTACTCCTGCTCTTGTCCAACTCCCACTGTCTCCAGGTATAGCTGTAGGCACGCTCTACCTATCCGGTCAACTACTACCTTGCCGGTAGCGTTGCAAGTTGCACTGTGCAATCCCACTGCCTCCAGGCTGGTAGTGTTGCTTATTATCATCTCTCAATCCGTTGCCTCTTGGTACACTACCATATACTATTCCTTGCTGTCTCTGCCTGTACTCGCCCTGAGTCTCGCACTGTGCTATTGCAATCCCATCTCTGGTAGCCTGCTAGTGTGCCTCCGCTTTGTGGCCTCCAGTCTGTACCACTCAGGTACTCTAGCTGCCCAGCTACTGTGCGACATCCCTCTCTGGAGGTTGTCCTGGTATGCTCCGTTAATCCCTGGAGTTCCAGGTTCCTATCTGTCGGTTAGAGCCAAGCCTGGTTCTGTACCCTTGATATCTACTGTACCTATTGCAGTTCAGTGTCAGCTCTTGGGTAGTGGACTAGACAATGTCCTTACACCTGTCTCCCCAAGGCTGAGGAAGTGTTCGCTCCTGTTATTATTATTTGCTTCAATAAACTGGTTAAATTCGCTTGTACGGTGTCATGTGATTATTTGCCTGAACTACCATGACACCCTCAGGGATAGGGGGCACAGCTACAGTGATGACAAGATACAACTTTCCCACCCTGCACCAGGGACACACCAGGCCTGGCGCTCTACAGCCAGCACCCCATCAAGGCAAGCGCTCGGGAGCAGGAGCAGGAGCAGGAGCATGCGACTGCCACTAACACAGAGGACTCAGCGGGGAGACCCAGCAATAGGTGAGGGACAGTTTTCACCTTATGTTTTCACATGGCATGCTGTTCATGTGTCCTTTTCTGTACTTCACATTCACATCTACATGTTACAGTCATGTCGCCCGTTACACTACAATTCCATAACTTTCACTATCAGAGGTGAAGTCAATGCTTTGAATAACACTGCCACACTAAAAAGTGTTAAGGAATAGGATTTAATGATACGTGAAAGGTTAATTGTTTCCATCTCGTCTTCAACTTCAAATATAATACAGTTTTCCCCTACCTCACATTCTCTACCAAATTCAAACTTGCACATTACAATTTGCCTTTATTGCCCCAGTGATCTTGCAATGACTGAAGGAGGCATCGAAGTGGACTAAGCAGGATCCAATAAACTCCTACTGTACAGGCAATAGTTTTGCAGGAAGCACTATAATATTATACTTTAGGCGTATCATGTTTTAACAAGGATGTTATCAGTAGTGGATGTACCGTCAATCTGAGTGCCAGAGAGGTATGGCTTTGAGATGTTAAGGACCCCCGCATTCCCGTCCCCTTATCATCACCTCATTGGGACATATGCAGTGTATAAGTCCTTACAAGAGGATTTTAGTCATACCTGTTAAATACTTTTCTCTTAGTCCATATAGCTTACAGGTAACACAGCCTCTTTAAGTAGGCAGGAACAATTCTTGGAAAGAATGCAGGGTGGAGCATTCCTCTCTTCCTTAACTTGAGACTAGCTAGTTCCCTCCCAGTTAGATTTGAGACAATAACCAATCTAGCTAGAGAGCAAGAAGGAAAAGAGGATTTTAGTCTTACCTGTTAAAGCATTTTCTCTTAGTCCATATAGGTTACTGGTAACTGTGAGTAGGTGATCCACCCCTTTAAGTAGGCAGGAACAATTCTAGAAGTGAATGCATGGGTGGAGCCTACCTTCCTTCCTTGGCTGCAGCTAGACAATCAGCTCCAGTAAGATTTGAGACACTAACTATTGACTAGATAGCAAGAAGGGAAAGAAGACTCCTGTGAGCATGAACACGAAGGACCCCTACGTACTGCTATAGGAGAGCCAAGTATGGTCCCTTTACAGGGTGGGAGACCAGTAACCTATATGGACTAAGAGAAAAGTATTTAACAGGTAAGACTAAAATCCTCTTTTCTCTGCCATCCAATATAGGTTACTACTAACATCGGGATGTCCAACCATTGAGTTTCCCAGAGGTGGGAAGGTAAGGACCAGGCGCAGAGCCCCCATATATGTACCAACAGATCAGAGATAGCCCAACGATAACAAATGAAGTGTCAACAGACCCTGAACAAGGGTAACACCACCCCAGGAACTGCTACACATCACACTGAACTAGAGCCAACAGGGCTCAAAAGAGAAGGAGCACTGAAGAATTGAAAAAGACCCTAGACAGGCAAGACTCCAGGATCTTCCTCCCAAAGCTGGAATCAGCCGATGCCAGCACATCAACATGTTAGTGTTTCGAAAAGGTGTGCGCAGACGACCAAATGGCAGCCTTGCACAACTGATCAGTGGAGGCCTGATTCTTGTAAGCCCAAGAAGCCCCAATGGATCTTGTAGAATGAGCCGTGACACGAAAGGGAACAGGCTTCTTTCTTAGCTCATAAGCCTTCAGAATAGTGGCCTTAATCCAAGACACAATCGTCACTTTGGATGCGGGCCTCCCTGCCCTGGGACCATCAGGGATGACGAAAAGTGCGTCAGACTTTCAAATGGACTTCGTGCGATACACAAAACTTGAGACAAATCACCACATCTAACAAGTGGAGATCCCTCTCCTTGTCAGAGGTAGGGTCAGGGCAGAAGGAAGGCACCACAATCTCCTGATTAATGTGGAACACAGAAACCACCTTCGGGAGAAACTCCTGCGAAGTGCGAAGCACCGCCTTGTCCTTGTAAAAACCCAAAAAGGGCGCTCTGCAAGACAGAGCATGCAACTCCGTGACATGGCGAACGTAAACGACAGCAGGCGTAGAGGAATAGTAGCCAAGAACTCAAAGGAAGGGTGCTGAAGGACACCCATAACAAAGTTGAGATCCCACAGAGTTGCAGGAGTCTTGAAAACAGGACGAGTATGAGCAACGCCCTGGAAGAAAACCTTGACATCAGGAAGAATAGCAATGTGCCCCTGAAAGAAAACAGAGAGAGCAGAAGTCTGAACCTTAAGGGAACTGAAACCGAGGTCCTTAACCACACCGTCCAGCAAGAAGGCCAGGACCATAGGCAGATCAAAACCCTGAGATAGGTCCCTATCAGCACATCAAGAGAGAAAGGTCAACCAGACACGATGGTAGGCCTTAGAAGAAACAGGTTTGCGGGCACTAAGCATTGTAACCACCACACCAGAAGAAATACTCTTCTTCTTCAGTACTGAGGATTCAATTTCCAAGCCGTCAAAGCTAGACGATGAACATCCTCCTTCCACAGGTAACCCTGTAGAAGAAGATCCGGACAGCAAGGGAGCCGGAATGGCTCTGCCACTGATAGATCCAGAAGCTCCGGAAACCAAGCCTGCTGAGGCCAGTACGGAGCAATCAGAATGACTGGACAGCGCTCCAGCCTCAGTTTCCTTATCACCATGTGCAGCATGGGAATGGGAGGAAAAATGTAAGCCAGAGAAAATAACCAAGGAATGCACATGGCATCCACCGCTAGAGGGAGAGGATCCCTTCAGCGGGAACAGAACATTGGAATCTTCCGGTTGTGTCTTGTCGCCATCATGTTGATGCATGGAGGACCACACCTCTGAACAATTAGGTTGAACACCTCTGGGTGCAGTTCCCACACTCCGCTGTCCACTGTGTGTCGACTGATGAAGTCTGCCATGACGTTGTCTACGCCGGGAATGTGAACTGCGGATATGGCCGGAACATGTTCTTCTGCCCAGGACAAAATAGCCTTGACCTCTAATCAAGCTGTGAGACTTCTTGTTCTGCCTTGCTTGTTGATGTAAGCTACTGCCGTGGTGTTGTCGTGCAGTCCTCCTGCTGGTGTGTCCAGTGGCGAAGGGCATGAAATATAACCCGAAGCTCTTACGCGCTGATGAGGTACAGAGATTCCTCCGGAGACCACCGGCCCTGAGCATTAAGGTGACCCAACACTGCTCCCCAGCATGATAGGTTGGCATCTGTCGTCACCGTGAGCTAGGAGGATACCAGGAAGCACTTGCCCTTCAGTAGATTGGAGAGGTTGAGCCACCACGACAGACTCAATTCCACATGAAGAGGGAGGGACACAGACATCTTCAGGAGATCCGGCTGACCCCTGCACACCTGGATCACAAACCTCTGGAGTTCCCTGGTGTGAGCCATGGCAAACAGAACTGCTTCAATGGTTGAAATTAACTTCCCCACTAGTGAGGACAACTTCCTGGCTGGAACTGGATTGTGAGCCAGAACAGCGGAAAACCTGTGGGAGATCTGGTGAACCACCTCGTCCGTGAAAAACACCATGCTCTACTGAGTGTCGAAGAAAAGGCCCAGGAAGACCAGACGCTGGGATGGGACAAGATCCGACTTGTCCATGTTGAGGAGCCACCTGTGATGGGTGAGTGCATGAATGCAATCCTGAACCTGCTGATGAAATAGTTCCAGAGAAGAGGCTTTCAGAAGCAGGTTGTCTATGTATGGAGTCACTCTGATGCTAGTCCGATGGAGGATGGACACTAAGGCTCCAAGGACAAGATTGCAGACCAAAGGGAAGAGCAGAAAAATGAAAATGCCCTTAGTCGCATGCAAATCTGATGTACTGCCAGCTCTCTGGATGAATGGCAATGTGCAGATACGCATCCTGAAGATCCAGAGAAGCAAGGAATTCCCCCAGGGACATGGCAGCAATCACCATCCTTAGGGACTCCTGGTGATAATGAGTCTTGATCACAAAGGAAATGAGATCCTTCAGGTCCAAAACTGGATGACAGCCGCTTTCCTTCTTGGAAACCACAAATAGGTTTGAGTAAAAACCCAAACCCCTGTGCTGAATGGGAACAGTTTCCAGAACCTCCTTGTCCAGAAGGGCCTGGATATCGCCTTTGAACAGATGGCGTTTCTCTACGCCATGAGGAGCGTGAGAAGGAAAAAAACGGAAGGGAGGAAGAGAGGTGAAAGGGATTCTGTACCCTTCCATCACCACCTGGAAAACCCATGGGTCCACCACCGAGTCCTCCTAGACGCTGAGGTAGTGACTCAGACAGCCACCCACAGCAGAGTGGGGACCTGGGTTCAGCGAGTCATGCCAAAGGAAGATTAGAAGCCTGGTGCTTGGCGGAAGTCTTAGGCTTCCATTGTTGTTTGGGATTGAAGGAGGAACGCAGAGCTGAAGGAACTGCCTGGTTCGCCGGACGCGTCTCAGTCTGGAAGAAGCGAAAAAGCTGATTACGCGTCTTCTTCCTAGAGACCATAGGCAGAAGGGTAGTCTTGCCCCCTGTTGCCTCACTAATCAGATCCTTAAGTTCTGGCCCAAACAGAGAAGTGCCCTAAAAGGGAAATCAGAGCAAAGCTTTCTCGGAAGAAGTATCAGCAGACCAGATCTTGAGCCAAAGGACTCATCTGGGAACCACAGACATGGTGGAAACCCTTGCCACCAAATGGATGGCATCAAACAAGGCAGCAGATATGTAGTGCTGGGCCTCAGAAATGTTGGCAAGTAGCCGCAACATATCAGCAGTAGCTCCCTGACGGACAGCAAGAGAGCTGTTTAGTCCAAACCACAATGGCCCTACCCACTCAGGACGCAACAAATGCTGGACGTAGAGAAATACCAACGGTGGCAAAAATGGACTTGAGGGAGGCCTCAAGTTTCTTGTCAGTCCAGTCTTTAAAAGCAGAAGCATCAGCAACTTGCAAGGCAGTGGACTTAGAAAGTCTAGAAAGAGGGGCATCCACCTTAGGGGGATGAACCCACTGAGCAAGCGTTGCATCAGAAAAGGGGTAAAGCTTGGCAAATTTCTTGGAGACAGAAGGTTTTCTCTCTGGAGACTTCCACTCATCAGACACTAAACGGTTAAGAGTGGGGTTAGGTGGAAAACAATTATGGGGCCTCTTAGGCACCTGAAATACATCAGAGGGGTCCGAAGAAAAGTCTTGAACCAAGGGAACGTTTAGAGTGTTTAAAACGGCCCTGATCAGGCCCTCAGCTGAGGGATCAGGATCTGACTCAAAGGGGTCCCCAAAGAACTGAGGGGATCCTACCGTAGAACATTCCTCATTGTTGGAATCCACCAACAGTTTCTCTTCAAAGGAATCTGATAAGTCAGATACTCCCTGCAGTTTCGGCAGGGAAAATCTGACAGAAGTAGGGGTCTGCCAGGAGTGGAAGACCCCTTGTAACTGAGATGGGAGGAGTTGTAATGTAGACCTGAGTTCTCTAGTAGCAGTCTTAAACTCTTGCACCCAGACTGGTTCTAATGCATGGCTGGAGGTCCCTGGGAGAGACTCAGGGACAGCAGAACATGCTGGGCATAAATGACTGGAGAATTCTTTATGTAACCCTGATTAACATGAGGAGCAATGCGCAATGGGGGACACAGAGACCCCAGCGTCCTTAGTCTTAGGTTTAGCACCAAGGTCTAATGGAGTAGACATTCTCACAGTGTCAAAACTTTCAAAGTATAAGGTAACACCCAAATACAGTGTGTAGGATTAAAGGTTCACCCCAGAAAACGCTAAAATACACTTATCTGGCAGGCGAAAGGTTAATCTGCAGATGAGAGAAGGAGAGTCCAAGCCCTGCGTAGGGTACTCGTTCAGGGAAAGCACAAAATGGCTGCCGCAACAGGAGCCAATCAGGAACGAGCGTGTGATGCAAGCACTCATGGGAAATGTAGTTTTCCCAGAAAAAGTACCCCAACAGTGCCGGAAGTCCACTGAGCCCCCCAACACACACCAAACATTGACTGGATAATAGACCAAGGGCAGACAAACAAAATGAGCAATCTCTGAAGTCGCTATGATGAGCAGTTGCAGAGATATGTCCCAGACTGTACAGTCCCATAGAAGTGAATGGAGCAATGAAGTCTATGAGGTAAAAGCACGCCTTAAAGGCGCAGAACACAAATTTTGCAAAGTTGTAACTAAGAAGTAAAAGTGAACCAAACATCACTAAAACATGTCACTAGACCCCATAAACATTGAACCCAGTAAGGAAAGTGCCAACAACCCCCCAAAAAGATGCCAACCGGCAGCCAAAGGGTTAAGTTACCACAGAAACTTGCTCCAAAACATCCAACAGACATACATATAAACCCAATGAGTGCAGGCGTGTGCAATAAGAACTCCAAAGGAAAACCTCTGTGCAGAGGGGCAACGTGGGACATGTGGAACACCACAGCACTCAAAGGGTTGCTTACATTTCCTGCAGATCTTCTGTCTTCAGATTACCATGCATTAAGAAGAAGCCTCAGTGGGCAATTCCTGAGGAAAGAACTTGTAACCAAGATTTCCCCCCCAGGGCTTAAGGTCTACCAAAGCACCTGGATACTGAGCCAGCCACATCTAAGGGAACTGTCAGTGATGGTAATCCGTCTAACGGTGGTATTCCATATCTAACAGAAAAATAAAAAAATAGCTAAAACTATAGCAGAACTGTTTTCTTGCCTGTGTCTTCACCAAGGAACAAATCTTACTGGAGCTGACTGGCTAGCTGCAGCCAAGGAGGGGAAGGTAGGCTCCACCCCAGCATTCACTTCTATAATTGTTCCTGCCTATTTAAAGGGGCGGATTGCCTACCCAAAGTTACCAGTAACCTATATTGGACGACAGAGAAAAGAAAGACTCCTGTGAGCATGACCTGAAAGGACTCCAACGGCCATCCACAGGAGAACAAACATGGTCCCTTGACAGGGTGGGAGACCTGTAAGCTGTATGGACTAAGAGAAAAGGATTTAACTGGTCAGACTAAAATCCTCTTTTCTCTGTCGACCAATATAGCTTACAGGTAACTCTGGGATGTACTAACATTGAGTTCCCAATGGTGGGAAAGAAGGCAAGGAACAGGTGCCAGTCCCCATGATACCAGAGCTCTCATGGGGTAAACAGGACATAGAATAGCCCAACTAACAAACTGTCAACGGACACTGAACTGTAAAACAGCACACCAGTAACTGTGAACAACAGGGCTCAACAGGTAAGGATCTCTAAAACACAGGGAACAAAGTCCTATACAGCCAGAGCTGCCTCCAGGACTTTCCTGCCAAAGCTGGCTTCATCCAAAGCCAGAACATCAACACAGTAGTGTTTGGCAAAGGTGTAACACAGGCAACCAAGTGGCCGCCTTGCACAGCTGATCAGCAGAAGCCAGATTCTTTTAGGCCAGGAAGCCCCTATAGACCTGGTGGAATGAGCTGTAACATGAAAAGCAACAGGTTTCTTCTTGAGTTAATAAGCCTTGTGAATGGTAGACAATCACCTTGGACGCAACCTTACCAGACCTAGGACCCTCAGGGATGACAAAAAGTGCAACAGTCTGACGGACAGACTCAGTGTGGTGCACACAGAACTTAAGGCAGAATACCATATCCAACAAGTGGAGATCCCTCTCCTTGTCAGATGTAGGGTCAGGACAAAATGAAGGCACAACAATCTCCCGACTGATGTGGAACTCAGAGACCACCTTAGGAAGAAATTCCTGGGAGGTGTGAAGAACCACCTTATCATTGTGAAACACCAGGAAAGGCAGTTTGCAGGAGAAGGCCTGCAGTTCGGTGACTCTGTGAACAGAGACAATTGCCAAGAGGAAAGCAATTTTTCAAGTAAGGAGACGAAGAGGAATGGTAGCCAAGGACTCAAAAGGAGGTCGCTGCAAGACTCCCAACACCAGGTTAAGGTATCACTGAGAAGTGGGATGTTTAAAGGCAGGGAAGGCATGAGCGACTCCCTGAAAGAAAACATTGACATCTGGAAGGATGGTGATGAGTCTCTGAAAAAAGACAGATAGCGCAGATGTCTGAACCTTTAAAGAACTCAGACTAAGGTCCTTGTTCACACCATCCCGTAAAAAGGACAGTACAGTCGGCAGATCAAACTCTTGTGATGGCAGATCCCTGTCCACACACCAAGAGTGGAACATAAACCAAATCATGTGGTAGGCCTTGGAGGAAAAGGGCTTCCAGGCCCAGAATCATTGCGGCTACCACCTCAGAAGAGAAACCCTTCTTCCTCAAAACTGAGGATTCAACTGCCAAGCCGCAAACCCAGACGCTCCACGTTCTCCTTCCACAGGTAGCCCTGGCCTGTGTGGAAGCCAAAACAGTTCACACACAGACAGGTCCAATAGCTCTGGAAACCAGGGTTGCCATGACCAGCACGGAGCAACTAGAATGATCAGAGTTCTCACAATCTGCAGCTTCCTCAGCACCCTGGGAAGCAGGGGAAGTGGAGGAAAAATATAGGCTAGAAGAAACTGCCAAGGGATTGACACAGCATCCACAGCAATAGCCAGAGGATCCTTCCAGCAGGAGCAAAACGTCTACACTTTCCTGTTGTCTCTGGTCGCCATCAGCTCGATCCAGGGGAGTACCCATCTCTGGACAATGAGGTTGAACACTTCCTGGTGAAGCTCCCATTCTCCGTTGTACACTGGTCTGGTGGATTTGGCTTGGTGGAGGACTGCTTGGGCCTTAAGTGTTGTTGGGCCTAGAGGAACCACCGGAGTTGCCCTGCGTGCCTTGTCCTGGTAGGCACGAAAAAGACAGTGCCTGCGAAGCGGAGGCTTCTTCTGGGGAACCATGGGCAACAAGGTACTATTGCCTCCAGCAGCCTCACTGATGAGAGCCTTCAACTCTGGTTCAAAGAGGATAGTGCCCAAAAAGGGAAGAGAAATCAAGGATTTCTTGGAAACCGATTCAGCAGACCAGATCTTAAGCCAAAGGGAACATTTGGCAGCCACAGACAGGGCAGAGGCCTTAGCCTCTAGCCTGATAATGTCAAAGATAGCATGAGTAACGTAATGCTGAGCTTCAGAAATGTTAGCCAAAAGCTGCAGCAGGTCAGCTGTGGGGGCACCCTGACGAACAGCTTCAGTAAGCTGTTCCATCCATACAGCAATGTCCCTAGTCACCCAAGCTGAAGCAAAGGTAGGTCGCAAGGATGCACTTATGGTTGCAAATGTGCCCTTCAGAATAGCCTCAAGCTTCCTATCAGTCAAATCCTCGAGAGCAGAAGAATCCACCAGAAGCAGAGCCGTGGATTTGGAAAGCCTAGAGATAGGGGCATCAACTTTAAGAGGCAGGGCTCACTGAGCCAAGGCTGCCTCAGAGAAGGGGTACAACTTAGAAAATCTCTTAGGCAGAGAGACGTTTGTCAGGAGTCTTCCACTCATCTAGGACAACCTGGTCAAGAATTGGAGTAGATGGAAAGACAGTATAATGCTTCTTGCAACTTTGGAAGACGTCAGACTTGTCAGAGGAACCTCAGAAAAAGGGGGAATGTTCAAGGTATCCAGGATTGCCTTGATAGGACCCTCAGCAGAGGGCTCAGGGTCAGCCTCAAAAGGGTCCCCAAAAGATTGAGGGTAAACCCCCTCAGAACATTCAACCTCATCTGAATCCACCAACAATTCCTCATCAGAGGAATCAGACATCAGGAAAACCCTGAGGTTTAGGTGCCATAGACCTAAATAATGCAGGGGGCTTCCAAGCCTGGAGGACCCCCTGAAGGTGCACAGGAAACTGTGACAGATTTTAACTCTTACACCCACGGTGGCTCTTGAACATGGCTGGTAGGCCCTGGTGGATATACAGGGGCCACGGCACATGAAGGGCATAAATGACCTGAGACGTCTCTAGGGAGCCCTGATTGACATGAGAAGTATGCAATGGGAGTCACAGACACCCCAGTATCTTTAGTCTTAGGTTTAGCCCCAGGTCCTAACAGTTCTGACATCCTGAAAGGAGATAAAGTGTCTGAAAGTATGAGGAAAAACCAAATACTGTGTCCCAGATTAATAATTCGCCCCAGAAACAGCTAAAATGCACTTATCTGGTAAGAGAAGGGTTAATCTGCTGAGTAGGGAAGAAGGATCCAAGCCCTGTGTAGGATACTGACAAGAAGAAAGAAAGAAAATGGCGTCCAAACTGGTAGCCAGTCAGAAAACAACCTGTGAAACGGGCATTCATGCAAAATGTAGTTTCCCCTCAAAGCATCCAAAAACAGTACTCAAATCCCTCTGAGCCTCCAAGATGATCAGAACATGCAAAAGATTGATGTTACAGTTAGCGGCGGCTCGCTCGAGCGCCGCAGTGGGTGCCTCATTCTTGCTGGCCGCATCCTTCCTCTTCGCGGCTCAGCCGCATTCTGTCTGGTGGGCCCAGCAACTTCATTGTGGAGGGTAACATAAGACGGGTGCATGTCCAGGGAGACAGACATGAGCTTCATTTAAAGGGGCAGTCACCCACTCCTGGCTCCTCCTCTTACAGATGGCGGACAGTTAAATACTGCCTGGACACAGGGCTCAGTCGCCCTTTTGTGTCAAGTGCAGTTCTTAGTGTTTATCTTGCGTATTACCTGGCTTCTCTGACTATCCGTTCTGGTGCTGACCTGTGGCTCTGTCTGACTACCTGCTCTGTATATGACCCTGCCATAGTCTGATAACCATTCTGGTGCGGATCTGGTTGACTACCCGTTGCGCAATGACCCTTGGTTTCTCTGACTATCCATTTTGGTGCCGACCAGTGGCTCTGACAATTCTCTGTATTACCTCCCATTAGCCAGATATCCATTCTGGTATGGGCCTGTGGCTCTGGCAGACTTATTCCTGGTTGCCTCCCGAGCGTTTGATGTGTCTTCAGGTGCAGACCTGAGGATCATATCTTGCTCCGTGTTTCGTTAGTCTAGTGCAGGTGAGGACAAGCGGTGGCCTACCATTTCATATCTGGGATCTACGTACAGCACCACACTGAAGCATTCTCCTGTGCTTGCAGTGTCGCTTGCTCTGTTGTGTGTTGCTCATACTGTATATATTGTATATTACTATTTCATTGTCTGTTTCAATAAAGAGAGGATTTTAGTCTTACCTCTATAATCCTTTTCTTAGTCCATACAGGTTACTGGTAGCTCTGAGAGGCAATCCGCCCCTTAGTAGGCAGGAACAATTCTCAAAGTGTATGGAAGGGGTGGAGCCTCCCTTCCCTCCTTGGCTGCAGCTAGCCAATCAGGTCCAGAAAGATCTGAGACACTAAGATGATTGGATAGCAGAAGAGGAGACGACTCCTGTGAGCATGACCCCGAAGGACCCCACGGTCTACCACAGGAGAGCCAAGCATGGTCTCTTGACAGGGTGGGAGACCAGTAACTTGTATGGACTAAGAGAAAAGGATTTAACAGGTAAGACTAAAATCCTCTTTTCTCTGTCGTTCAATACAGGTTACTAGTAACTCTGGGATGTCCAACCACTGAGTTTCCCAGAGGCGGGAAGAAGGCAAGGACCAGGCGCAAGGCCCCCAAAGTCACCAGGACCTCTATGAACCAACCGGTCAGAGATCCCAACAAAACTGAAGTGCAACGATATCAGGGCGCCAGTGATCTGGGCGACATTCTGTCCATCATGGCTGATTCTATTCTCCTATTGGCTGCCTGTAATGCTCCTCCTAGTGACAGCCTTTTTATACCCTGGGCTGTCACTCTGAGTGCCCTTTCGTGGTGAACCTGATGCCTGGCGCTAGTATCTGATCCAGTGTATGACCCCGGACTGCCTGACCAATCTCTCGTCTTGTTCCTGCTGCTGCTGTGCACCGATTCGGATTGGCCGACGTTCCTGCTTCCTGTTCTGACCCGACCCGGCTGACGTTCCTGCTCCGTGTACAGACCCGGCGCATCTGAGGATCCTGCTCCGTGTACGACTTGGCCTGGGTGACGTTCCTGATCTCTGTTGCCCATCCGGGCGAGGTTCCTGTTCTGCTGTTCCAGTTGGCGATTCGTGTTGCTGTTGCCAGCCTCCAGGTTGGGCAACAATCCTGTGTCTGGTCAAAGTGCTGAGCCCGTTGACTGCACACTCTCATCCGTTGTCAGAGTCTCGCTGCATCCTCTCCATGTTGCACTCGCTTGGTCTGTGTTGGTTCAGGGCGCCTCCGGTATATTCCGTTGTACAGACCACAGCGCATTAACCCCTTCGGGGGAAGGGCCTTGCTATTACTACCATTGGCTTCCGTTGGGCAGTATTGGTTGGACTGGTATTCCGTTGTAGAGTAGGACGCTTCCTGTGGCCATCCATATATACCATAGCCCATTAACCCTGTCAGGTAGTGCGTGCACATGGAACTGGGTTATTTCGGTAGGGCCTCCATTAAGCACGAGTTCTAACCTTTCCGTTAGTCGTTGGTGGGTGTCCACCATTGGTCACATTCACAGGCGTCCAGAGCCTGAGTGGGCAGTCCGTTCCTGCGGCCTCCTGTAGTTCAGGCAACAGTTAGCCTGCAGAGTGTTGCGACCAGCACTTCACTAGTTAAGTGGGCATCATACATTGTATCTATTAAATTTACCTGACCTGTGTCAGTATTGTGTGTTCACTATACTGGACCCGTGTGGGTTAACCATTTGTAACCTGTCTTGTGTCAGTGTGCTATACTGGATCCGTGAGGGTTACCTTGTTCATCGTGTGTTTCAATAAAGCTGTGTTTTTACCTATACCTCCGTGTCAGAGTGTACTGCACCATAACAAATGGACACCAAACAGGGGTAAAAACAGCCCAGGAACCGTAACACAGCACACTGAACTAGAGGCAACAGGGCTCAACAGTAAGGAAGCACTAAGAACCTGAGGAGAAGAAGATCCTAGACAGGCAAAACTGCCTCCAGGACCTTCCTCCCGAAGCTGGCATCACCCGAAGCCAGCACATCCACACAGTAGTGCTTCGAAAAGGTGTGCACAGAGGACCAAGGGGCCGCCCTGCACAACTGATCAGCAGAAGCTTGATTCTTATAGGTCCTAGAGGCCCCAATAGACCTGGTGGAATGAGCCGTAACCCGAAAGGGAACGTTTAGTACTCAATTCATAAGCCCTACGAATAGTGGACTTGATCCATGATGCAATAGTCATTTTGGATGCAGGTCGTCCTGCCCTAGGACCCTCAGGAATGACGAACTGAGTGTCAGACTTCCTGATAGATTCAGTGCGATGGACATAAAACTTGAGACAACGCACCACATCCAACAAGTGGAGATCCCTTTCCTTGTCAGAGGACGGGTTAGGGCAGAAAGTGGGCACCACAATCTCCTGATTGATGTGAAACTCGGAGACTACTTTAGGTAAGAACTCCTTAGAGGTGCGAAGCACCGCTTTATCCTTGTGCAACACCAGATAAGGTGATCTACAAGAAAGCGTTCGCAACTCTGCCACTCGGCGAACTGACACAATCACCAGAAGGAAAGCCATCTTCCACGTCAAGAGATGTAAAGGAATAGTAGCCAAAGACTCAAAGGGAGGACGTTGGAGAACTCCCAAAACCAAATTAAGGTCCCACTGAGGAGCCGGACTCCAAAAGGCAGGACGCACATGAGCAACGACTTGGAAGAAAACCTTTACGTCAGGAAGGACAGCAATGCGCTCCTGGAAAAAGACAGAGCGTGCCGAAGTGTGAACCTTAAGAGAACTCAGACTGAGCCCCTTATCCACACCGTCCTGCAAAAAGGCCAGGATGCTGGGAAGGTGAAAGTCACGAGACAGAGCTCTGTCAGCACACCAAGACACAAATGTCGACCAGACACGGTGATAGATCTTGGAAGAAACAGGCTTATGGGAACTAAGCATAGTAGACACCACAGCAGAAGAAAACCCTTTCTTCTTTAAAATCGAGGATTCAACCTCCAGGCTGTTAAATTGAGGAAATGAACATCTTCCTTCCACAGGTAACCCTGCTGAAGAAGATCTGACGAGAGCGGATCGGAAAGGGCTCCACCACTGACGAGGCCAATTCGGAGCAACCAGGATTACTGGACAACGTTCCACTTTCAATTTCTGTATCACCCTTATCAACATCGGAAGAGGAGGAAAAATGTAGGCCAGGGAGAATGCCCAGGGAATGGACATCGTCGGCAGCCAGGGCTAGAGAATCTCTCCACCGGGAGTAGAATGTCGGAACCTTCCTAGGTTGCCATCAGATCCACTAGGAGTACCCCCCATTTCTGAGTCAGGAGTTGAAAAACCTCCGGATGTAGTTCCCACTCTCCGCTGTCGACTCTGTGACGACTGAGGAAGTCTGCCATGACGTTGTCTACGCCTGGAATGTGCACTGCGGAAATTACAGGAACATGAACCTCTGCCCAGGACAGAATGGCTTTGACCTCTAACCAAGCAGCAAGACTTCTTGTCCCGCCCTGTCTGTTGATGTAAGCCACTTCCATGGCGTTGTCGGATTCCACTCGGACTGGTTCCAGAACATTGATGGGAAGAAGAGACTCCTCCATGGACCACTTGCCCTGAGCACTGAAGCGACCCAGAACAGCACCCCAGCCCAAGAGGCTGGCATCCGTCGTGACCTCGGTCCAGCAGGGAATCCGGAAGGATTTCCCCTTCAGAAGATTGGAAAGGTCCAACCGACACTCCAAGCTCAACTCGACAGGAGGAGGAAGAGAGATCGATAGCTTCTGATGATCTGGTCGGTCCCTGCATGTCTGTATCACAAATCTTTGAAGTCCCCTGGTGTGTGCCATGGCAAATGGAACCGCCTCTATCGTGGAGATGAACTTCCCGACCAGAGAAGACAATTTCGGAACCGGGATCCGATAGCGGGATAGGATCATTGAGACTCTCTGCGCAATTTATGGGCTACCTCCTCCAGTAGAAACACCATGTACCTCTGAGTATCGAACAGAAGACCCAGGAACTGGACCAGGTCTGACTTGTCAAAGTTCACAATCCAACCGTGATGTGTAAGGACTCGAATGCAGGTCTGGACCTGCTGATGAAGAAGGTCCGCAGATGCAGCCTTCAAAAGCAAGTTGTCCATGTATGGAGTCACTCTGATGCTGTTCCGATGGACGGATATCAAGGCCCCCAGAACCCGTTGGAAAACCTGGGGGGCTGTTGTCAGACCAAATGGAAGAGCTGAAAACTGAAAATGACCTCTGGTGCAGGCAAACCTCAGATACTTACTTTCTTCTTTTCTTCTCAAACCTCAGATACTGCTGCTATCTAGATGGATTGGGATGTGTAAATACGCATCCTGAAGGTCCAGAGAAGCAAGGAACTCCCCCGGAGACATGGCAGCGATCACTGTGCGCAGAGACTCCTGACAATAGTGAGTCTTCACTACAAAGGAATTGAGATCTTTCAGATCCAAAATAGGGCGGCCTCAGCCGTCCATCTTGGTCACTACAAAAAGGTTTGAATAGAATACTGAACCTCTGACTGAAAGAGGTACTGGCTCCAGGACATCCTTGTCCAGAAGAGCCTGAATAGCGTCTTCGAACAGACTGCTTCGTTCGGAGAACGAGAAAGATGAAAGCGAAAAGGCGGGAGGGAAAAGAAAGGGATCTTGTATCCCTCTGACACCACCTGTAAAACCCATGGGTCTGCCACCGAATCCTCTGAAACCCTGAGAATGAGGTGGAGATGACCACCCACAGCGGGATGCAGACCCGGGTTCGGTGAGTCATGCCGAAGCAGTCTTGAAAGACTTGGGCTTGGATGCGGTCCTGGGCTTTCATTGCTGCTTGGGCTTGGAGGAGGGACGTGGAGCTGATGGAACCACCTGGTTCGAGGTACGGTCTCAGTTTGAAAGGAACGAAAGGACCGGTTATGCTTAGCCGGTAACTTTTCTTAAAGACCAAGGGCAGAAGAGTACACTTACCCCTTGTGGCCTTGCTAATTAGTTCCTTAAGTTCAGATCCAAACAAGGAAGTACCCTGAAAAGGCAAAGAAAGCAAAACTTTCTTGGAAGCTGTGTCAGCAGACCAAATCGTAAGCCAAAGCGCACGCCTAGCCTCCACAGAAGTAGTGGAGGCCCTTGCCATCTTGCGGATGGCATCAAAGGCAGCAGCAGAAACATATTGTTGAGCTTCAGATATATTAGCAAGAAGACACAATTTCTCCGAAGTAGGCGCATCCTGACGGACCGCCGTAGTGAGCTTTTCAGTCCAGACTGCAATAGCCCGGTTAACTCATGCAACAGCAAAGCCTGGGCACATAGCAGTGCCAATAGAAGTGAAAATGGACTGAAGGGAAACCAAGTTTCTTGTCAGTCCAATCTTGCAGCGCAGAAGCATCAGAAACAAGCAAGGCAGCAGATTTAGACAGTCTAGATATGGGTGCATCCACCTTAGGGGGATGAACCCATTAACCATTTATGTTTCAGAAAAGGGATAAAGTTTAGCAAACTTTCTAGACACTGAAGAGGACTTGTCTGGATTTTTTCATGCGTCAGAACCAAACGGTCAAGAGTTGGGTTAGGAGGAAAATAAGTAAGGGGCTTTTGCAGGCACCTGAAAAACATCAGAGGGATCAGAGAGAACCTCCTGAACTGATGGAATGTTGAGAGTGGACAATACAACCCTGATCAGGCCCTCAATAGAGGTTTCAGGATCAGCTTCAAATGGGTCCCCAAAGAGACCTGGAAGATTTGAAAAGAGTACAAACCTCAACATTTGAATCTTGCAACAATTCTTCCTCAGAAGTATCTGACACATCAGGTGCTCCCTGCGGTTGAGGCAGGGAGGATCTGATAGTAGAGGGGGGTCTGCCATAATTGAAGTGCCCCCTGTATCTGGGATGTAAAGAGCTGTAAAGTGGACCTAAGGTCTCTAGTTGCAGCCTTAAACTCTCGCACCCAAGCTGGCTCAATAGCATGGCTGGAAGGCCCTGGGTTGCTGCCAGGAACTTCAGAACCTGCTCGGCAGAAATGACCAGAGAACACTCTAGGTAGAGCTGTATGACAGGAAGAGCAATACGCAATGGGGGATACTGATACCCCAGCTTCCTTAGTCTTAGGTCTAGTCCCTAGCTCCAGCGGTATAGACATTCTCACAATGTCAAAATAACCAACTGTACAATGAATCACCCAATGGTAGTGTGTCAGATTAATATTTCACCCCAGAAACGCTAAATATAGACTTTTCTGGAAGGCGAAGGGTTAATCTGCAGAGGAGAAAAGGAGAGTCCAAACCCTGTGTGGGATACTCATTGAGAAAAGTTCCCAAAATGGCTGCCATGACGGGAGCCAATCAGAAATTAGGCGCAAATCAAGTGCTCATGGGAAATGAAGTTTTTCCCAAAAAGTACCCCAAAACAGTGCCCGAAGCCCCCCAACACACTTGAACTATAAACCGGATGATAGAGCAAGGGTAGACAATTAAAATGAGCCCTCTCTGAAGTTGCTGTGTGAAGCGGTTGCAGAGATACATCCCAAACAGTGTTGTCCCATAGAAAGTAAATGAAGCAATGGCGTCTATGCGGTAAAGCGCACCTTAAAGGCGCAGTATACAATTTTAATAAAAGTTAAACTACAAGTTAAAAACAAGTGAAACATACAGGAAACATGTATGCATACTGAGAAAACACTAACCCAGTAAGGAAAGTGTCAGAAAACCCCCCAAAACATGTCAAATCAGCAGACAAAGGGTTAAGTTACCACATAAACCTCCTCCAAAAACCCAACAGACATACACATATATACCCAATGAGTGCAGGAGTGCACAATGAGAACTCCCAAATACAAGCCCAGAGAAGGGGCACTGTGGGACAAGTGGACCTGCAGCACTCAAAGGGTAGCTCACCTCTCCTGCAGATATTCTGTCTTCAGGTTACCATGTAGTGAGAATTACCTCAGTGGGTAATCAATGGGGAAGCACTTGTACCCAAGATTTCCCCCCTTCAGGGCTTAAAGTCCACCAAAAAGCACCTGGACACTAAGCTAGCCACATTGGAGGGCATTTGTCAGTCATGGTAACCCACCTAATGGTGGTATTCCATATCTGACAGAAAAATACAAAAGAAACTAAAACTAACGAGAGATGTTCTCCACCTGGTGTGTTCACACCCAGGAACAAATCATTCTGGAGGCGGCTAGCTGGGCTGCAGCCTGAGTGGGAAGGGAGGCTCCACCCACCTGCATACATTTAGAGAATGTTCCTGCCTACTTAAAGGGACTGACGCCTCCCAGAGTTACCAGTAACCTGTATTGGACGACAGACAAAGCTGGTTATGCTTAAGCGGCAACTTCTTCCTAGGAACCAAGAGTAGAAGTGTACTCTTACCCCCAAGTGGCTTCACTGCTTAGATCCTTAAGATCTGGCCCAAACAAAGAGGTACCCTGAAAAGGCAGGGAAAGTAAGAATTTATTAGAAGCCGTGTCTGCAGACCAAATCTTGAGCCAAAGAGCTTGTCTGGCCACCATAGACATGGTGGAAACCCTAGCCATCAAGCAGATGGCATCAAATAAGGCAGAAACATAGTGCTGTGCCTCACATATGTTGGCGAGGAAATGCAACTTATCTGGACAGCCTTGGTGAGCTGCTCAGTCCAGACCTCAATGGCCTGATTCACCCACGCAGCAGCAAATGCTGGATGCATACCAGAACCAGCAGTGGCAAAAATAGACTTGAGGGAAACCTCAAGTTTCTTGTCAGTCCAGTCCTTTAGAGCAGAGGCATCAGAGACTGGTAACGCAGTAGATTTGGATAGCCTGGAAATAGGGGCATCCACTTTGGGAGGATGAACCCATTGAGCAAGCGCAGTCTCTGAAAAAGGATAAAGCTTAGCAAATTTCCTGGACACACAAGCCTTCTTGTCCGGGGATTTCCACTCCTCAGACACAAGGCGGTCAAGAATGGGGTTAGGTGGAAAGTAAGTAAGGGGCTTAGCAGGCTCCTGGAATACATCAGTGGGATCAGAAGGAACCTCCTGAACTAGAGGAATGTTAAGAGTAGTTAAGACAGCCCTGATTAGGCCCTCAGTGGAGGGTTCAGGATCAGCTTCAAAGGGGTCCCCAAGAAACTGAGATGACACCAACACAGAACATTCATCAACATCTGAGTCCACCAGCAGTTCCTCCTCAGAGGAATCTGACACGTCAGGTACTCCCTGAGGTTTAGGCAGGGAAGACCTGACTGAGGAGGGGGCCTGCCATGCCTGAAAGGCCCCCTGTAATTGGGATGGAAAGAGTTGCAATGTGGACCTAAGGTCCCTAGTTGCAGCCTTGAACTCTTGCACCCAAGCTGGCTCTATAGCATGGCTGGAGGTCCCTGGAATGGTGTCAGGGACATCAGAACATGCTGGGCATAAGTGACCTGAATATTCTCTAGGTAGCCCCGAGTGACAGGAAGCGCAATGCTCAATGGGGGATACCGAGACCCCAGCCTCCTTAGTCTTAGGTCTAGCCCCAAGCTCCAGCAGTACAGACATTCTCACAGTGTCAAAATAACCAACTGTACAATAAATCACCCAATTATAGTGTAGAGAATTAAAGTTTCACCCCAGAAATCACTAAAATAAACTTATCTGGCAGGTGAAGGGTTAATCTGCAGAGAAGAGAAGGACAGTCTGAGCCCTGCGTAGGATACTCACCCAGAAACGCTCACAAAATGGCTGCCGTGGCAGGAGCCAATCAGAAACAAGGGCGCAAAGCAAGTGCTCATGGGAAATGTACATTTCCCAAAAAGTACCCTAAACAGTGCCCGAAGCCCCCTGAGCCCCCCAACACACTAGAAACATGAACAGGATAATAGAGCAAGGGTAGACAAGTAAAATGAGCCATCTCTAAAGTCGCTAGGTTAAACGGTTGCAGAGACACATCCCAAACAGTATAGTTTCATAGAAGTGACTGGGGCAATGGCGTCTATGTGGTAAAGCACGCCTTAAAGGGCAGTACTCAATTTTCACAAATATTAAAGTAAAACATAAAAAGGTGTAAATCAGCAATATACCATGTGAGGACACCCAGAAAACACTAAACCAGTAGGAAAAGTGCCATAAACCCCCCAATAAAGTGCCAAACCAGCAGTTAATGGGTTAAGTTACCACATAAACCTGCTCCAAACACCCAAACAGATATACCCAATGAGAGCTGGAGTGTGCAATAGGAACTCCAGAAATACACCCCTGTGCGGAGGGGCACTGTGGGACAAGTGGACCTGCAGCACTCAAAGGGTAGCTCACCTTTCCTGCAGATCTTCTGTCTTCAGATTACCATGGGGCAAGAAGTACCTCAGTGGTTAACTCTTGGGGAAGCACTTTGAATCAAGATTTCCCCCCTCAGGGCTTAAGGTCCACAAAAAGCACCTGGATACTGAGCTAGCCACATTTAAGGGCATTTGTCAGTTATGTTAATCCGCCTAACGGTGGTAATTCCATATCTAACAGAAAAATAAAAGATTCTAAAACTATAGCAGAACTGTTCTCAGCCTATTGTCTTCACCGAGGAACAAACCTTTCTGGAGCGGATTGGCTAGCTGCACCAAGAAGGGAAGGGAGGCTCCACCCCCTGTAACCTGTATTGGATGACAGAGAAAATAATTTTCAAATTTGAAGTTGTTTTTCCTCAGTATGCCATCTATTAACAGAAGTAGAAATTCCAGCAGTAGTCCTTCATATGTTCCATCATTGGTAATAATTGCTGTTACTATCCATTTGACAATATCATGAGGTATGTTGGTGTAAAGGCTTGCGATATCCAAAGTCGCAAGTAAAGTGTTATCTTCAATTGATGAGGTCAGTTGGTATATACAATCTGATGGATACTTAATGTAGCTGCTAATCCTCTTGGTATATGTTTAAAGATGAAAGTACACAAATTGTGACAGAGGCTGACCTAAGGCTCCACTGGCAGAAATGAAAGGAGTAGCAGGGGTGTTCCAATGATATATGGATCTTAGCGATACAATGAAGTATTGGTACGCTAGAGTGTGGTTGCGTGAGGAAATTCATGGTCTCCATAGTAATCGAATGATTATTTAATCCTAGATAGATAATAGAGTCAATTTCCATCTACCAACAACAGTATATTACCTGGATTCACCTATGGAGCTGTGTTACTTGGAAATTGTTCCATTCATTTCATCTATAGAGGACATCACTGGTTTATACAACTCATGGAAGAGTTTAATGAGACTTAGATAAACACAGTGCTATGCTTATTTATGGAACGCCGGACAGTCCCATCTGCATGGATACTTAGGGATGCTTAATACCATAACATTCAAGGCAACTTGTTGTTCTCTATATAATGGACAGTACCGTTTGCATGTATACTTAGGGATATTTCATTTAAAAGCATCCAGAATGTTTATAAGATATAACTCGAGTTGCCCTGATGCACTGATTTATCTTTCTTTATTACAATTTGGGACAACTTATGTATTTACTATATAGACTCTAAATTGCCTTCTACACATTATTTGCATCTTTTAATTGTTATGTAGTTGCCACTCTAATATATTGTTATCCTGTATGCCTGATGTAGCAATCCTGGTTTCCACTGCTACTTCTATCCCCCGCGAGGCTAGCAGCGAATCGGAGCATTGTATGGATCTCCTATAGGCGCATGTGGCTTCGGCTGGAAATAAAAAGTATGTTTGTGGTACCTACTGCTTAGCAATGGGTGTCTCGTGTTGCTGATGTCACCCCTCAGTCCAGAGTGCCCAAAAAACCCAACTTTTGGAGGTACATCGCTGGGACGGTTCCATCATGTGACTGGGCGAGTCAGCTTCTGTACATTGCTATTTAAACTAGTGCTCTACGTTAGATTTGCATTTGACCTGATAAAGGCCCACTAAAGGACTGAAAACATTTGGCTCTCATTTGCATGATGAATGAATAAACTACATTTTTCATCTTTGAGGAGTGCTGTCTCCATCAACACCCACTTAATGTATGTGTATTATATATACACAAATTTTATATAAACACAAAATGTATATATACGCATATAAACTCTACAACTATACACATCTAATTCAATAATAATTAAAGGGATAGTAATGTTTCATAATAAAAGCAGCTCTAATTAATCATCATAGTATTTGGACTTTGGAGAGTGTTATTTCAATTCTGTCAGAGTTGTAGCTCCAGAGTAATTCAATGACAAAGTGTCCCCCTCCCTCCCCTTTTACTGATGTCACACTGTTCAACTAGAGCAGAAGGGAGGTGCCCAGGTAGACTGCAATCTTCAATTAAGATAAGGGAAAAACCTGAAAAGCTTGTCAAGGGGGGCAGGGCTTTCATTGTTTTCACAGGAATAAGAGTGTCCCCTTCTGTGATCTGTCTGGTCTATAGACTGCATTCCACATCTGAGAAGAGATTGTTTACACGAGGTAAAAGGGGCGGGAGGGGGAAACTTTGCTTGTGAATATCCCATAAACCATAAAGGTTTGAGAGATAAGACTTATATCATTCTTCATGTTTTTTTTAATGCCTACAAAATAAAATAAAGTTAAAATGAAGTATTACTATCCCTTTAAGTCGATAATGCTCTATTTTAGTGCATCACACAGACAATGGTCAACATACCACTAGAGTCGTAATGATTTGAGGTGCAGTAAACCAGAACAACTTTCTGTGTTCTCCATTTAATTTGCAGTTGAGAAGAATCCTGATCAGTGTAATCCCAGCAAATGGTTCCTGCGACAAAATAAAAAAATAAATTTAAACACAAAAAAAAAACCCCAACAACAAACAAGATTGTAGCCATATTAGTCCAGTGATGCAGATGTAAAATAACAAACAAAATAAGTATCTTGTAATACCTTTTTTATTGGACTAACAGAATTTTGGATTGACAAGCTTTCGGGAGAACCTCCCTTTCTCAAGTCTAAAGCATTTATGCTTTAGACTTGAGAAAGGGAGGTTCTCCCGAAAGCTTGTCAATCCAAAATTCTGTTAGTCCAATAAAAAAGGTATTACAAGATACTTATTTTGTTTGATATTTTACATCTCTCTCTATATATATTATATATATATAAAATTGGAAAGCATTCATCCCAACTTGTAAGCAAATGCCCAGTTGCACAGTCCCTATTTGTGATTGGATAAAGTCAAATAATGGGCAGCACCAGTGGGATTGACTAATAGGTTTATTGCAAAGATAAAGTGGCAAAACAACAGGTCAACCTTTCGGTTCCAGAAGGACCTTAAGAAATGCTTAAAGCAGAACTTTCATTAAACGCATGGGGACTAGCTTGGAAATAGATGTCTTACCTTTAAAAAATATCAGAGTGTAAAGTAATTCTTCCCGTTTGGGGACTGATGGGCAGGTTAGTGCGGTCTGCGCGCCTATGTCGTCAGTCACTTCTGGTAACCATATGGTACGCTGCAGTGCTACTCAATGGAGACCGGGACTGCCAGCGCAGGCGCACAGACAAGATATCTGCGCTGTAGCCTGGGTTCCATCTCCAAACGGGAAGGATTTCTTTAGACTCTGCTATTTTTTAAAGGTAAGACATCTATTTCCAAACTAGTCACCATGCGTTTAATGAATGCATGGCGACTTAGTAAGATCTGAAAGTTCCGCTTTAACCCTTTGAGTGGCAGAGGGGTATATAATGCATATTACATACACATACTGTACACACAAGCATATATAGAATTTATATTAATGCACACACTGTACATACATGAATTATGTATATTAATGTAGACAGTACAGACTGTGCATTAATCTACACTGTTTGTGGAGTGTTTAATGTGAAGAGTGTGTGTAAGATTACTGTTGTAAGTTAAGTTTTGTACATGGCATGCAATTTTATTTTTTGATGCGGTATAATGAGCAGACATACATAATAGTGTGCGTGCGTGTGTGTGTGTGTGTGTGTGTGTGTGTGTGTGTGTGTGTGAAACAATGAGAGAAAGAAAGAGTTGAATGATGCAAAGGGTACTTATACTGCATAGTCATGAAGTAGTGTAGTCTTTGTGTTGTTCAAGTGTAAATTGTATAAAGTGTGTTTGAGGGTGCTGTGGCGGCATCTATAGGTACTATTTTAAGCAGAATGGGGATTATTGGGTGTGGATAGACACAGGATGAGGTGGTGCACAATGTGATAAAGTGACTTTAGCCTTTATTTTAAAGAGGAAGAAGTTACACTGTAAGCATTTGAGCAAGAGAGTGATAGGCAAGGTATTGGGAAACAATATATTGCCTAGCCCTCTGGTACTTAAAGGTTTAGACAGTGTATACAGTTAGTGGCTTAGTGTTTCAGTAGAGAAATTAATAGCGCAGCTACAGCAGTACTAAATTAGTGTGTGTGTGTGTGTGTGTGTGTGTGTGTGTGTGTGTGTGTGTTTGGGAGTCATATGTGGATGTGAAGTGTGGACAGATTTGTGGGCTTCATGTGTTGCACACTGAACTCCATGTTCTGTCATCAGCTGTCCTTTAGAGGCCTCCACTTTGGTGTGCGTCTCCCCAGAGTAAGACTGTATATAAGTGTACTAGTGTAAAAGCCCGGGTACACAGGCCAGTATTCTGTGCATTCGGACAGTCTCACTTTCGCATGACTGCAAAAGCGCATGTATACGGGCCAGCATTCTGTGCTTTCAGGCAGTCTCTAGTGTACATAACTGCGTCAACAGTCTCTACCGCACATGACTGCTTCGGACAAATGTACATTTGGCCTTTTATATTATAGGATTTGGAAAATTATGGTTTCAGAGCATTTTTATAAGCAGTGATACGAACATTGTTCACTCTGTCAGAAAAACATGCAGCAGTCCATGTGAAAGGTACATCAGAGGCTATAGCTACACGTTGTTCTGTGTGTAATGCTTAACCCTCTGAGTGACAGGGTATCCTTTTGTATTGTTGGCCACTAATGGGTGACCAATCAAGTGGCGAGTCAAATATGTATCCTGCTCGAAAAGGGCGAGATACTGATGTTGCAGGCTTAAGTGTTGAGATATCAGAATCACGCCCGCATAAGTGCCGAGAGACCCAAATGTTGAGTTATCACAGAGTCCCGGGGGTGGGGGGGTGGTTAAGCAACACATTTGCACTCAAAAGGTTAAATATGTCACCTGTTTGAAAACATAAGTGTCGTGGGAGCCAGTGTCCCGGTGTCTGGCAAGTATAGGTGGGAGAAGTGCGACTCCCCCGCATTGCACAACACCAATCAAAGCATTAAATGTAGATTTTTGTCTTTGCACAAAGTGCAAATTGGGGCTATGGCAATTCAGTTATGTGTCTCGACAGTAAAAGATTATCCAAGGCTGTATGTGGACAGCTTTTTATTTTCTCCACTTCTATCCCATGCACTCCCATCTTCACATGATCTCGCCCTTCTCTCCCATGTTATTCACCATTCGCCTAAGCGCTGCACAATTATATACAGTTTAACCCTTTGATTGGCAGAGTGGCATCCCTCTGAGTGGCAGAATGGAAATGCAATGTGTTAGATACCTCTCTCTGGCACTCAAATAGTTAATCTGGTACCCTCAGGTCCACTCTCAGTCTCTCTCTGTGTCAGATGCAGACCTGAGAGGAGACTGGAGCATTCAAGGATCCAGTGTGCAAGATACTGGACTTTCTGCTGCCATTGAGGCTGCACTCCGTTTGGATTTTGCCTTGGTATGGGTCATTAGAGCCAAGGACCAATGGTTTCACTGCCTGATACAGAGTATCACGTACAGCACCTCAAAAAAGGATCTACTACCCACTTCTTCCCACATTTAGGAGGAGAAATTTTACGATTCTTATTACCTCAGTGCAGACTTAGACATATCGATTTTCAGCAGTTCTCACTTTTTACATTGCTAATGGAACCACTCACACTATTCTTAGACTCTTTGTCTTCTTCCTCTGCTAATCCTCAGTAGACCAAGAAGCCTGCACAATTGGCAGCCATGGACAAGACCACTTTGGCAAAACTCAACGTACAGTCCAGGAGAGTAATCCATACAATAATGGTGAGAAACCTGAGGTCTTCTAGCTGTTGGGGATGATGGGAATTTTAGTCCTCAGCAACTGGAGGGCCTCAGGTTGCCCATCACAGCCATACATGAAGACTTAAAATGTTCAGGAAGGCATGGATTCAGTCATTTACAGATACCGGTTCTCAGACGGTTACCTTCTGGAAAACACACTAGTGGAAGAATGTGGGGTACAAGTCTCATGTGTGCACACATTCGCCCATGCATCCAAGTTATTACGGCCTTACACTTGTGTGTAGGTGCAGATGAGGACTTTCCAGTGCAGTTGCTTTTTGGGTAATAATACTTATTTCTCCCTGCACAAACACAACATGTCAACTGCACAGATTTTCAATCCTGTTTATCTTTTTTTAGGCAAACTACACATTGTTATGTGTGCTCAGTTGTCATAGCCTTGCAGTCTTTTCTCCTATGTGCTACAATTATATACATTTTAGCCCTTTGGTTGCCAGAGTGGTATACACATTGTGTTGCAATGGCACTCAAAGGGTTAACACCTTAAACTCAAATCAACCTTAAAACTGTCGCCTGATTCTCTCAGGTCCGCTTCTCAGTTTCTCTCTCAGCCTCTCTCTTCACCAGATGCGGACATGAGAGCTTACCAGTCATTGTACAGACAGCTGTCTCCTAAAGCCTGCATCAGGTACAGAGAGAGACCGAGAGCGGAGCTGAGAAGCAGTCCTGAGAGAAGTAGGCGACAATTTTAAGAGAAGAGGGGGAGAGAGAGAGAGCACGGAAGAGAAGCAGGGAGAGCATGGAAGAGAAGGGAGAGAGCATGGAAGAGAAGGGAGAGAGCATGGAAGAGAAGGGAGAGAGCATGGAAGAGAAAGGAAGGGGGAGAGTATGCTAGAGAAGTGGAGGAAATAAAAAGCTGTCCACATACAACCAGGGATAACATTTTACTGTGGAGACACATTCACGGACATCAGTAATAAGGTTAACTGAATACCACTTCCTGGTATTTACATACAGTTAGTATACAAGTTCTGTCAGAGAGGGTTGAGGAGCACACTTCAATCGCTGGTGTGGTAGCAGCTCTTAGCCAGAGAACATTCAGAGTATTTGATTTCATAAGGCAAAAAAGTAGACAATTGTTCCTGTCCAGCTGTGGATGGACTATTTCTCCACGATGTCACAGCATAGATTTGAATGCTGTAGATAGATAAGACACTTCAGCATGACCTGCAGCAGCAGGGGGGGGGGATTGTAATATGCTCAGTCGGCCCTGCACTGTATTCTGTGTGCAGGATATGGAAGTATATGATGTCACAACTTTTAGTAAGTGAGCCCCCCCCGTGCTGCTGCATTCGCTTAAAGGGATAGTATTACTTCAAAATTACTATCCCTCATATTGTAGCCCTTAATAAACTGAGTTAAATGACACCAGCGGCATCTCTCAAACCTTTATGGTTTAAGAGATAGCCGCTTTCAAAGTTTCCTCTCCCCTGCTGTCAGCGTTCTGCTGTCAGCAGGGGAATCCGGTCCCGGGACAGGCAGAGGCTCTTAAACAGAGCCGATCTCGTTATGGAAGGAAAAATGATTCATTGAAACAGTCTTCTACGTGTGCTTGTTTACCAAGAACACGTAAAAGACTGTTTCAATTAATACTTTTTCCTTCCATAACGAGATATCGGCTCTGCTGAAGAGCCTCCTCTTGATTCAGAGACCGGATTCTCCTGCTGGCAGCAGAATGCTGACAACAGGGGAGAGGAAACTTTGAAAGCGGCTATCTCTTAAACCATAAAGGTTTGAGAGATGCCGCTGGTGTCATTTAACTCAGTTTATTAAGGACTACAATATGAGGGATAGTAATTTTGAAGTAATACTATCCCTTTAAGACCTCTGGGTGCTTTTACGATATCCTCAAGGATAAGTAATGCAAAAAAAGAGATAATGGTTGTAAGACCTATAACTGACCTGTTGGATGGAAAGAAGCACTCCACACATGGCAAAGTGCTAAGCAGCCTGTTCTCCCTGCATGCAGAAAGGCTAAATGTAGGTGAATATGAATGAAGTACTCTGCAATGAAAACATGTAGTAATTCACTGGTTACACTGTAGCACAGTAAATTGTGTGATAGAGAGCTATGTAAAACTCTGAAAAATATAATGCTTAGGAAGCGGTGACCAAGACTGTGAGACCTCTACTATGTGTAGATGTAAGGACTCACACTAAGGTCGCAAAACTGTGGTGCTCATTGGGGGAGTTATGGAAAGAGGCAACAGATCAGACATGGGGGTGCAGTGAAGAGTAACCAAGGAGTGACAGGTTAGTGGGTTGTCCTGCAGATTAAGCTGTGGTCCCAGGAGGAGCAGGCTGTCCCAGGCTCATGCCAACCATTTAAAGTCGTGCCAGTGTACGAGGAAGGGCCAAGTCCTTGCTCCTGTGTATGCTGATGTCAGGAAACGTGGCCGAGATTTGCAGATCTCCTCCTAGCTGTGCCCAGGGTATGTATTTTGGGCTCAGGGTGTGGAGGAGATCTACATATCTCCTGCTAGCTGCCGCCACCGGGGTTTGTGCAACTCTGATTTACTGTGAATGTTGGCCTGAGGCAGTGGAGAGGATATATGCGGATCTCACCCTAGCTGCCACCCCAGGGTGTGTGTGGTACAGACGTAGAATTTGTGGTCACGTGACCACTTGAAGGGCACTGAAACATTGCCCTACAGTAAATTTGTGAATTTTGGATCTTTTACAAGTCCTGAGAGTGCAGATTCTTTGAATTCTTCAATGACTAGGGCATCTGCCTTTACTTGCCACACACACCCCCGAGAAGGCAGCTAGGAGGAGATTTGCATATGTCCTCTATTGCCTGAGCCCAGTATTAGACACAATTATAATACACGCACCCCAGGGCTGGCACATAACAGCACATATGCTGATATCCTCCTACCTGCCACCCCGGGGGGTGTGTGGGGCAAATAAAGGCAGATGCCCTAGTCATACACAAATTCAAAGAATCTGCCATAGCACAAAATGCGCACCTCAGGGAGCAGCTAGGGAGGATAGTAGCATATGTCCTACACAGTTCAGAAAAACCCAAAAAATGGCTGCCTCACTCCTGTTGGTGTCAAAAATCTCACACACCACCACATTGTAATGAATGATCTTTCTCTTCTCATTGCCTCTTCTCACACTCACACACCCTACCCACACTCACATACATTACCCAAAACCGGTTCATTCACATTTCTCACTCACCCAGTCTCATGACGGCTTTCACTAGTTCCCCTCTCCAGCATGGTCACCAAGTTTTCATCTCTGAGCTGCCATCCCATGCTGCTGTTAGTATTTTTAAGGCACCATCCATACAATTCTGCAAACTTAAAAGTGCATGTTACTTACAATGTACTAGCAGCTGGAGCGCCTCTGCGTGCATAGGAAATACTTTTTCTTTCATCGCACTTTGTATCCGGTACTCGTGCTGATGAATGGGATTTCCCAATCTGCTCTTAATTTACAAAGTTGCAACCTGTGTCCTCATGTAATCCCTGTATTCTACAACACAAGGCCACAGGTCGCTACTTTTAAATTAAGAGCAGATTGGGGGATTCCATTGATCACCACTAGGAGCCGATACATCAAAGCAAAACTATTTCCTATGCAGCACACAGACACACTCCAGCTGCTACTTTATTTTAAGTAACATACACTTTTAAGGTTCATAACTTTCATGCATCATTGTACGGACTAATCTATGTGTCATACATTATATATTGCTGCACATCATAGGCTAAAACATTGAATGAAGCTAGCGACAGGGTTGAACATAGGGATATAAGCACAAACGACACCAAATCACAGCCTAATATTGTGTCAACACTATGGCTTGCTGCAAAATGTATACCAACTGCTAATGCAGTGAATGAAGGTTAATGTTTATTTTATAAGCTTATATTATGATGCTGCAAGCAGGTCACGATTACACATCACAATGTCCATTTACTGGACTATACGTCTCATGATCCTCAGTGACGTCTTAGGTCTCTAACCACGCTGCCAGCTGTAGTGGGAGGACTCAGGTTGCCCAGTGACCACATTAACTCTTCCTTCATACTTCATGCTTCCTCCCCAGATAGTGGCAGCGTTCATGTCCTGTATAGCTAGGTCTGTGGCTACTGCCAAGGCACACACGATCATTTTAATAAAAGTATGCACTTCTCATATATGGAGATCCTGCTGAGTGGCTGTCCACCTTCTATAAGTAACTTGACAAGAATATATTAATCCTTTCAATCCAGAACACATTGCAATGCATTCCCCTCTGGCACTCAAAGGGTTAATATCTTCCCAAACTACTTGTTTCTCAATAAATATATACAGAGTGCACAAATGAATATGAACCCTTCAAGGCAGAGAAGAGTGTGCTTTGCAGTAATCTCCTTATCACTGGTGTGTGCTGCATCTGTCCTTTAACCCTTTGAGCACCACACGACTATAGAATGCATTGCCAAGCAATACATTCGATACCCCTGTGGCACTCTCCATCAGTGTCAGTGACTATTACTCTCCTACAGTATACAACAATATCAGCAACAACCTCTAGTCTCCATGGTAGTAAAACCAATTGCCACAGAGGGATCCTTTTCATAAAACTTTGCATGCACCTTCCTACATCACAATCCTACCGCCTGACTGCCCTTCACCTTCTAGGAGTAGGTGTGACAATACCGTATTAACCCTTTCAGTGCAAGTACCTTTGCAATGTGTTGTGGTCCCCCCTGCCACTCACAGGGTTAATATCCTGTTACATCTACTCGTAGAAGGTGAGGGGTAGTCAGGCGGTAGGATAGCCAACTACTCCTGTCGCCGATTCAGACACACTCCATTCCTCTCCCTGGCTGCTACACACAAATAGTCAATATTAATTAACTAATAAATACAAAATATTTTTTTTTTAAATTATTATTTTAATGCACCTCCTGTTTGCAGTCAGTGGACCGCCGTGGCATCAATGGGCGCACATGTCAAATACATTGCGAATGGTTAACCCTCTCTATGCCACATCACTCGAACAGACATCCCAGTTTTAGAAGCAGAGGACACATTCATTTACATTATATATACACCCCTCAATCTCAGATTACCTTTCAGTACGTTCTGTACCACTCTAGTGCTCAAAGGGTTAATAAAGAGCAGCCACGTGCTTTACAACCTTAAAAAGCAAAAACTGTAGTAAGAAATGAATTGATGAACAATATACAATATCCATATCATCAGATGAATGTGCTGTAAAACATGCATTGTTTTTATCGGGGGTATTTGCCCTCAGTATTACCATGGGGATGCGTTATCGTGGAGTCCTGTGATGTGTGAAGATTTGCCCTATTGCTCATTATGGTGATACAGTGGATTACTGCTCAATCACCGGCATGAGCAAAAGGGGAAATTCTCACACATCACAGCACATTCATCTGATATCACTGATATTATACTAGTTGAACAGCCCGTTACACGGGCCACAGTGCCACTGCCACCCGGTCGCGGAGCAGTCACGCGCAGAAGAGACTGCCCGCACCACGGCTGATACAGAGCTGGACACTCCTTCGGAGTGTCCAGCTCTGTATCAGCCACGGCGCGGGCAGTCTCTACTGCGCATGTCTGCAGCATGCGCAGCAGAGTCCACTGTGCATGTCGCGGTGTTACACACGTTTTAGCTAATTATTATATAGGATGTTGTTCATCCAATTCATTTCTTACTACAATTTTTGCTTTTGAGGGTTAAAGCATGTGGCTTTATTATCACTCTGAGTACCACATTCGCCACATGTCAGCAAAACGTTTGCCTCCACTACCCAGGGGCGGATTATAGGCAAGGCACACAAGGCGCCTGCCTAGGGCCCGATCATGTTGGGGGGCCCGCTTTGCAGAGCCGAACTGGATTGAAAAAATTGTCACCACTGGTATACACCTGCATCCCCTGCCCCATGCAGCAACCTACCGGCACAAAAAAAAAACCAAAAAAAAAAAAAAACCACGCTGTCGAGGACGGAATGAAGTCAAGCATTACATTTATCCTTTTGAGTGCCAGAGATATGTCCAATTCATTGGATACCGCTCCGGCACTTAAGGGGTTAGGGAAAATTAACACGTTCTGCAAAGCACTCAAATCACACACACCGAGATGTGGGATCATGTGGATCGCGCAGCCACGTTTGATAACTTCTTCTGGTGCTTTCAGAGCTCTGCTGCTACACGCTGATGTGCTTCTTTGCAGACTTAACCCTTAAAATGCCAGAGAGGTACGCAACGCATTGCTCTGCAATGCGTTGCATACCTTTCTGGCACTCAAAGGCTTAAGTAGTGAATAATATCAGTGCAGACACTGCTGGTGTATGTTTAACCCCTTAAGGACCGGGAAAATCTGATGTCGTTTTCCCTTAAGGACCAGAGCAATTTTGACTTTTTTGACTATGTCTTTGTTCAACCATATTTTCTCTTTAATTCCTTTTGTACACCCACACAAATTATATACTGTTTTTTTAAGGACAAGTAGGGCTTTCTTTTGATACCACAATTATATGAATACCTCATTGTTTAATTTGATTAAAATAGAAAAAAAAAAGGAGGAAAAAACGTAAAAAAACAAAACAAAAAAACATTTTGCTTACATGTTTGTCAGGATTTTCATACTATTCGTTAATGAAAAAAAATACCCCTAAATATATTCATTTGCTTCTCCTGAATATAAGGGTAACCCATATGCCTAGTATTTCAATCCCTTCCTCACATTTACAAGGTAAATATTACAAGATGGATGCCATTATTTCCAGCGTGTAATTTTTCAACAATTGGCATGTGAGCATCATAGCTTAGTTGATGGTGCCAGAACCAAAAATGTCCCACAAAGGTATAGGTTTCTGAAAACTAGACAACATAAAAATAATCAGGAGAATTTTGAAGTTTTTTATGCAGCTATTTTTCCAGAAAACAATTTTCAAAATTGTGGAAAAAATAGGATTTTAGTCTTACCTGTTAAATCAATTTCACTGTTGTCCAATACAGGTTACTAGTACACTAGGAGGCGATCCGCCCCTTTAAGTAGCCAGGAACATTCTCTAAATGTATGCAGGGGGCGGAGCCTCCCCTCCCTCTTAGGCTGCACCTCAGTCAGAACAAGCCAGAATGATCTGAGACACTAACACTGACCAGAGATAGGAGAGAAGACGACCCCTGTGAGCATGCCCCAAAGGACTCCCACAGCATGCCACAGAAAAGCCAAGCATGGTCTCTTGACAGGGTGGGAGACCAGTAACCTGTATGGACTAAGTGAAAAGGATTTAACAGGTAAGACTAAAATCCTATTTTCTCTGTCGTCCAATACAGGTTACTGGAACACTGGGATGTCCAAACATTGAGTTTTCCCAGAGGCGGGAAGAAGGCAAGAACCAGGCGCAGGGCCCCCAGCGTCACTAGAACTTCTATGAACCAACCGGTCATAGATCCCAACAAACAGAAGTGTCAACGGACACCAACTAAGGGTAAGAACAGCCCCCAAGAGCAAAACACAGCACACTGAACCAGAGCCAACAGGGCTAAACAGTAAGGAAGCACTGAGAATCTCAGAAGAAGAAAATCCTAGACAGGCAAAACTGCCTCCAGGACCTTCCTCCCAAAGCTGGCATCAGCCGAAGCCAGCACATCCACACGGTTTTGCTTTGAAAACGTGTGCACAGAGGACCAAGTGGCCGTCCGGCACAGCTGATCAGCAGACGCTTGGTTCTTATAGGCCCAAGAGGCCCCAACTGATCTGGTAGAATGAGCAGTGACCCGAAAGGGGACATGTTTATTCCGCAATTCGTAAGCCTTACGAATAGTAGATTTTATCCAAGATGCAATGGTCACCTTGGATGCTGGTCTCCCTGCCCATGGCCCCTCAGGAATGACAAACAGAGCATCAGACTTCCTGATAGACTCAGTGCGATGAACATAAAATTTGAGACAACGCACTACATCCAACAAATGAAGATCCCTCTCCTTGTCAGAGGAAGGGTTAGGGCAGAAAGAGGGCACCACAATCTCCTGATTGATGTGAAATTCGGAGACAACCTTAGGTAAAAATTCCTTGGAAGTGCGAAGCACAGCCTTATCCTTGTGGAACACCAGATAAGGAGGTTTACAAGACAAGGCTTGTAACTCTGCCACCCGGCGAACTGATACAATAGCCAAAAGGAAGGCCATCTTCCAGGTCAAAAGGCGTAAAGGAATAGTAGCTAAGGACTCAAAGGGGGGTCGTTGGAGAACCCCCAGAACTAGATTAAGGTCCCACTGAGGAGCTGGACTCTTGAAAGCGGGCCGAACGTGAGCCACACCTTGGAAGAAAACTTTGACGTCAGGAAAAACAGCAATGCGCTCCTGGAAAAAGAAAGAGAGCGCAGAAGTCTGAACCTTGAGAGAACTCAGACTGAGTCCCTTATCAACACCGTCCTGTAAAAAGGCCAGGACAGTAGGAAGATGGAAATCATGCAATAGGTCCCTATCAGCACACCATGCAACAAAGGTTGACCAGACTCGGTGATAGATCTTAGAAGACACTGGCTTACGAGCATGAAGCATCGTAGACACCACAGAAGAGGAAAAACCATTTTTCTTCAGAATTGAGGATTCAACCTCCAAGCCATCAAATGAAGACGATGAACATGCTCTTTCCACAGGTAACCCTGTAGCAGCAGATCTGGACGAGAGGGAAGCGGAAAAGGTTCTGCTACAGACATTGCCATCAGATCCGGATACCAGGACTGACGAGGCCAATACGGAGCGATTAGGATGACGGGACAACGCTCCACCTTCAGCTTCTGGATGACTCTGATCAACAGTGGAAGAGGAGGGAAGATGTAGGCCAGGGAGAATCCCAAGGGATGGACAAGGCGTCCACTGCCAGGGGCAGAGAATCCCTCCACCGGGAGCAGAACACTGACACCTTCCTGTTGTGCCTGGTTGCCATCAAATCCACTACAGGAACCCCCCACACATCTGGGTGAGAAGGTGAAACACTTCTGGATTAAGAGCCCACTCTCCACTGTCGACTGTGTGATGGCTGAGAAAGTCTGCCATGATGCTGTCTACGCCTGGAATGTGTACCGCTGATATGACGAGAACATGTGCTTCTGCCCAAGACAAAACGGCCTTGACCTCTAACCATGCGGCGAGACTTCTTGTTCCGCCTTGCCTGTTGATGTAAGCCACTGCGGTGGCGTTGTCAGACTCTACTCTGACTGGACAACCCTCCAGTTGAGATTCCTAATGCCTCAGGGTGAGGAATATGGCACGTAGTTCCAGAATGTTGATGGAGAGGAGAGATTCCTCCAATCCCCACATCCCCTGAGCACTGAAGCGACCCAACACTGCCCCCCATCCCAGGAGGCTGGCATCCGTGACCGTGGTCCAAAAGGGAATCTGGAAGGATCTCCCTTTCAGGAGATGAGACAGATCCAACCACCATTCCAAGCTCAACTCGACATGAGGAGGCAGAGAGACGGACAGCTGCAGATGGTCTGGACGATTCCTGCACGTCTGGATCACGAACCTCTGAAGTTCCCTGGTGTGTGCCATAGCAAATGGCACCGCCTCTATTGTGGAAATGAATTTCCCCACCAGGGAAGTCAATTTCGGCACTGGAATCCGCTCGAGAGTCAGAATCTTTGAGACTTGGAGAGCAATCTGATGAGCCACCTCTTCTGGTAGAAACACCATGCATCGTTGAGTGTCGAACAGGAGACCCAGGAAAAGTATCTGTTGAGATGGGACCAAGTCTGACTTGTCCAGATTCACAATCCACCCGTGGCGAGTGAGTGTCTGAATGCAAGCCTGAAACTGCTGGTGAAGGATCTCCGCTGATGTAGCCTTCAAGAGTAAATCGTCCATGTAGGGAGTCACTCTGATGCCATCCTGATGGATTACCGCCATCAATGCTCCCATGACTCGTTGAAAAACATGTGGAGCTGTCGTCAGCCCAAAGGGAAGAGCCGAAAACTGAAAATGACCTCTGTGGCAGGCAAACCTGAGATACCGCCTGCTCTCTAGATGGATAGGGATGTGCAGATATGCATCCTGAAGATCCAGGGAGGCAAGGAATTCCCCCGGAGACATAGCAGCTATCACAGTGCGCAGAGATTCCTGTCGATAGTGGGTACTCACAACAAAGGAATTGAGATCTTTGAGGTCCAAAATAGGACGAGCTCCACCGTCCTTTTTGGCCACAACGAACAGGTTGGAATAGAATCCTGAACCTGTGTCCTCTGGAGAAACTGGTTCCAGGACTTCTTTGTCCAAAAGATCCTGAATAGCGTCGTCGAACTGACGCCTTTTTGTAGGTTCCTGAGAAGGACGAGTAAAATGGAACCGAAAAGGAGGGAGAGAGGAGAAAGGTATCCTGTATCCCTCTGACACCACCTGAAGAACTCAAGGGTCCACCACTGACTCCTCCCAAGTCCAGCGAAAGATGTGAAGCCGCCCACCTACAGCCGGATGCGGACCCGGGTTCGGCGAGTCATGCCGAAGCAGTCTTGGAAGCCTTGGCCTTGGGGGCAACTTTGGGCTTCCAGGACTGTTTGGGCTTGGAGGAGGTGCGCGAAGCAGGCGGAACCACCTGGGACACGGAGCGTGTCTCAGTTTGGAAGGAAAGAAAGGACCGATTGCGTTTAGCTGGGAACTTCTTTTTAAAGACTGATGGTAGAAGAGTACTTTTACCTCCAGTAGCCTCGCTAATCAACTCCTTTAATTCAGATCCAAACAGGGAAGTCCCTTGAAAGGGCAAAGAAAGCAAAACTTTCTTGGAAGCGGTGTCAGCAGACCAAATTTTTAGCCAAAGGGTGCGTCTAGCCACCACGGAGGAAGTGGAGGCCCTCGCCATCATGCGAACTGCGTCAAAAGCAGCGTCAGAAACATAGTTCTGAGCTTCAGAAATATTAGCAAGGAGTTGCAACTGCTCCGACAATGCATCTGTAAGCTGTTCAGTCCAGACCGCAATGGCCCGGTTAACCCACGCCACAGCAAAGGCTGGACGCATGGCATTACCAATAGAGGCAAAAATAGACTTAAGACAAGTTTCTAACTTTTTGTCCGTCCAATCCTGTAAAGCAGAAGCATCAGATACAGCCAAAGCAGTAGATTTAGACAATCTAGAAACTGGAGCATCCACCTTAGGAGGATGAACCCATTTAGCCAGTTCAGCCTCAGGAAAAGGATAAAGTTTGGCAAACTTTTTTGAGACTGAAGAGGACTTATCAGGATTTTTCCACGCATCAGAGACTAGGCGTTCAAGAGTAGGAGTAGTAGGAAAACATGTAACAGCCTTAGAAGGTTTCTGAAACACGTCTGTTGGGTCAAGAGTAGATTCCTGACGCAAGGAAAGATTGAGGGTGGTCAGCACAGCCCTGATCAAACCCTCCACTGAGAGTTCAGGGTCACATTCATAAGGGTCCCCAATGGATCTGGTAGACTCAATAACTGTACCATCCTCAACATCAGAATCCTGTAACAATTCTTCCTCAGAAGAATCAGAGACGTCAGGAGCTCCCTGTGGCTTGGGCAGGGAGGTCCTGACAGTGGAGGGGGTCTGCCATACTTGAAGAGCCCCCTGAACCTGAGAGGGAAAGAGCTGAAGAGTGGATCTAAGATCCCTAGTTGCAGCCTTGAACTCTTTCACCCATGTTGGCTCAATAGTGTGACTGGAAGGCCCTGGGTTGCTGTCATGACCTTCCACACAAGTTGGGCATAAATGACCAGAAAATTCTCTAGGTAGCCCTGCGTGACAGGAGGAGCAAAACGCAATGGGGGAGACAGATACACTAGCCTCCTTCGTCTTAGGTCTAGTCCCAGGCTCAAGTGGAGTAGACATGCTCACAGCGTCAGATATACCCCACTGATAGGAATCACCCAATTAAAGTGTGAAGGATTAAATATTCACCCCAGAAACCTTTAAAACTAAACTTATCTGGCAAGCGAAGGGTTAATCAGCAGAGAGGAGAGAGAGAAGGTCCGGTCCCTGCGTAGTATACTCGATGAGAAGAACTCGCAAAATGGCTGCCACGACGGGAGCCAATCAGAAAAAGAGCATGAACCGGGCGCTCATGGGAAGCGTAGTTTTCCTCATCTAGTACCCCAAAACAGTGCCCGAAGCCCCCCCTAGTCTCCCAACACACTCAAACATACTACCGGATGATAGAGCAAGGGAAGACAAATAAAATGAGCCCTCTATGAAGTCGCTATGTGAAGCGGTTCCAGAGATACGTCCCACACAGTGTAAGCCCATAGAGAGTAAAGGAGCAATGGCGTCTATGCGGGAAAAGCGCGCTTAAAGGCGCGGAACATTATTTCTAATAAACTTTACCCTTGAAGTAAAAGTTCCATAACACATAGCAAACATATGTACTATGAAAGCAAACATTACCCAACCAAGGCAAACTTTGAAAATGCCCATAAAATAGGAAAACCCAGCAGAGAAAGGGTTAAATCCCACATAAACTGCTCCAAAACTCAAGACATACACACATACATTGCATTAGCAAGATATATAAAAACACCCAATGGGCGCTGGAGTGCACAATGAGAACTCCCAATTACAATCCCAATGAAGGGACACTGAGGGACAAGTGGACCTTCAGCACTCAAAGGGTGGCTCACCTTTCTGCTGGACTTCTGTCTTCACGTTACCAAACGAGTAAAGAATTACCACAGAGGATAATCCCCAGGGAAGTACTTGAAATCAAGTTATTCCCTCATCAGGGCAAAAGATCCACCAGAAGTACCCTGGAAGCTGTGCTATCCACTTTAAAGAGGGCATTTGACAGCCTTGGTAACCCACCTAATGGTGGTATTCCATATTTGTAAAAATAATAAAGAAACTAAAACTTGAAGAGAGCTGTTCTCTGCCTGGTGTGAACACACCGAGGAACAAATCATTCTGGCTTGTTCTGACTGAGGTGCAGCCTAAGAGGGAGGGGAGGCTCCGCCCCCTGCATACATTTAGATGAATGTTCCTGCCTACTTAAAGGGGCGGATCGCCTCCCAGTGTACCAGTAACCTGTATTGGACGACAGTGAAATTTAATTTTTTTGCACTTTTCACACTTACATTTCAATATTACTGTTGATATCAAGCACGGGATAGTTGAAAATTTAAAAATATCCATAGTTTACTGTTCAGCTCCTTCTTCTGAGTACGGCAATATCCCATATGCATAGGTTTCTCAAGGTTTGGGGGAGATACGGGACCCAAATTGGAACATGCGCGTTTCCAGATTCACACTTTGAATTTTCACAGCTTGCATCACTGGTGCCATGTCTCATTTGGGGCTATGTAACAGTGCCCCCTCTAAGATTTCCCCCCAAAAGTGTATATTTTTGGATAGTAGACACTCCAGGCTTTCATTTTATGTATGTTTTCAAATTTTTAACGCAGCCACTTTACCACCAATCCCTCGTACATCTTGACGTAAGTTAAAAAAATGTTTTTCACACTTTGACTTCAATGTTGATGTGAATTTCAAGCACATGATAGGTGAAGATTTTTAAAACTGCATTGTTTAGCGTTCAGCTTCTTCTTCTGAGTACATCAATACCCCATATGCATAGGTTTCTCAAGGTTTGGGGGAGCTACGGGGCCAAATTTAAACAAATATTGAATTTTCATATCTTGCTTATCTGGTGCCATTTCTCATTTGGGGCTATGTTCCAGTGATCCACTTTAAGATTTCTCCCCAAAAGTGTATATTTTTGAAAAGTAGACACCCCCAGCTTTCATTTTATGTATGTTTTCAAATTTTTAACGCAGCCATTTTACCTCCAATCACTCGTACATCTTGACGTAAGTAAAAAAAAAAATATCAGTGTTTTTCACACTTCGATTTCAATGTTGATGTGGATTTCAAGCACAGAGTAGGTGATGATTTTTTAAACTGCATTTATTAGTGTTCGGCTCCTTCTTCTGAGTACGGCAATACCCCATATGCATAGCTTTTTCATGGTCTGCGGGAGCTACGGGGCCAAATTGGAACATGTGCATTTCCAGGTTCACACTTTGAATTTTCACAGCTTCCATTACTGGTGCCATTTCTCATTTGTCCTGTGTAACAATGCTCTTTTTTAAGATTTTTCCCCAAAAGTGTATATTTTTGGAAAGTAGACACCCCAAGCTTTCGTTTTAGGTCTGTTTTCAAATTTTGTACACAGCCATTTTACCACTAATCCTGTGAAAACTTGACGAAAGTACAGCAATGCCCCATATGCAACAGTTTGTCAGGGTTTGGGGGAGATACTGGGCCCAGTTGGAACATGTGAGTTTCCTTTTACAGACATGCCATTTTTACAGCTGGTGCCTTGTCTCATTTCGGACTGTTTGACAATACTGCAATGAATTTTACCCCCAAAAGTATATGTTGTAGAAGAGTAGACAACCCTGGCTTTCATTCTATTTGCACTTTTTCAATTTTTTCGCTGCCACTGTATCAGCAATCCCTCCCAAAACCTGCAGTAAGGCAGAGAAACACCATTTTTTCACACTTATATTTTAGTGTTGCTCTGGATTTCAATCAGATGATATTTGCAGATTTTTTAAGTGCTTTACATTAGTGGCGAGTTACATCGTCTGAGTGCATCAATGCCCCATATGCATAGGTTTGTCAGGGTTTGGGGGAACTACTGGGCCCAATAGGGAACATGTGTGTTTCCATTATCAGAGATGGAAAAAACTTAGGGTGCTTTGCTTCCCATTATATTTTGATAGTGTTAGATCTAAGGAGGGATGTGTTTTCAAAAATAAAAAAACAGGATATTTCAAGGGGGAAAAGTGTCCTAATAATAAAATAAATTTCACAGAACTACTGCATTGTGCCTTCATGGTATTGCTTGAAGCAGTCACCCATGCAGAGGCCAGGTTTGGAAGGGCAGTCAGGACAGTAAGTGGAGGCTTCTCTCCGTATTCCCTTGCTGTAGCAAACCCTGCAGCGCTTTTGTGGGTCTTTTTGGGGGGGTTGGGGGGATTTTATAAATAAAATATACTACTCCGGGTTTTGGTGGAATTATTTCTGTTGCCCCTTGAAACAAAAATTGGGAGATAAGATGGAGCTGATACTGCAGAAAAGTAAGTTTTAGAGTGGGGTTTGCCAATTTGAAAATCGAAAAAAAATCGTATGCTGCAGTCTGCATCATGAAAATGGCAACCTTTTTGTACCATGCCCTACACTTTTGCATGGTGAGGTATGGCTGCATGAGTTGATCACACAGATCAACTCCCCCCATGTGCTTGTTATAGTCTCTGATGCAGACTGGCTTTCTTAGTACCCCCCTCCTGCCACGAACAGACTGCCACAATTTTATCCTCATGCATGGTGGAAAGCATGTAGACATCTTTTCTGTCCTTGAACTTAACTGCCAGCAGCTCTTGTTAGCATAATGCTGAGGACGTCCTGGTTTCAAGTTTTTTGGGCATCTCCCTGCAAATGTGCCTGACAGTGCCACAGGCCACGGTGTCAAAATAAAGTGACTTAAATAAAAGTGGGCGGGTGTAGTAGTTGTCAACATATAAATGATATCCTTTACTTAACAAGGGGTAAATCATATCCCAAACTATCTTCCCATTTGTTCCCGGAGATTCGGGGCAACCAGGAGGGTCAAGTTGGCTGTCCTTGCCCTCGTAAATTTGAAAAGCCTGGGTATACCCTGTGGCACTTTTGCACAATTTATAAAATTTAATGCCGAATTTGGATCGCTTAGAGGGGATGTATTGTTTGAAACCTAACCTGCCTTTATAGTTCATGAGGGATTCATCTATACAGATGTGTTTTTGGGGGGTATATACTTGGGCAAACTTTTCCTGCAAATGATTTATTAGGGGGCGAATTTTGAACACTGTCATACTGAGGGTGTTCTTTTGGGAGGCACAGGGTATTATCGCTAAAGTGCATAAAGCGCAAAATCATTTCGTATCTAGTCTTGGTAATTGTTTTGGCGAATATAGGGGTATCATATATGGGGGTTTTACTCCAGTATGATCTAATACTTGTTTTTTTAACTATTCCCATTGTCATTGTAAGGGCCCAGAATTTCTTAAATTCTAAAAGGTCTGTGGGTTGCAATATTTCTTGCTTGGAAATGAACGCTGATGGGTTGGCGGCAATACATTGGGCTGCGTATAAATTTGAGACACGATTTCCCCCAAAATTTCTTCCCCCAAAAATAAATAAAACACTGAACATGTGTAAATCCTGCCACATCCACTTGAATTCCTGGGTTGCCTGTGAATTCAGGAATTTGTGGACATAAATTGGCTGGTGATACCCATTCATCAGCAGGAGTGGAAGTACTTGTGGCAGGTCTTGGGCCAGTACTCGTGGCAGGTCTTGGGGCAGCTCTTGGGGCATTTCTTAGGGCAGATTTTGGGGCTTTTGTTAGGGCAGCTCTTGGTGCAGTTGTTGGGACAGTGCGTCTTTTTTTCACAGAAGGCCCTGCGTCATCACTACTAGAGCTCTCGCTCTCAGAAAACTGAGTGACGTCAAAGTCTGACGCAGTGTCTGTGGCTTCTGAGTCAGACGCCAAAAAGGAATACGCCTCTTCTAAACTATAATGCCGCTGCATTGTATGCACCTACTCTAAACTAAATAAATGACTAACTTCTATAACTAACTATACCTAACACTCACCCCAAACGGTCTCTATTCCTATGATAATATTTTTTTTTTTTTTTTTTTAATATATTTTTTTTTCCCTATTCTGCTCCTAAACCTAAATCTACCAGTAAGTATTACCCTAACACACGTATTCCCTGCACCTACCCAACCCAACTACCTATCTAAACTAACTTATAATATACCCCTAAACCTAAATCTAACCCTAAACCTTACCCTAACCCACATACACCCTGAACCTACCTATCTAAACTATATATATATTTTTTTTTTTTGGGGGGGAGTGTTTGTGGGTTTTTTTTCCCCTAAACCTAAATCTAACCCTAAATCTTTCCCTAACACACGTCTATACTAAACCTACCCACCTACCTACCTAAACTATATTTTTAAATTATTTTTTTTTATTTTTAATAAAAATTGAAGAAAAATTTGAAAAAAATTAAAAAAATACAAGGGGGATGGGGGGGTGTCCCACAGATCAGCAAAGGCTGATCTGCAGCAAATTGATCACTCCAAGAGTGATCAGATGGGGGGAACCTATTGATCACTGCAAAACAGTGATCAAATGGTTAATAATTTTTTTTTTTTTTTTTTTTTAAACACTTTGCAGGAACACTGGATCGCGATCTGGCACAATCTCTCGCTGTCTCTCTCCACCTCAGCAGTATGCAAGATGGAGGGAGGCAGAGATATATGACAGGGACAGTATTTACAAATACTGTCCCGGTCATTCAGCGTTTGCAACATGTGATTTGCTCATCAAGTGAATCGCATGTTGCAACAAACTTTCTACTGGTTGTTACTAAGTGTCCCGGTACCGCGCCACTTAGTAACAAGCAGCCCGCTCTCTCCCATCGCTCCGGCGGCCGCGATGGGAGAGTTTAACCCATGACAGCGCAGGACCGTCATGGGTCCTTAACGGTACTGCAACCCATGACGGTCCTGCACCGTCTTGGGTCGTTAAGGGGTTAGGGAGTAATTCAGTCGTTTTATCCTCTGTTAGTTTGGCTTGGGCTGCTTTTATTGAAAGGGCACGACAATGAACCAATTAGATGCGAGGATAAGCCCTGCAACTGCCTCTGTGTTGGATAATTACCACAAGGGGGCGTGTCAGTCTGAGCACAGCAAGATGGTTAACTGCGAAGTGAAGAGAGATGTTGGTGGATCTTATGTATGATCACTAACCTGAGGAATTTACAGAACAGTCTTTGGTAGCAAGAAACAAGGGCTCAAGAATTAAAAAGTAGGTGAGTAAATATAAAAATATATTCTACATGAGGAATCCCTGGCTTAACCCTTTAATGACCAGAAGGGTGTGCAACACATTGCTCTGCAGATTGTTACACTCCCCTCTGGTTTTTAAGGGGTTAAGTATATCACATTGCACCCTATTACGGTTATCTTCTGCCCCCCAGCCTTACATGTCAGTTCTTAGCCTTGCACCTCCTTCCTCAAAGTATTCCACCTATCCCTATCCATTGAACCTCTGAGTGACAGATGAACGTACAGTGCATTGTAGAGCAGTGTGTTTAACACATTTTTTGTCACCTAGTGGGTTAATAAAGTACTACACAAATTAGAACTTTACCAAAACCATAGCCTAGTACTTTCCTATGCTAGTCTTGCATAGTTGTTTGTTTATAAAGTGGGGGTGGGCAATGAGAGGACCTCCAACTGCTTCCAGACTACAACTTCCATGATTACTAGCAAGCCAAAGACTGTTGGGGAATGGTGGGAGTTGTAATGCGGTGGTAGCTGGTGGGTTTCACATTGTCCACCACTGGCATAAAGTAAGTTATGTATTCATGCACACACAAAAATACAAATTCCAATTAATTTAAATGGGACTTTTAACCCTTTAAGTGCCTTAGGCATCCATTTTCCAATTTATTGCTTTGCAAATTTCAATGCATTGGACACTTCTCTGGCACTTAAAGGGTTAACCCCAAGAATGCTTGCTGTGCATGCTAAGCATTGGATATTTCTCTTGTATTCAAAGGGATAAATATACCTATTCATTTTAAATTCTTACAAGACCAATATAAATGAATTAGAAATGTTTATTTGCCCTCAATGGTTTGGTTGCTATGTCCCAGATTGTGTATGTATGTTTACAGCTGTATTCTTAGGGGCATTTATTGGGATTTTTAATTCATTAAATGCTGGTGCAATAAGTTGCTGATCTCTCTAGTAATGAAGGGTTAAAATACTAATTTAAACCAATTGGAATTTGTATTTGTTCCCTATTGTTCATTTGGATTGCAGTGTCCCAGGGTTTCTTTGTGCATATGGCCCATTCTGTAGAACAGCCTATCATGTCTGACAATGGAGCTGATGCAGTTCTGTGGCAAACCAGCTGTGGTGCTTTTTACGCCCTTAATGCTAGAGTGATCTATATAACAAATTGCTTCACAGTGAATTGGACACTACTGCAGCATTCATGTAGATAAAAGCTCAATTCAAGTCAATGACATTTACGGGAAATGGTGTTTGTTTCCACTGGTGCAATGGCTTGCTCCAGATTTATTCCCCTTTTTCTGTTTTGCACAAGGCCCAGTGTGTGTAATATACAGTGGGTCACAGTATGTGCATCCCAAGCACAAGTTACACACTGACATCTAGTGATGTCAGCTCAGGATACTGTGATGTCACAGCAGCATTAGAAGCAAGCAGTGCTCAGCCACACTTGTCATCACCCTAGACTGGATCCCAGATAGGTCTTCAGTGCATGGTTTGCTTTGTTTATAAGGCATATTTCCATAATAAAAACACACATTTTTTTAGTCAAACACATAGCGACTAAAAGAGACAACTGTAGTTAATTTACAGAAAAACAGGTTTGACATGTAATACATTTTTACACACACGCACACACCTTCACAACAGTGTTTGGAAGACAGTATAGAGTGCCCAGCTACCTACAAGATCAATGGGCAAACCAAGGTTTATGGCAGTAGTGGGATGAGGGAGGAGCACAAGTTGGGGAGGGGCCCCACTTTGAGATTCTGCCTAAGGCCCTATGGAGTCTTAACCCGGCTCTGCATGCAGGGTAGCCAGAAGTGTATAGTTTGATCAAGTTTAAATTAACTATAATTAATGAAAAAAATATCTAGACCACCTACTTGATAATTATTTTTCCACAAGTTGCTGACTTCAAGCCACTGGAGTCCCAGTTTCATTATTGTATAGAAATCTTCAAAGCTGCAGTTCCATGCCATCTGTTGAAACAGCTCAGTCAGCTCTTCCTCTATACTCTTAATGATCAGGACAGTGATCCAGGGAGCTAATAGATGAAGAAGCATATTAAGCAGAATATATTGGCTGCATGTTGCAATAAGAACATTTTAGGTACTGTGATATAGGTTACAGAAATGTAAATAACTGGCTTGTCTCACTATCTGTTAAACAATTTAAGTGGCCCCCTTACAGATATCATAAAACATTGTTTTCCCGAAGATTTAGTCAAACAGAATTTACATCATTACATCTTTCTATGGCTGACTGCACAAACAAAACCCAATCAAAATATTTAAAGTCTGATGAAAAAAGCTTTTACCTACATGCTGGAGCGATCCATGTATGTACTGTGTGAAGAAAATAAGATTTTAGTGTTCTTAACTGTTAAATCCGTTTCTCTTTAGTCCATATGGAAAACAGGTACCATGGGCTTGAGTTCCTCTTCTTGGAGGGCAGGGCACATCACAAAAGAAAGTGTCTTTGGGGTGGAGACTCCCTCCTCCAACTCAAAACCACCCCACCACCTACCAACTGTCATGGTAATCAGGCAAAAGAGGACAGACAACAGTATAATTAATATTATCACCTTTACTGATAATATACATTTAATGATTATAATGCCCACACAACCCCAGACCCGTAAGGGCAATGACTCCTAGGCCCAGGGAAGTTTAAATAGGAACTAACTAAGGCGGGAACCAATTAGGCAAATCAGCACTAGCCCATAAACAATCGTACGTCACTGAGCCTGCTCTAGTGAACGACAGCAATGCAGAAGTAGCCGGCGTCCATGCTGGCCGAGCACAGCAGAAGGAGGAAGCACAGGAGCACTAGGCTGCCTAGGGCTACTGTGATAGTACCCTCGCCCCCTTAACGACCTCTCCCCCGAAGAAGATGTCCAGCACCAGAGGAAGTGTGGGAGTGGAATTCACGGAGAAGGACAGGTGCATGTAGAACTCGCTTAGCAACCCAGGAACGCTCCTCAGGCCCATACAATTTCCAATGAACCAGTTATAGACGTAGCTCGAGTCTCCAACCAAGGTATAGCTAACCGGAGGCAACAGGGAGAAAGAGCAAGCCAGAGCCACGAGTACACAGATGCGAATGGTCAGGCAAGCTTGGTAAAGCAAGGAGCGAGTAGTCAGCCAGAGCCACAGGTCAGAACCGATGTGGGTAGTCAGACAAGCCGGGATCATACACAGAGTGGTGGATTCAGAGGTCAGGCACGGGTCACAACGAGAGTGCAAGAGCTACTAGCAGGAACACCCATAAGGGCAATGACACCTAGGTCCAGGGAAGTTTAAATAGGAGCTAACCAAGGCGGGAATCAATTAGGCAAATCAGTACTAACCCATAAACAAGCGCACGTCAGTGCGCCTGCTCTAGTGAATGACACAGTGCGGAAGTAGCTGGTGTCCATTCCGTCCGAGCACAGAAGAAGGAAGCACTGGAGCACTAAGCTGCCTAGGGATACTATGATAATAACTTGTAGAATTCATGTAACTAAATCCACACTAAAAGAAGCAAGCAGGGAAGAAGAGATGAAAATCTCTAAAGACTAGTACCCTAAGGAGACTCCTCTGCACAATAAAGCCACACCATGAAAGTCTTTCTCTGGGTGGGAAACCTTTGTTCATATGGACTAACGAGAAAAGGATTTAACAGATGAGAACACTAAAATCCTATTTTCTCCTATGTCCAATATGGAACACAAGTACCATGGGGATATACCAAAGCTAGGATTCCTGGGGAGGGATAGGAGAAAAGACCTCTTGCATATCCTCATGATACCAGAATTCCCTAGGACAATTCAGCATCTATATAACACAAAACAAGTGTCAACGGACAGCGAACTAGCACAACATACCAACAAGAGCCAATGGTGCTGAGAAACATCTGAACAAGTACAAGTTGTAAGAAAAGAAAGATCCTTTCACAAAGAGAACCGCCTGCAGGAAATTCTGGCCAAAGTTGGCTTCGGTGAAGTTGATACAGTAGCGTTTGGTGAAAGTATGCAAGCTGCAGCCTAGCTCAGCTGTTCAGCTGAGGCCTGGTTCGCATCGGCCCAGGAACTGTCCACAGATCTGGTGGAATGAGCTGTGATCTTGAAAGGAACGTTTTTTTTTTCCTGGTCTCATATGCTTGGCATATGGTAGCCTTGATCCAAGAGGCAATAGTGACCTTGGAAGCAGCCTGAGCAGCTCTGGGACCATCAGGGATGACAAATAGAGCCAGCCATTACGGTGCACATGAAACTTAAGGCAACGCGCCACATCCAACAGATGGAGATCCTTTTCCTTATCAAATGTAAGGTCAGGATAGAGACCACCTTGGGAAGAAACTCCTGAGAGGTATGAAGTACCATCTTATCCTGATGAAACACCAGGAAGGAAGGTTTACAAGACAGAGCTTTCAATTCAGCGACTTGCCAGAAAGAGGCAACTGCCAAAAGGAAAGCCATATTGAGCGTCAATTAGTACAAAGAGATGGAGGCAAGAGGCTCAAAAGGAGACAACTGCAAGATACTCAGGACAAGGTTAAGGTACAATGGGAGAAGTGGAATTGTTGAAGGTAAACCTTGACATCAGGGATGACAGAAATCCATTTCTGAAAGAGAATAGTTTGCTGAAATCTGATCCTTAAGGGAAATCAAGCGAAGTGCCTTGTTCACACAGTCTCGAGGCAAACAAAACCAAAGGATGGACAAGTTCTTATTCATGCACCACTTGTGAAATATGGACCCTAATCCACTGTATGCCTTGAAGGAGACAGGCTTCCGAGTCAGGATCAAGGAGGATATGACCTTAGCAGAAAAACCCTTCTGCTTCAGGAGGTTGGCTTCAAAAGCCATGCGGTCAAAGCCAGTCTCTACATAACAGCCCCTGAGAGACTGATAGGATCCTGAAAGCTCGATGGGATGGTCATTGTGTCGTCACAAAAGCCAGAGGATCTGCTTTTCAAGAGCAGAATGTTGGAACCTTCCTTTTCTCACTGGTTGCCATAAGATACATCACTGACACTCCCCAGTGCTGGACTATCAGTTAAAACACCGACAAATGGAGTTCCCAATTTTACTCTATGTCATGGCAACTGAGAAAGTCTGAGAGGAAGTTTCCTACTAGCGGAACGTGTGAAAGGTTGTGATGGCCAGAGACTGGGTCTCAGCTGAGGAGATACTTCACCTCCCTCCATGCTACCTCCCTGACAGTCTCTCCTTGGAGATTGATGTACGCTACAGCTGTGGCATTCTCGGACTGTACCCTTACCTCAACCCCAGAGAACCGGGGACCAACGAAGGAGAGCCAGCCAAATCAGCAGGCATCCCGGAATGTTAATGGACAACAGGCTCTTGTCTCATGTCCAGCTGTCTTGGACACCCAGGTCTCCCAGGACAGCACCTCAGGATGGCATCCTTGGTGACCAGAGCCCAACGTAAGAGTCAAGGGCCTCCCCTGCTCCAGGTTCGGCCAATGCAGCCTCCACCAGAGATCATCCCTGACCTCCTGAGAGAAAGTTGTCTTCTGAAGGAAAAGATCTGGATTCCTGGATCAGGATCTGAGACTGCCTCTGGAGTTCCTTTGTGTGGAACATAGTACAGAACCATTCAAGGGCTGACACCAAACAACATAACACCCCCATGAAGTTCTTGATCGTGGTTGTAGATCACCCCAATGCCCGAGATACATCCTGGAACACAACTTAATCATCTCTTCTAGGAGAAAGACCTTCCCCAAAGGGTGTCAGACCTCATGCCCAGGAAAACCAGAACATTAGAGGGAATTTGAGAAGATTTCTGCAGGTTTAAGATCCAGCTGTGGTGCACCAGGATATGGGGACAGTATTGGACATGGAGAGCCAAGAGCTCCCCAGAAGGAGCCTTGATAAGGAAGTCGTCCAGATACGGCTTAAGACAGATACTCTGAAAGTGAATGAACACTCATGTCAGTCATGTAGATTTGTGGTGCTGATGACAGCCAACCAGCAGAAACGTGAACTGATAACGATTGGCAATGAACACAAAATGCATGTAGAGTTCACCGTCAAATATACCCTCAGAAATATAGGTATTGGCCTCCGTGATGTTGGCCATTACAACCAATAAGTCCTCTATGGCAACATCAGCATGCAGAGCATCAGAGAGTTTCTCACCCAAACAGCTACTGCCCTGCTGACCTAGGCAGAGGCAGAAGAGCCCACAGTGCCAAAGCCTCATATGAAATGGGTTTAGCTTATAAAAGCATTTATCTATGAAAAGCCTCTTATCAGGCATTTGCCACACACCCATAATGATTTGATCAATAGTGTTATTGGATGAAAATACAGGAGAAGACTTTCTATGCCTCTGAAAAAGATCAGGAGAGGGAGCTTCCCGATGAGCGGTGTGAGATCTGGAGGGTCTCCTGGACTGCCTTGAGCCCCTCAGCCAAGGGAAGCAGATCAGACTCATAGGAGTAGGAAAAATCCATGTCCTGCTATTCCCCATCATCAACATCATCGTCCTCTAAGGGCATTCTTCCTCAGAGGAAACCCCAATAACCAGAGACTGACCGTTGGATAAATGAGCAATCTGAATAATGCGGGCAAAGGGTTCGAAGAGTGAAGTACCCCCTGGACAGAAGAAAGAATTTGGGTCACTGAAGATAGCAGTGTCTTAACCGGCACTACAGGGGTCCGGTGGCGTATTAGTGGCTACTGCACGAGGTGCATAGATACACTGAATTTTCTCTGGGAAGCCCTGTGTGGCAAGAGTAACATTGTGTGACAGTGATAAGGGAAGACTCTGAATCCTTTGCCTTAGATTAACCCCCGTGATATTTAAAGTACAACATACTTCCTAGAAAAATGTCCCAAAGCTAGTAAAATAGTAGATAAATTGTGCCCAGAATAAGAAAATAACCTTAAATACCAAGAAATACACTTATCTGGCAAGCAAAAAAGTTAATCTGGAGAAAGAGCAAGGAGAGTCAGTCTCTGTGCAGGATAAGCATGAGAGAAGACTGACACAAGAAAATCAGAAGAAATCCCATGAAACAGATTTTCTGGGTAATGTAGTCTTCTCTGTTGCTTGTTGGCCAGAAACACCTATGACTGTTCGTGGTTCTCTGTAGCCTCCCTGTATACTCAGAAATGGACCGTATGATAGGGCATGAGGAGACAAGAGATAAAAACCTCTCAGACCGATATCGCTCAAATAGCTGCAGAAATATGTCCCAGAGATGTTTCTCCCATATAATTGAATGAGGCAAAGATGCTCGTGGGCCGGCTCCTATTCTTAAAGGAGCCGCTGCACTAAAATCGACACTGAAAGAAAGCTTGTAAAAGACCAAAAACCCCCAGGGAACATCAGCAGGATTCTAAAAACAAGGTAAGTAGTAGGGGAGCAAAAGTAAGTCACCAAAAGCACTCAAACCCAAGTGACCTAAAAAGCACAGAGCAGGTTGATCCAATAACTTTGCTTAGGAAAAAACAGCCTGCCTCCCTCCAAAGAGCTCCTAGAAAATTATAATGATGCCAATAGTGGATGTCAGAGGATAACTGAGCACACATCAGCCTCTTTATGGAAAAACACAGGTTGGGACACAGAGTGGACCAAGGCACTCAGAGGGTTACTAACCAGTCAACAGAATCTCAAGAGACCCTATCATGAGAGAAAACTTGGAAGCAAGATTCGCTCCACAGGGCAGAATCGGTCCACACAGCACCTGAGAACTGGACAATCCAGCTCCAGGGAATCCCAGTGACTGTAAACCGCTTAATGGGGGACTATATAGCCCCATTTCAAAGTATAAAATAAGAAAAGCCTAAATGAAAACTTGCTTGCAGGACAAATTAATTCTGGGAGTAGGAGGGGGTGTGGAGCTGTAAGAGGGACATTCCTGCCCAAAGACCGTGTCTATTGTGCGGAGTCCTGCCCTCCAGGAGGATGGACTTACATCCAATATCGACCACAGTTAAGATGGGGCTAAGAGAAAATAAGACTTGGGTATTTACCAAAAAATTCCTCTGCTCTTAGTTCATGCAGAAAACATGAACCATGGCACTAACCATCTTCTTATAGGAGGTAAGGCACTTCCATAAAAAGAGTTCTCTAGAGGTGGAGACTCACCCAGCTCCACTTTAACCATGCCTAATGGGCTCTGGCTCAAACTGTATAGCCTAAACAGAAAATAAGTGGGGCAGGAAGGTGGTCACCATACCAGAGAAGCGATGGAAAGACACAGGTGTTTTGTGTTCTAAGTGAGATTATCTGTGTTCCCTAAGGACATACTAGAAAGTAATCCACTTTCCTCTTTCAGCAATTTTAAAACATAGGAACCATGGGGATATACAAAAGATATCCGGTCAGGATTCCAGGTAGGGAGAGGAAAATAAACAAACAAAAAAAAAAACTCAAATTGCAAACAAGTCTCAACAGAGAAAAAAAAATAAACAATTGTAAACCTCAGGGGTCACAAGATACTGACATATCCAATGAACAAACCGCAAAAAGGTTACTAAAAGAAAAAGGAAATAATTGCACTATAGCCTATGGGACATACCATCCAAAACTGCCTCTAGACAAAGCAAGAATATTGACTTTGAAATGTTTTGCAAACACTGGAAACAGTTACTATGTCACTGCCTTGCACAATCGCTCAACAGAAGCCCAATTCTTATAAGCCCAAAAAGCACTTACTGTACTTGTGAAACGTGAAGTGACCCTAAAGGGTACCGGTCACAGGACTAGCAAATGGTTGCCTTTATGGAGGAAGACACTGCCTACCTAGACTTTGCTTGGCCCGAAACAGAGCCCTCAGTAACAATAAAAAGAGTCTGATTTGGAGAGGTTATGTCCGGTGAATGTAGTATTTGAAATACCTAAGTAGCTCCTGCTCTTAGCTCCTTGTCTGTTAGAGTGAGACAAATAAGAAACAACTGTTTCCTGGTGAACACAAACACACCACCCTGGAAGAAACACAAACAGGGAGTTCATAAAACCACTCTATCTGTATGAATAAATTGGAAAGGGAGGTTTACAAAACAAAGACGCAATTGGAAGCAGGGAAACTGTCTTAAGTGTCAAGAAACTAAGATACATAACCCAAAGGCTCAAAATGATCCTTCTGGAGAACTCAAGACCATGTTCAAATTCCACTGCGGATTGGGATCCAAAATGACAGACTAGGCATGACCCACTCCTTGCACAAATGTTTGCATATCCAGCAACAAGGCTATTTATACAATAGAAAATAGAGATTGCTACTAAATGCCCAAATACACCAAAAAGAACTTATTTCTTAATATGAAACTACGCACCACGGCAATAGCCGTGGCGGATCCGGATCTTTCCCCACATTCCTGGCCCCGGACTTCAGCAAACAAGAAGACACCGGAGAAGGTGCTACAACGGATCCGCCGTGCTTCACCAGCCAAGGAAATCCAACCCGTATTCAATAAAAAACAATTTTATTCATCCTTTTTAAAAACATCGTTCCAAAAATTAAAAGGTTGTGAATGGACTACAGAACATAGATGTGCAAGATGACGAAGCGCCTAACGCATTTCGTGAATGTATCACTTAAACAACAGATAGAGTTGAAATCTGGACCTTGATAGAACTAAGACTAATTCCTTATGGAAAATCTGGATAAAATCAGCTTTACAGGCCTTCATCATGATTGTGATGACAGAAAATCACTTATTCCTCAGAAGGCTGGCTTAAAGAGTGAAGCTTTCCAAGCTAGCCTCTCCACCACTGGTGATAGAGAACCATTGGTCAAGAGGTTTGGTACGAACAGTAGAAGAAACAGCATGGAAGCAGATAGAGTAAGTTCGACCAATATGCCATCAGATCCTTTACAAGTTCCCAATTCCCTGACGCTGATGGCTATCAAAGACCATCACTACGCTGTCCACTCCTTAAATGAGAACAGTGGAGAGAGATGGAACATGAGCTGCTGCTCAAGAGAGAATCAGATGCATCTGGCCTCTCCTAGGTAGTTTATGTAAGCAATTGCTGTTGCACTGTTTGGTTGAATCCGCAAACGCAGACCTCAAAGTAGCTGAGACCAACTCAGAATAGCAAGGAGAATCACTCAAAGTTCCAATACAATGATAGAAAGAAACCGGTCAGTCAAAAGGACCTGGGCTGTCAGACGCGAATTAGGCTCTCAGTGGCTGAGCCTGACATCTGTCATGATTATGGACCAATCCAGTATAACAGATATCCAGTATCAGAGGCATCCTGAAGCATTCAGTGAAGATCCAGCTTTGTCTGGCCATCATGTGGGAGAGAACACTGCTGTCTGGAGCAATTCCTGAGAATATTCAGCTGAGGTTCATAGTGTGAAATTGGGCAAATGGAACTTCGTTCAGGGCAGTGACCAGACAGCGCAACACCTCATCCATTCCTACACAGTCACTGATGGCAAGATAAGGCCTTGAATCAGTTGGGTGACTGCATCTTCTCCTTTCTTACTGTAGAAAGAACCGTCCATGATGAGTGTCAAACTGCATGCCATTAAAGGGACAGTAATACTTCATTTTTGCATTATCTCATACTGTTTGGCTTAAATACCTATACCCATTGCCCCATGAACAACATCTATCAGTTCACTTGTGTATCTAAAAAAGTTTATTAAAGTTTCCCCTTACCGTCCCTTTTCCATACGTCAATGCCATACCCCTTGATCTGGATTTTGGTTGCTTGACCAGACGGACGGCTCAGAGGGTCAAGATTAGGAAAAAATATTAGTGAAACCAAGCCCCCAATAGAGGACGTTTTCTAAAGAAATGTCGTTCACTGTGCCTCCTCCCACTGAGAAGAAATAAAGTGACAAGCGCAGTGAAGTAGATTCATAGAAGAGGAGCGAAATAGGTCACATCAGTATGTCTAAGTATCTAATTTCACAAATGTCCGTTTATTAATGTATAGATTGTTAAAAGCACATCAAAGTTAGCATCAATGACTCACAAGATGGAGTATTTGATGGTATGGGTAAATGTGTAACCCTTTGACTGCCACAGGGGTCCGTAACGCTTTACTTTTGCAATGCATTGTGTAACCCTCTGCCACTGAAAGGGTTACATTATTTGATACTCAATGCAAGTGGAAGCCAAGTGGTCTGCTTGTTCTCTCGCGGGACTTTCCTGCTCTTCGGGAGTGACAACATCACCCCTTCCCAACCAGAAAATCACAGGAAGTTTGCACCATTTGTGGATACATGAGTGAATGAGCCTCAACGACAGATAATCAAATATGGATGACTGTTTCCACTAAGGAGGTTACAAAAACTAATTTTGGTAAGTAAAGAGAAAGAGAAATAATGCATATTGTTTACTCCACTACCCATACACGCATTACATACATGTAACATTACTATCCCATTAAAGACTACAACCTGAGATAGAACCAGAAAGTATTTCTACTATATGGACATGTACAGTAATATGCAAAAGTTTTAGACAGGTGTGAAAAAATGCTGTAAAGTAAGAATACTTTCAAAAATAGACATGTTAATAGTTTAAAATTATCAAATAACAAAAAAAAGGGGTGGTCACACCAAATATTGATTTGAATTAGATTTGTTTTCTGTTCTCTCACTATGCATTTTGTTAATAGATGAATATAAACTATTACCAGGTCAATTTTTGATAGCATTGTGCACACCTGCCTAAAACTTTTGCACATTACTATACGTCCAAAGATGAAGATGCAAGCACTCCACAGAAGGAGCCTTAATAAAAGGTCGCCCAGATAGGGAGTAAAGGAGATCCCAAGTAGATGAATGTGGGCAACCAACTCCACCATAACCTTTGTGAAATAAGAGAACAGATGTCTGCCCAAAAGGGAAAGTGGTGAACTGAAAGGCAAAAAAAGAGAGGAAACCGAGGATTTGCATGAACAGGAATATGCAGATATGAATCTTATATCAGAGAAGCTAAAAACCCCTAGGCACATGGTGACAAAACAGAGAGCAAATACAAAATCCTGAACAATGAACAAAGTGATGCTAAAGACGCAGGATAGAATGACAGCTGCCCCTCCTTTTAGAAAAGGTTGGAATAAAAACATGTGAATGAGCTGGCACCAAGACCTGCATATCCACCAGCAAGGAAACACCTATAAGAACAAGGCAGCCAACATTGGGCACAGCAAGTGATACTGGACATAAAAAATAAAAATAAAATGGCAATATGATATCTGTTATAACCACATGGACTAAGACAATGGATTTATCAAAAAACACAAAAATCCACTATTCTTTTTCATCCTGTGAAACACAGAAACCTTGTGGATATACCAAAGCATACACCAAGACTGCAGGGAGGGAGAGAGAACCCTGTCAAAAAAAATAGCCAGATTCAATGGAAAAACTGGTATAACATGAACTGCAGGAGTCAACTGACACCAGCAATACAAACTAAACAGAAACCAAGAAAATACTGCTACAACAGGAACTAGGAAGTATACACGCATGCATACAGACACGCACACAGACACACGCAGACACACGCAGGGACAGACAGACAGAAAGAGACAGACAGACAGAAAGAGACAGACAGACAGAAAGAGAGACAGACAGAAAGAGAGACAGACAGAAAGAGAGACAGACAGAAAGAGAGACAGACAGAAAGAGAGACAGACAGAAAGAGACAGACAAAGAGAGAGAGAGACAGACAGAAAGAGAGACAGACAGAAAGAGACAGACAAAGAGAGAGAGAGACAGACAGAAAGAGACAGACAAAGAGAGAGAGAGACAGACAGAAAGAGAGACAGACAAAGAGAGAGAGAGACAGACAGAAAGAGAGACAGACAGAAAGAGAGACAGACAGAAAGAGAGACAGACAGAAAGAGAGACAGACAGAAAGAGAGACAGACAGAAAGAGAGACAGACAGAAAGAGAGACAGACAGAAAGAGAGACAGAAAGAGAGACAGACTCACAGACACAGACAGACAGACACAGACAGACAGACAGACAGACACAGACAGACAGACACAGACAGACAGACAGACAGACACAGACAGACAGACACAGACAGACAGACAGACAGACAGACAGACACAGACAGACAGACACAGACAGACAGACACAGACAGACACAGACAGACACAGACAGACACAGACAGACTCACACACAGACTCACACACAGACTCACACACAGACTCACACACAGACTCACACACAGACTCACACACAGACTCACACACAGACTCACACACAGACTCACACACAGACTCACACACAGACTCACACACAGACTCACACACAGACTCACACACAGACTCACACACAGACTCACACACAGACTCACACACAGACTCACACACAGACTCACACACAGACTCACACACAGACTACCAGAAGACAAAGAGATCGAGGTCTCACACCATTAGTACAACTGGAACCATACCCTCTGATATGTCTTCTGAGCCTAGAAACATGGAGTAATTAAAGGATCAGTGAAAATCCTCTCTTTCTCAAGACAATGGCTTCAGAAGCCAGGCCATCAAAGCCAACTTCTTCACATGTATATTGCATGGCGGGCCCTGAGAAAGGAGGTCTGGGTGAATAGGGACCCGAAACAGCTCTGCAGCAAAAAGAATATTAAGATCCGAAAACCAGGCCCAATGAGGCCAAAAATGGTCAATTGTAATAACATAAGGTCACTGCATTCCGATCTTCCTCTTCACTATAGAAATCAGGGGAACCAGAGGAAATAGATCCACCAAAAGAAAATGCCATGAAATTACCATCACATCTAATCTGAGAACTAGAGGATGCCAGGACCTGGCATATAACTGTGGAACCTTGTGGTTTAGCCAAAAGGTCATTATGTTTCTCTGCCAAGAGACCCTATAAATCTGACTATTAAGTTAAAATCCCTCTGAGCTCTCACCTGCCAGGATGCAGTCACTGGTGACCAAGGATGTCTGCTACAACATTGTCTACCCCCGGAATGTGAAAAGAGAGACAGCACATAAATCTCCGCCAATGTGAGGATTTAAAAAAAAAAAAAATAACCTCGGCCCAGGAGACTGCACTTCTCATCACTCTGTGGAGGTTGATGCATGCAACTGCGGTCTAAGTGAATAACTAGACCCACAGAGGTGATCCCTGGAGGTACTCATATCAATACCTCACAGTTAGGTGAATCACCAGAGGATCAAGAACAATGATAGACAGTGCTCTATGCTACAGATAAAAAATCCTGAGCTATGAGGTGACCCAGAGTAATGCCACAGCCTGTCAGTATGGCATCTGTCGTAAAAATGACAGTCAGAATGACCAGGTACCATTCCAAGGTCAGGAGGGGTGCTGAATCCATCAAAGAAGGTCTTTCTTCATCCTGGCAGGCAGAAACATGACACTGTAAAAGTGACACTGTTGTCTAGATCAGTTTCTGAGAATGCACAGTAGAGTTACACAAACAGAACTGCCTCCATGACCAGTACTAGGTAGCCCAGCACCAGCATGTAAATCCAGTATCATCACTGATATGTGGGAAACTGCCTGAGACACCTGGAATGATAACAACAGAACTCTGTCACCTGAATGGAGGACCTTTCCCAGTGGAGTGTTGCATAGCAAAAAAACGTAGACTTCCAGACATTGTGCACCAAATCAAGCTGTTTCAGTATGGATCCGCAGGACTGATTTGGAATGTGCAACTGCTCCTATAAAGAAGACTTTAGTAAAATGTCAACCATGTTGGGAGTCAAAGAAATCCACTGAGAGCAGATATGAGCTGCCATAGCCGACATGACCATTGTGAATACCGTAATATCTCAGGTATAATATGTACCCGTGTATAATATGCACCTCCCTCTACCCACAAAAAAAATATTTTCTTCTCTGCTTCCCTCTCAGCACCCACTTCAATATGCTGCCACCTTCCCTCAGGACATCTGTCATCTCCCCTCCTCCCACTCTCTACTTCAGTATGCAGCTAGATTCCCCTACCTCTACTCACCCCACTCCAGAGGCTACTGGGACATCTGTCTGCTCCCCTCTTCTCTTCCTTCAAGTCAATATGATGCCACCTTCTCATCCCTCTACTCACCTCTTGGAGGCTGCTGGTACATCTGTGCAATGGGCTTCACATTCTGCCCTGTGAGGACTGGTGTTAATTCAAGATAATGGTATTGCTCTTTGAGGACCTAAAGGTCCTTGCAGGCACTACAGTAGGTCCATTGCATATACCCCTGCGTATTGAAAGCACAAAAGTTCCTAGGGAGGACCTTTAGGTCTTCAAAGGACACTACCCTTATCTTGAATTAACACAGGTCCTCAGAGTGCAATACAAGCATGCAGTTCGCTGCACAGATATACGGGCCGCCACTGGAGGGGGTGATTAGAGGGAGGGAAGATGGCAGCATATTGAAGAAGAGGGAGGGAAGAGGGGATCAGTCTTTTTTTTGCACTCTCGTGTAGAATATACTCCCACCACCTCACATATGGTGAAAAGGGGCAAAACTGTGCATATTATATCAGATTTTACGGTACCAGAGGAGCAGATACCAGTATAAAGGGAAGTGCGGTCAACTAAAAATGACAGTCTTTAAAGTCAAACCACAGGAAACACTGATATGTATGAATATGAATGTGCAGAAAACCATATTTTACATCTAAGGAAGCCAGAAACTCTCCTGGCCACATGGCAGGAATAATTTAATGCAAAGACAATTTTAAACCGTGAAGTCCACATGAAACCGTTGTGGCTTTTCAAGTACAGAATAGGACAACAGCCAACATCCCTGTAAGGACTATGAAGAGATTGGAGCGTTACCCCTTGATCCTTTCTAGAGTCCGAACTGGTAGCAATCCCTTGGTACCTACAGATAATACCATATGAGTCACACTATAGACATACCTCTTCAATAATACTATTAACTAACATACAGTCATAGGTTAATGACTGAGCAAAAGGATAGCATTTGAATTCGAGTTTTGTGGCAAGCTGGTTTCATTGGCCCTGGCAACAATGTAATCAGGGTACAGACTGACTTTTTCCATGTTTAGACCAAATACATGTTATCAATCATAATTCTGGTAAAATTATAATATGAAAAATGCATAAGCATGAGATTTTGTTAGGGAGTACTTAGTTTGTATTTCACTCACTACAGGCCAAGCATTAGCCGTTTTTGAGGCAAGGACAAGGGTAGTTGACAATCACAAGGATGGGTGGTCCAATGGGCTAAAGCCTCAGCAGAAAATAGGATTTTAGTGTACTTACCTGTTCAATTATTCTTAGTCCTTATTGAACAGGTACCGTGGGGTTGAGTCCCTCCTTTTGGAGGACAGGACACATCTCTAAATGGCAGTCTTATAGGCAGAGACTCCCAGCTTCCACTCCAGCTCAACCCTTCCCCCACCTCACAACCCAGTATTAATGTGACTGAAGCCACACTAACAAGGCAAGTGAGAGAAGATGGAGGAAATCTCCTGTGAGAAGAAAGACTAAGTACTCCCAGTTCTGAGTACCCTGGGTATGAGAGGAGTCCAAAGAAAGACATAAGTGAAGTGGAAGTTCCACGGAATCAACACTGCATCCATGGTGATGGCCAGAGGATCTTCCTTTCTGAAGCAGAAGGTTGGAAACTTCATGTTTTCATAGTGGCCATGCGATCTATATTTGGCACACCCCCTGATGCACAATCAGATAGAACTCCTCTGGATTGAGCCCCATACTCCAGGATAAACGTCTTGACCAAAAGCATGATTTCTACCCCTGGAATGTGAACGTCAGAATGTGGGCTTCTGCCAAACCTAGAATGTACTTCACATCGAACCAGGTGGGGAACTGCCCCCTTGACAACTGATATAAGCCATAGCCATGGCGTTGTCTGACTGAACCCTCACTGGTCTTCCCTTGAGGAGTGAGGGCCACTACACAAGGGCCAGAATGATTGCCCAGAGTTCCAGAACACTGATAGACTGAAGATACTCCTCCCCAGTCCACCTGCCATGGACCCCCAGGTGACCCAGAACCGCACCACAGCCAGTCAGGCTGGTGTCCATCATGACCAGAGACCATTCTGGTGTTACAAAGGGTTTCCCCATTCCAGGTTGCGTCAGTACAGCCACCACTCTAGGCCACCCTGACTTAAGCATGTTCAGAATAGACCCATGGTAGACCAAAAGCTGAGCACAGTCTTGTAGGTCCTGAGCCCCTCTGAGGGAGCCTTTAAGAAAATGATTATCTAGATATGGTGTCATGGAAATGCCCATTGTGTGAACGAAAGCCGCTAAGACCCCAGGACTCTGCTGAATAGAATCCAGACCAAATGGTAATGATTCAAGCATTGGCTGTCTCTGAATGTGCAGGGACACATCCTGAAGGTCTAGGGACGCCAGATACTACCCCCTGGGCACACTGCTGCAATGACAGAACACAAGTATTCCAACATAAAGCGCAGAGTCAACAAATATTTGTTGAGACATATGAGGTTCAAGATGGAAAGACAGCCTCTATACTTCTTTGGAACCATAAACAGGTTGGAATAAAAACCTGGACCACTCTCTGGCGGGAGGTACTGGAATCAGAATCTTCTATTCCAGCAATGAATCAACTGCCCCCTGAAACAGCCATGCCTTGGCCAACTCTTTTGGACCCCTGGACAAAGAGAAATGATACGGCAGAAGGGATCCAAAGTCTATGCAGAACCCTTCTGAGATTACTTACAAAACCCAGTGGTCCTCAACTGAGCACTCCTATGCATCTCGAAAAAAGGCAAAGACGCCCTACAGGTACCAGCAGATAAGGATTCCACTAGTCATTTTGAAGACTGCTTGTCAGACTTAGTCCTTCGGCTGTTTTCTTGGGTTGCCACTGCTGTCTGGGCTTGACAAAGGAGTGCGGGTGTGAAGCCTGCAAATCTTGTGGCTTTTGTACTTCTCTTTGGCAGGGGAACGAAAAAGATGCAGTTTCCTCACCATAGTTGGACGTTTGGCAGGCATTTTAGGCAACAAGTTGCTCTTGCCCCCAGTAGCATCACTAATTATCTGTTTTAGTTCACGTCTAAACAAGGACTTGAACTGAAAGGGTCTTGCACCCATCCAGAAGGATCTGGTCAAGAGTGGCAGATAGAAATTTTTCTTAAGCCCATGGAAGACATCCGTAGAGCAAGACTCCTTCTCAGAGGTGTCAGACCTAATGCATCTCCAAAACAGCTCTAATGAGTCCCTCAACGAAGCAAAGCGGATCAAGAGTACCCAAAGCAGTAGAAAGAGTCCATATCCTTATATTCCCCCTCCTCATACTCCCCTTCTGACAATTCCACCTCAGAGGAATGTCTTATAAACTGAGGAACACACAGACAGGGGCCACATATTAAATTGTAGTAGGCAGTTTCCAAGATTGGAGGACATTGATCTGGGCCACTGAGAACAGCAGTGTTTTCACCCAAGCTGGATCTTTACCAGTGGAGGTACAGGGCTAGCAGGGCGGAAAGAACCAAATACTCTCTAAGGAGCTCCATTTGAGAAGAGGAACAGTATAATCAAGGGGATAAGAGACACCCTTGAATCCTTAGTCTTAGATTTACCCTCATATAGCTTAAAATCTGACTTACTGACAGTAAAAGTGTCTTACACTAGTATAAATAACCAGAAACAATTCCCTACACTAATAATTCACAGTAGGAAGACCAGAAGATGCACGTATCTGGCAGGTGAAGAGTTCATCTATAGTAGGAGAGCAAGGAGAATCTGCCTCTGGCTAGGATAAGCAAGAGAAGTACAAAGACAACTGCAAAACTGGCAGCCAATCGGAAGAAAGCCTCCAAAATGGGCATTCTGGGAAATGTAGTCTTGTCTGTTGCCTAGAATTGCCTACATGCCATCTGTAAAATCGACATGGCCCTCCAAGACACTCAGGATGTGAAACAGATGAAAGGGCAAGAGGAGACAAGGAGAATGACATACAGAAGTCAGAGTGTGTTCAAACAGGTGCACAGATATGTCCAATGTAGTAGCCCATAGAAGTCAATGGAGCATAGATGGTGGCGGCACAGGTGCTTGCTTTTAAAAGGACGGCTGTACCGAATTGGACAACATGTCCAAGTCAACCTAGGACTTAAAAAAAAAAAACCCATCTGAGCGGTATCCAAAAGGTAGCCCAAGACAGAGGGGGAAAAAAAATAAGAAAACTCACAGAACCTCAACCCTGTATATCCAAAGAGCAGCCATCCTTGCTGCATAGCTCAGTAATATACATAAGAAAGATACCCAATATGAGTGCAGGAGACCAAAGTCTGAGAGAAGACCTCTGTATGGAGATGCACCACATAGGGACAAAGTGGACCAGGGCACTCAAAGGGTTACTCACCAGTCTTCTGATTACCATTGTGAAAGTAAGAAGAGCCCCAAGAGACTCTGCCGGGAAGGAAAACTTGGTAGCAAGATTCCATCCACAGGGCTGCAAGGGTCCACACTGCACCTGTACACTGGACAATCCACTACAAGAAAAGCTCAGTAATGGTAAACCTCCTAAATGGGGAATTTTGACAGCCCAATAGCTATCAGAAAAAAAAAAAAAAAAAAAAAAAAAAAAAAAGTTAAAACTAAGAGTGTGTCTGCTCCATTTGTTCACCCCAGTGTACACATTCATATGGGGTTGCATGGCAGGGAAGGGTTGAGCTGGAGGAGTGGCTGGGAGTGTCCCCCTTTAAGACTCTGTGTCCTGCCCTCCAAAAGGAGGGACTCAATACCATGGCACCTGTGTTCCATACTGGACGTAAGAGAAAATAAATTGAAGCTAGAGGCTCAAAAAGAAGCTACCGAAGAATGCTCAAGGCTAGGTTGAGATCCTACTGGGGTGTGGGATCCCAAAAGGAGGTAAAGGCCTCTGCAGAAAAGGCTTCATGTCTGGAATGAGAGAGATACATCTCTGAAAAAGAACAAAGAGGGCTAAGAACTGAACATAGAAGTGGAAACCCTTGTCGACTCCATCCTGAAGGAAGGATATCACCAGAGGAAGGTCAAAAGACCTGTGGGGAAATATTCTTGACCACACACCACCAGTAAAAAATGGAGAGGACCCTAAGGTATGCCTTAGAGGAAACAGACTTTTGATCCTGGATCATGGTGAAGATTAGGTCATCTAAAAATCCCTTTCTTCAGAATGGTAGCCTCAAGAGCCATGCATCCCATCCACATCCCTCATTTCCCAACGGCAATAAATCCAAACTAGTTGGCAGGAGGATCGGATCCTTAATGAACACTGACTAGGCCTGCAAACCATGCCCTCCCGAGTTGTAATGGAACTATAAGGATAACAATGTCTTGTCCATCCAGATCATCCTGGGGAGGATAGAAGTCGTTGGATACAAAGGAAAAGTGAAAACTCAATGGAATGGACATTTAACCCATAGTGCAGGGCAGAGGATCTCTAATGTGAGCAGAGAACACTGGAAGATTCCTGGTAACATTAGGTCTAATTACTGGAACCCTCATAGTGTTGAACTATCAAGTAGAAGCACTCTGGATGGAGCTCCCAGTTTCCTGGATCTACATCTTGATGAATGAGAAAGTCTACCAGTACATTTTTCAGTCCTGGAATGTGGCTGGAATGAGACTTTCAGCTCAAGTGAGGAGATCCTTCACTTCTCTCCATCCTCTCGCTGCAATGTCCGCCCTCCCCCTTGGAGACTGATGTATGCCACGGCAATGGTGTTGCCCGATTGAACTCTGGTAAGATCCCCATGAGTACCTGTGCAAAATGAAAAGACGAGTCACTCTGAGCTTTAATGTTCATGGACAGAAAGTTCTGCTCCTCTATGCACCTGGCCTGGGCACCCAGAAGATTGCACCCCAGCCTCTCAGACTGGCGTCCGTCATCACCAAGGTCCACTCTGGAATTACAAAGGCCCTCCCATTCGTCAGGTGTGGCCAATGGAGCCAGCACTAAAGGAACTCCCTGGCTTCCTGAAGCAGGGTTTTCTAATGGTTGAGACGTCCGGATTCCTGGACAACATTAGCAGGATGTAACTCTTAAGTTCCTTCATTGTAAACTGTAAAGAACCACTTCCAGAGTGGACACGGAACTACCCACAAAACTCATGTGGTCCTTAATTGTGGCTGACTGCCACACCAGTGCCCAAGACAACCTGGAACAGAATCTGAATATTCTCTTCCAGAAGGGTGTCAAACCTCAAGCCCAAGAACACCAAAACCAGGGATGGGATGGCAGAAGACTTTTTCAAATTAAGAATCCAGCTGTGATGCACCACAATGCGGGCACACTGTTGGATATGGTGAGCTATGAGCAGAAAATCAAAATATGGAGTCAGATATACCTTTAGCATGGACGGATGCCGCCAATATTTGTGAAGATTCTGGTGCCAAAGCGAGGCCAAAAGTAGAGCTGATCGTGATTAGAGCCGAACGCAAAATGCAGGTAGCAGTGGGTACATTTCCAGGAATGGAGAACTCCCTGAAGGGAAGATTAAATAGCTGCTACAGATGAGAACAGGGTTTTTTTACCCAATCAGGCTTTAGGACAGTGCTGGATGGCTCTGGGAGAGTAGTAGGGGCGATACTACATGAGGGACATAGAAGTCCAGAATATTCCCTTGGAAGCCCACCATGGCATGAGAAACAGCGAGTGAGGGGCTAAGGAAAACCCCGAATCCTTGGTTTTGTATTTCCCATAGGCCCATTAAGGTCAGTCATGTCCACAAGTGCTAAATAAAGGTAAAATTAATTGAAAGCACCCCCAGTTTAAGGCAAAGCCCCAGGAAAGGGCCAAAATTACTTAAAGAGTAGGAGAGGGGGATCCGATTAGGTTAAATAAGATGATGTATTGTAGTTTTCTACTTTATGTTTTGCCTAGCAATGCATGGCTCTCCAGCAGCAGGTCTCTGTGCACGCCGAGGACACTTACAAAGTGGATCATGCCAAACAGCATGATGAGAGAATAAGTAGCTGCCCGCTTTAACCATTTCATTGTAAATGGTTGCAGAGATATGCCCCAAACAAGTTTCACCCATTAAAGTCTATGTAGCAAATATGGCCATGGAGTGGGTTCCCTTTCTTAAAAGGGGCAATGCGTTAAAAAGACATTTTTTTTTTTTTTTTTTATTAAACTGCAGAAAAATCCTAAAACCCTTGGGTGTACCGGGCATGGGGCAGCAAATAAGAAAGATGAAAACTATGTGGGGTATCAGAAAGCCACCAGACACCATAACAGAATAGAAGTCAACACAGCAGTAAAAGTGTTAAAGCCCCAAATTACTGTATCCATCTGTGCCACAAGGCTAAGAGGGAGAACAGAGAACAAGAAGCGAGTGCTTAGACAACACAGAGTGTGGGAGGTTCAGAATAGGAAATAAAATGGACCACGGCACTTGCAATCTTCTGTCTTCAGGCTCCCATCTCAATAGGGTGAAATCTCTAGGAGACTCAGCCATAAGGAACAGACTTATCACAAGGTCAATGTCTACATAGGAAGGGGTCCATAAAGACCTCAAACAGTGATGGGAGCCTAAACAGACCCATATGTATGGAAAAAGACAACGTATGGGGGAAAAAAACAAAAACAAACAAACAAAAAAACAAACAAACAAAGTTGCTCTACTATCTTGGATGCAGGACACATGAATCTGGAGCAAACGGGGGTTGAGCAGAATGAAGAAGAGGCAGTCTTAACCCCAAAGACCGTGTTTTTTTAAGTGCCCTGCCGTCCTGGAGGAGGGAACTCATTTCCATGGTTCATGTATTCAAGAAAAACAGCTTCCTTATATAAAATATTTAAGTGGCACTCAGTGGTAAATAGCCAATGTTCTTCAAATACTGAGGGTCCACCCTGAATAACCAGATAAAAGATGAGAGGTCTGTGAGACTAACCAACCTTCTTATTGCCACTAAACATGAAAAAGAGGAAAGAGAAGCCCTGACATATATAGAACAAACATAAGCTGGACACTGCCAGCTAGGGAATGAGCCCAAAAAAGAAGTCCCCCTACAGTAAATCAACACATAACCCAGCAGTTAACATACCTACAGTCAGGGAAAAAATTATTTGATCCCCTGATGATTTTGTACGTTTGCCCACTGGCAAAGAAATGATCAGTCTATAATTTTAGTGTTAGGTTTATTTGAACATTGAGAGACAGAACAACAACAAAATCCAGAAAAACACATTTCAAAAAAGTTATAAATTGATTTGCATTTTACTGAGTGAAATAAGTATTTGACCCCTTTGAAAAACAGGACTTTGCAATTGGTGGCAAAACCCTTGCTGGCAATCAAGAGGTCAGATGTTTCTTGTAGTTGGCCACCAGGTTTGCACACATCTCAGGAGGGATTTTGTTCCACTCCTCTTTGCAGATCCTCTTGAAGTCACTAAGGTTTCAAGGCTGACATTTGGCAACTGGAACCTTCAGCTCCCTCCACAGATTTTCTATGGGATTAAGGTCTGGAGACTTGCTAGGCCACTACAGGACTTTAATGTGCTTCTTCTTCAGCCACTCTTTTGTTGCCTTGGCCATGTGTTTTGGGTCATTGTCATGCTGGAATACCCATCCACGACCCAATTTCAATGCCCTGGCTGAGGGAAGGAGGTTTTCACCCAAGATTTGATGGTACATGGCCCCATCCATCGTCCCTTTGATGCGGTGAAGTCGTCCTGTCCCCTTAGCAGAAAAACACAGCCAAAGCATAATGTTCCCCACCTCCATGTTTGAAGGTGGGGATGGTGTTCTTGGGGTCATAGGCAGCATTACTCCTCCTCCAAACACGGCGAGTCGAGCTGATGCCAAAGAGCTCGATTTTGGTCTCATCAGACCGACTTCAGATGGGCCTGTACATGTGCTTTCTTGAGCAGGGGGACCTTGCGGGCGCTGCAGGATTTCAGTCTTTCACGGCGTAGTGTGTTACCAATTGTTTTCTTGGTGAGTATGGTCCCAGCTGCCTTGATATCATTGACAAGATCCGCCCGTGTAGTTCTGGGTGAGATCTTGCATGGAGCCCCAGACCAAGGGAGACTGACAGTTATTTTGTGTTTCTTCCGTTTGCGAATAATTGCACCAACTGTTGTCACCTTCTCACCAAGCTGCTTGGCGATGGTCTTGTAGCCCATTCCAGCCTTGTGTAGGTTTACAATCTTGTCCCTGACATCCTTAGACAGCTCTTTGGTCTTGGCCATGGTTGATTGCTTCTGTGGACAGCTGTCTCTTATACAGAAACAAGCTGAGATTAGAAGCACTCCTTTTAAGAGTGCTCCTAATCTCAGCTTGTTACCTGTATAAAAGGCACCAGGGAGCCAGAAATCGTGCTGATTGTTAGGGGGTCAAATACTTAGTTCACTTAATGCAAATCAATTTATAACTTTTTTGAAATGCGTTTTTCAGGATTTTTTTTGTTGTTATTCTGTATCTCACTGTTCAAATAAACCTACCATTAAAATTATAGACTGATCATTTCTTTGTCAGTGGCCAATTGTACAAAATCAGCAAGGGATCAAATAATTTTTTCCCTAACTGTATGCCATAGAGAACATAAGAGAATTTTAGCTTTACCTGTTAAATTCCTTTTCTCTTAGTCCACAAAGCTTACAGGTAACTCTGGGAAGGTGACCACCACTTTAAGTAGGCAGGAACAATTCTTGGAAAGAAAGAGGATGGAGCTTTCCTCTCCTCCTTGGCTGGTCACAGAAGAGCCCAAACGAACAAAGTGTCAATGGACATTGAACTGTAACACAGCACACCAGTAACTGTAAACACAGCACACTGAACAAGAGCCAACAGGGCTCAACAGGTAAATATATCTCAGACACAGGAAAAGTCCTAGACAGGCAGCGCTGCCTCCAGGACTTTCCTACCAAAGCTGGCTTCACCCGAAGCCAGAACATCAACATGGTAGTGTTTGCTAAAGGTGTGCACAGATGACCTAGCGGCCGCCTTGCACAGCTGATCAGCAGAAGCCTGATTCTTATAGGCTCAGGAGGCCCCAACAGACATAGTGGAGTGAGCAGCGATGCAAAAAGGAGCAGGTTTCTTCCTGGGTTCATAGGCCTTGCAAATGGTAGAGTTGATCCAAGACACAATAGACACCTTGAATACAGCCTTACCAACCCTGGAACCCTCAGGGATGACAAAAAGTGCATCAGTCTGACAAACCAACTCTGTGCGGTGCACATAGAACTTAAGGCAACGCACCACATCCAACAAGTGGAGATCCTTCTCCTTGTCAGATTTGGGGTCAGGACAAAAGGAAGGCACAACAATCTCCTTATGATATGGAACCCAGAGACCACCTTAGGAAGAAATTCCTGATAGGTATGAAGAACCACCATGTACTTGTGAAACACCAGGAAAGGCAGTTTGCAGGACAAGGCCTGCAGGTCAGCAACACTGTGAACAGACAACTGCCAGAAGAGAAAGCCATTTCCCAAATCAGGAGACGAAGAGGAATGGTAGCTAAGGACTGATGCCCAGAACCAGATTAAGGTCCCACTGATGAGAGGGATGCTTAAAAGTGGGGAAAAAAAAACCTTGACATCTGGAATAACAGCAATGCGCCACTGAAAAAAGACAGAGAGACGATGTCTGAACCTTCAAAGAACTTAGGCTGAGGCCTTTGTTCACACCATCCTGTAAAAAGGACAGGACAGTCGACAGAACAAACTACTGTGAGGACAGATCCCTGTCCACACACCAAGAGTGGAAGACAGACCAAATCCTGTGGTAAGCCTTAGAGGAAACAGGTTTCCAAGCTTGAATCATAGTGGCGATCACTGCAGGAGAAAAATCCGTTCTTCCTCAAGATTGAGGATTCAAAAGCCAAGCCATCAAACCCAGATGCTCTATGTTCTCCATCCACAGGTAGCCCTGTAGGTGGTGATCTGGTCTGCGTGGAAGCCAAAACAGTTCACACACAGACAGGACCAGCAACTCCAGAAACCAGGTTTGCTGGGGCCAGTATGCTGGGGAGCAGGGAAGAGGAGGAAAAATGTAAGATAGATAAAACTCCAAAAGAACTGAAAGAGCATCCACTATGTAAGCTAGAGGATCCATCCAGTGAGCAATATATCGGAACCTTCCGGTTGTGTCTGGTGGCCATCAGGTCAATCCAATTAAGTCCCCATCTCTGAACAATGATGTAGAACACCTTCTGGTGAAGCTCCTACTCTCCTCTCTCCATGGTGTGTCCACCTAGGAAGTAGGTGAAGACATTTTCTACTCCTGGAATATGTACTGCGGATATGGCAGACATATGTTCTTCTGCCCAGGTTAAAATAGCCTTGACCTCCAAGCCGCGAGACCTCATGAGGTGCCTTTCTTAATGTAAGCCACGGCTGTGGTGTTGTCTCTCTGGACACGAACTGGACAGCCCTTGAGATGAGAGGACTAAAACCTCAGAGCATGGAATATCATACGGAGTTCCAGAAAATTGATGGGTAGGAGAGATTCCTCTGCCGACCAACAACCCTGGACATTCAGATGACCCAGGACTGCACCCCACCCAGACAGGCTGGCATCCGTCGTTACAGAGGTCCAAAATGGGATCACAAAAGGACATTCCTTTCCACAGGCTGGACAGACTCAGTCACCAAGTGAGACCGATAGAATCAAGAGATCTGGATTCCTCTTGCACACCTGAATCACAAACCGTTGAAGTTCCCACGTGGGAGACATCGCAAATGGTACCACCTCCATGGTGAAAGTCAACTTCCCCATCAAAGAGGTCCACTTCTTGGCTTGAATGGACTCACAAGCCAGAACTGAGGATACCTTCCTGGTGATCAGTTGAATGACGTCTTCTGTCAGAAAGACCATGCCCTCCAGGGTGTTGAATAGGAGACCCATAAAGACCAATCTCTGCAATGGAATCATGTCCGACTTGACCATGTTCGGAACTCAACTGTGAAAGATGAGGTGTGAATGCAGTCCTGTACCTACAGTATCAAGTCGTCCATGTACGGAGTGACCCGAATGCCTATTATGTGCATGACCGAAATCAACGCACCTAAGACTCGAATAAACACCTGGGGAGCAGTGGTTAGACCAAAGGGAAGATCCGAGAACTGCCCCTTGTCGCAAGTGAACCTCCGGTAGCGCCGGCCCTCCTGATGAATTGCGATGTGCAGGTAGGCATCATGCAGATTCAAGGAGCCCAGGAACTCCTCTGGACACATCGCCACAATGACTGACCGTAAAGACTCCTGGTGGTAATAAGTCTTGACCACAAAGAAATTGAGATCCTTGAGGTCCAGGATAGAAAGGGAGCCGCCATCCTTCTTGGAAACCACAAATAGGTTGGAATAGAAGCCCAAGCCCATTTCTGGTTCAAGAACCGGTTCCAGAACTTCCTCGTCCAAAAGAGCCAGGATGGCTCCATTGAAAAGACAAGGCTGGTCCGGTCCCAGAGGGAAGCTAAAAGGGAAGAAATGGGAGGGAGGGAGGAAGCTGAAAGGAATCCAGTACCCTTTGGAAATTACCAGAAAAACCCACGGGTAGGCAACAATGTCTGCACAAACGCTGAAAAGAAAAAGCGGACGAACATCCACAGGTATGTGCGGATCAAGGTTTGGATAGTCCTGCCGAAAGAGGTTTGGCTCGGTGTGGGAGCTGCTTGGTCTCCAGTGCCGCTGAGGCATAGGGATGGGACACGGTGCCTGAGATATCCCAGGGATAGACCCCTGTATTCCATCTGGACAAGTACGAAAAGGATGGTGACTTCGTGTCTGAGGACTGCGCTTGGGGGACAAGGGAAACCAAGCACTTTGGCCCCCAGTAACCTCACTAATGATGTCCTTCCATTCACTGCCAAAAAGGGATGCATCCAGGAAAGGAAGAAAACCATAGATTGTCTAAAGATCAGGTCAACAGACCAGAACTTAAGACACAGTGAGTGCCTAGCAGCCACAGAGAAGGCAGAGGATGTTGCCTCAAGCCTAACAGTATCAGATAGGGCATCAGTAACATAGTGCTGAACTACAGAGATATCAGAAAGATCAGCTTTAGTGGCACACATACAGACAGAGTCAGTCCAAACAGCAATGGCTCTATTAACCCAAACAGAAACCAGGGTAGGTCACAAAGATGCACCTATGGCAGCGAATACAGCCTGTAAAATATATTAATCTCCCTATCAGCCAAGTCTGTGAGTTTGGAAGGATCCACTGTGGGTAATGCAGAGGAAGGAGAAAGGCTGGCAATATAGGCATCAACCTTAGGAGGTGTAGCCCACTGATCCAAGGCCGTCAGATAATCTATTAGAAAGAGAAACGCTTAACAGGGGTCTTCCACTCAGCAAGTATGATCTGGTTAAGAGTGGGATGAGGTGGAAAAAAACGTACAAGACGTTTGGTGCCTTCAAAAGACGCCAGAAGTAGACTGAGAACCGAACAAAGGTAGTAGGAATGTGCAGGGTGTTTAAAACCACCTTAATGAAACACTCAGTACAGGGTTGAAGAACTGCAAAGGGGTTCATCATAATATTGGGGAGAAGTCCCCAGTGAATTCACACTACCCTCTGAGTCTTCCAGCGATTCCTCCTCAGAGGAAACAGACAAAACAGGAATGCAAGGAGTCATAGGGGCCACATGCCTGTATAAAGTGGGGGGCTTCCAAGACTGAAGAACCCCTTGAAAAAAGAAAGAGGAAACTGTGCCATAGAGGACCTCAATACCCCAATATTGTGCACCAGATTAAAGAACTCACCCCAGAAAATGCTAAAATACACTTATCTGGCAAGCGAAGGGTTAACACGAGGAGGAGAGTAGAAGGATCCAAGCCCTGCATAGGATACTCGTGAGAGTGAAAGAAAGAAAATGGCGACCAAACTGTAAGCCAGAAAACAGCCAGCGAAATGGGTGTCCCAAAAGTTGTAACACACAGAGAGCACTGAGCCCCAAGGGAAATTAGTGAAAAACATCCCCCAAAGCACCTAACACGGCAAGGAAGGGGTTAATGTACCACAGAAAATCCAAAATTCTCCATTGACTCTAAGACAAAGATTAACCCAAACAAGTGCAGGAGTATAGTTATAGGAACTCCGAAAGGAGACCCCTGTGCAGAGGGTAAACAGTGGAACAAGTGGACCATGGCACCCAAAGGATTGCTCACCTTCTTTGCAGGTCTTCAGCCTTCAGATTATCATTGAGAAAGGGAGAAGTCTCAGCGTGCTTCTCCAAGGGAAAAGAGATGGCGAACAAGGTTTTCTCCCAGGGCTGGAAGGTAAACAACAGCACCCGTTAACTGAACAATCCACCACTGGGAAGTCAGTAATGGTAATCTGCCAAATGGGGGATTTCTACAGCCCATTTCTAACAAGAAAATAATAAAAAGAAACTAAAAAAAGCAGAACTGTTCTCTGTAGCCTCTCTGTACAAGGAACAAATCTAACTGGGAGGGGATTAGTTAGTCACCAGCTAAGGAGGAGAGGAAGGCTCCACCTTGCATTCTTTCCAAGAATTGTTCCTCCCTACTTGAAGGGGCCGTCGCCTTCCCTGGAGTTACCTGTAAGCTATATTGGACGACAGAGAAAATACCTCTACATAATTACAGGACCCGTACACTAAGCTTAGTTAGAAGCAAAAATTAAGAACAGTTAACCCTTTGAGAGCCAGGGAGGTATACAATGCAATGCTTTGTATACCTCCCTGGCAATCAAAGGGTTAAGCCTCATAAAAGGTAGAAGAAAACAGGAAGTAGAAAAAAATTCATCCTGACAGTTATGCACACTGGTCTATAAAGGAAGACAGGTATACAAGTCTGTCTACTGAGGGAGTTTCCGTCTTAGAGAGTTCTTTTTCTAAATTGCCTTGCTCTCCTGTGGGGAGATCTTCACCCCATAGTTCCTGTGTTCCAGAAAGGATGAAAGAGAAAATAGGATTTTAGTCTTACCTGTTAAATCCTTTTCACTTAGTCCATACAGGTTACTGGTACACTGGGAGGCGATCCGCCCCTTTAAGTAGCCAGGAACATTCTCTAAATGTATGCAGGGGGCGGAGTCTCCTCTCCCTCTTAGGCTGCACCTCAGTCAATACAAGCCAGAATGATTTGAGACACTAACACTGACCAGAGATAGGAGGGAAGAAGGAGACCCCTGTGAGCATGCCCCAAAAGGACTCCCACAGAATGCCACAGGAGAGCCAAGCATGGTCTCTTGACAGGGTGAGAGACCAGTAACCTGTATGGACTAAGTGAAAAGGATTTAACAGGTAAGACTAAAATCCTATTTTCACTGTCGTCCAATACAGGTTACTGGTACACTGGGATGTCCAAACATTGAGTTTCCCAGAGGCGGGAAGAAGGCAAGGACCAGGCGCAAGGCCCCCAGAGTCACCAGAACCTCTATGAACCAACCGGTCAGAGATCCCAACAATCAGAAGTGTCAACGGACACCAACGAGGGGTAAGAACAGACCCCAAACAAAACACAGCACACTGAACTAGAGCCAACAGGGCTCAACAGTAAGGAAGCACTGAGAATCTCAGAAGAAGATCCTAGACTGGCAAGACTGCCTCCAGGACCTTCCTCCCAAAGCTGGCATCAGCCGAGGCAAGCACATCCACACGGTAGTGCTTCGAAAATGTGTGCACACAGGACCAAGTGGCCGCCCGGCACAGTTGATCAACAGACGCTTGATTTTAATAGGCCGAAGAGGCCCCAATTGATCTGGTAGAATGAGCAGTGACCCGAAAGGGCACATGTTTATTCCGCAATTCGTAAGCCTTACGAATAGTACATTTTATCCAAGATGCAAAGGTCACCTTGGATGCCGGTCTCCCTGCCCTAGGCCCCTCAGGAATGACAAACAGAGCGTCAGACTTCCTAATAGACTCAGTGCGATGAACATAAAATTTGAGACAACGCACGACATCCAACAAATGGAGATCTCTCTCCTTGTCAGAGGAAGGGTTAGGACAGAAAGAGGGCACCACAATCTCCTGATTGATGTGAAATTCGGAGACAATCTTGGGTAAAAACTCCTTGGAAGTGCAAAGCACAGCCTTATCCTTGTGGAACGCCAGATAAGGAGGTTTACAAGACAAGGCTTGTAATTCTGCCACCCGGCGAACTGATACAATAGCCAAAAGGAAGGCCATCTTCCAGGTCAAAAGGAGCAAAGGAATAGTAGCTAAGGACTCAAAGGGGGGTCGTTGGAGAACCCCTAGAACTAGATTAAGATCCCACTGAGGAGCCAGACTCTTGAAAGCGGGACAAACATGAGCCACACCTTGGAAGAAAACTTTGACGTCAGGAATAACGGCAATGCAGAGAGCGCCGAAGTCTGAACCTTGAGAGAACTCAGACTGAGTCCCTTATCAATACCGTCCTGTAAAAAGGCCAGGACAGTAGGAAGATGAAAATCATGCGATAGATCCCTATCAGCACACCATGTAACAAAGGTCGACCAGACTCGCTGATAGATCTTAGAAGACACAGGCTTACGAGCGTATAGCATCGTAGACACCACTGAAGAGGAAAAACCCTTTTTCTTCAAAATTGAGGATTCAACCTCCAAGCCATCAAATGAAGACTATGAACATCCTCCTTCCACAGATAGCCTTGTAGCAGAAGATCTGGACGAGAGGGAAGCGGAAAGGGCTCCGCTACAGACATTGCCATCAGATCCGGATACCAGGACTGACGAGGCCAATTCGGAGCGATTAGAATAACTGGACAACGCTCCATCTTCAGCTTCTGGATGACTCTGATCAACAGTGGAAGAGGAGGGAAGGATGTAGGCTAGGGAGAATTCCCAAGGGATTGACAAGGCGTCCACTGCCAGGGCCAGTGGATCCCTCCACCGAGAGCAGAACACTGAAACCTTCCTGTTGTGTCTGGTTGCCATCAGATCCACCTCAGGAACCCCCCACATCTGGGTTAGAAGGTGAAACACCTCTGGATGAAGAGCCCACTCTCCGCTGTCGACTGTGTGACGACTGAGAAAGTCTGCCATGACGTTGTCTACGCCTGAAATGTGTACCACTGAAATGACGGGGACATGAGCTTCCGCCCAAGACAAAATGGCCTTGACCTCTAACCAGGCGGCGAGACTTCTTGTTCCGCCCTGCTTGTTGATGTAAGCCACTGCGGTGGTGTTGTTGGACTCTACCCTGACTGGACAACCCTCCAGTTGAGATTCCCAATGTCGTAGGGCAAGGAAGATCGCACGTAGTTCCAGGATGTTGATGGAGAGGAGAGATTCCTCCAATCCCCACTTTCCATGGGCACTGAAGCAACCCAACACTGCCTCCCCATCCCAGGAGGCTGGCATCCGTTGTGACCGTGGTCCAATAAGGGATCTGGAAGGATCTCCCTTTCAGGAGATGAGAAAGATCCAACCACCATTCCAAGCTCAACTCGACATGAGGAGGTAGAGAGACTGATAGCTGCAGATGGTCTGGACGATTCCTGCACGTCTGGATCACGAACCTCTGAAGTTCCCTGGTGTGTGCCATAGCAATTGGCACCGCCTCTATTGTGGAAATGAATTTCCCCACCAGAGAAGTCAATTTCGGCACTGGAATCCGCTCGAGAGCCAGAATCTTTGATACTCGGAGAGCAATCTGATGAGCCACCTCCTCAAGCAGAAACACCATGCACCGCTGGGTGTCGAACAGGAGACCCAGGAAGATTATCTGCTGAGATGGAACCAAGTCTGACTTGTCCAGATTCACAATCCATCCGTGGCGAGTGAGTGTCTGAATGCAAGCCTGAACCTGCTGGTGAAGGATCTCCGCTGATGTAGCCTTCAAGAGTAAATAGTCCATGTAGGGAGTCACTCTGATGCTATCCCGATGGATTACTGCTATTAATGCTCCTAAGACTCGCTGAAAAACCTGTGGCGCTGTCGTCAGTCCAACGGGAAGAGCCGAAAACTGAAAATGACCTCTGTGGCAAGCAATCCTGAGATACCGCCTGTTCTCTAGATGGATAGGGATGTGCAGATATGCATCCTGAAGATCCAGGGAAGCAAGGAATTCCCCCGGAGACATAGCAGCTATCACAGTGCGCAGAGATTCCTCTCGATAGTGGGTACTCACAACAAAGGAGTTGAGATCTTTAAGGTCCAAAACAGGACGAGCTCCACCGTCCTTTTTGGCCACAACGAACAGGTTGGAATAGAATCCTGAACCTGTGTCCTCTTGAGAAACTGGTTCCAGGACTTCTTTGTCCAAAAGATCCTGAATAGCGTCGTCGAATAGACGCCTTTTTGTGGGGTCCTGAGAAGGACGAGTAAAATGGAACCGAAAAGGAGGGAGAGAGGAGAAAGGGATCCTGTATCCCTCTGTCACCACCTGAAGAACCCAAGGGTCCGCCACTGAATCCTCCCAAACCCGGCGAAAGAGGTGAAGCCGCCCACCTACAGCCGGATGCGGACCCGGGTTCGGCGAGTCATGCTGAAGCAGTATTGGAAGCCTTGGCCTTGGGGGCAACTTTGAGCTTCCAGGACTGTTTGGGCTTGGAGGAGGTGCGCGGAGCAGGCGGAACCGCCTGGGACGTGGGGCGTGTCTCAGTTTGGAAGGAACGAAAGGACCGATAGCGCTTAGCTGGGAATTTCTTCTTAAAGACTGAGGGTAGAAGAGTACTTTTACCTCCAGTAGCCTCGCTGATCAATTCCTTTAGCTCAGATCCAAACAGGGAAGTCCCTTGAAAGGGAAAAGAAAGCAAAACTTTCTTGGAAGCGGTGTCAGCAGACCAAATTTTTAGCCAAACAGCGCGTCTAGCCACCACAGAAGAAGTGGAGGCCCTCGTCATCATGCGAACTGCGTCAAAAGCAGCATCAGAAACATAATTCTGAGCTTCAGAAATATTAGCAAGGAGTTGCAACTGCTCTGACACTGGCGCGTCGTGGCGGACCGCCACAGTAAGCTGTTCAGTCCAGACCGCAATGGCCCGGTTAACCCACGCCACAGCAAAGGTTGGGCGCATGGCAGTACCAATAGAGGCAAAAATAGACTTAAGACAGGTCTCTAACTTTTTTGTCAGTCCAATCCTGTAAAGCAGAAGCATCAGAAACAGCCAAAGCAGTAGATTTGGACAACCTAGAAACCGGAGCATCCACCTTAGGAGGATGAACCCATTTAGCCAATTCAGGCTCAGGAAAAGGATAAAGTTTGGCAAACTTTTTTGAGACTGAAGAGGACTTATCAGGATTTTTCCATGCATCAGAGACTAGGTGTTCAAGAGTAGGATTAGTAGGAAAACATGTAACAGCCTTAGAAGGTTTCTGAAACACCTCCGTTGGGTCAAGAGTAGATTCCTGACACAAGGGAAGATTGAGGGTAGTCAGCACAGCCCTGATCAAACCCAAAGCAGAGAGTTCAGGATCACATTCAAAAGGGTCCCCAACCAATCTGGTGGACTCAATAACTGTACCATCCTCAACATCAGAATCCTGCAACAATTCTTCCTCAGAAGAAACAGATACGTCAGGGGCTCCCTGTGGCTTGGGCAGGGATGTCCTGACAGTGGAGGGGGTCTGCCATACTTGAAGAGCCCCCTGAACCTGAGAGGGAAAGAGCTTAAGAGTGGATCTGAGATCCCTAGTTGCAGCCTTGAACTCTTTCACCCATGTTGGCTCAACAGTGTGACTGGAAGGCCCTGGGTTGCTGCCATGACCTTCCGCACAAGTTGGGCATAAATGACCAGAAAATTCTCTAGGTAGCCCTGAGTGACAGGAGGAGCAATACGCAATGGGGGAGACAGATACCCCCCAGCCTCCTTCGTCTTAGGTCTAGTCCCAGGCTCAAGTGGAGTAGACATGCTCACAGCGTCAGATATACCCCACAGATAGGAATCACCCAATTAAAGTGTGAAAGATTAAATATTCACCCCAGAAACCTTTAAAACTAAACTTATCTGGCAAGCGAAGGGTTAATCAGCAGAGGAGAGAGAGAGAGAGAAGGTCCGGTCCCTGCGTAGTATACTAGATGAGAAGAACTCACAAAATGGCTGCCGCAACGGGAGCCAATCAGAAAAATGGCGCGAACCGAGCGCTCATGGCAAGCGTAGTTTTTCTCACCAAGTACCCCAAAACAGTGCCCGAAGCCCCCCCGAGTCCCCCAACACACTCAAACGTACAACCGGATGATAGAGCAAGGGAAGACAAATAAAATGAGCCCTCTCTAAAGTCGCTATGTGAAGCGGTTCCAGAGATACGTCCCACACAGTGTAAGCCCATAGAGAGTAAAGGAGCAATGGCGTCTATGCGGGAAAAGCGCGCTTAAAGGCGCAGAACATTATTTCTAATAAAATTTTCTCTTAAAGTAAAAGTTCCATAACACATAGCAAACACATGTTCTATGTAAGCAAACATTACCCAACAAAGGCAAAAGTTGAAAATGCCCATAAAATTGGAAAAACCCAGCAGAGAAAGGGTTAAATCCCACATAAACTGCTCCAAAACTCAAGACATACACACATACATTGCATTAGCAAGATATAGAAAAACACCCAATGAGTGCTGGAGTGCACAATGAGAACTCCCAAGTACAAGCCCAATGAAGGGACACTGAGGGACAAGTGGACCTTCGGCACTCAAGGGGTGGCTCACCTTTCTGCAGGACTTCTGTCTTCAGGATACCAAGATAAGAGAAGAATTACCACAGAGGAGAATTCCCCCCAGGGAAGTTACTTGAAATCAAGTTATTCCCTCATCAGGGCAAAAGGTCCACCAGAAGTACCCTGGAAGCTGTGCTATCCACTTTAAAGAGGGCATTTGACAGCCTTGGTAACTCGCCCCTAATGGTGGTATTCCATATTTGTAAAAATAATAAAGAAACTAAAACTTGAAGAGAGCTGTTCTCTGCCTGGTGTGAACACACCGAGGAACAAATCATTCTGGCTTGTTCTGACTGAGGTGCAGCCTAAGAGGGAGGGGAGGCTCCGCCCCCTGCATACATTTAGAGAATGTTCCTGCCTACTTAAAGGGGCGGCTCGCCTCCCAGTGTATCAGTAACCTGTATTGGAGGACAGTGAAAGTCACATTTAAATTTTGGTAACACAGTGTGGCACTTTGTGCCACTAGTATGTACTGTATGCTAATAAGGTCACAAATCTTTCCCTGCCCACCATAAATTGGCATAAAGTGCCACCAACAACTAAAGGTAAATGTATCAAAAACTGCCCATGTTACATTCAAATAGCTAGTGAACAAAGGCAGTTTTTAATGATCATTAAAATTAAATAGAGATATCTGAGTGACAGGAAACAATTGCACACACTTACCAATAAGCATTTTTTTCAAGCTACAGAATATTGCGATGACTGTTCTTTCTTGTGAACTGGAGGCTTCTACTTTAATGAATCTAGTCAAATAATGCAAGGCAGATTTCAGAAACAAAGTTTGGCCCTCTGCATAGCAAACCTCTCTCATAATCTGAGAGCATATATGTTTGTATAGCTTGACATTATGAAGCTGAACTGGATATATGGAACCGATATCCTCTTTTGCAATGTGAGAAAATGACAACTGACACAACTCGGCTTCAAGAAGTGTGGTCATGCATGTCACAAGAAAGGAAGGAAAATTCTGAGAAATGTCTCTGTCATTTAGGCAAAGACTGACAACTATACCCATTTTCTCTACAGTTTGCTGAAGAAGGTAAGAAAACACTACAGTTCTCAGTTTAGATGCAAGTTCATTCTGTAGCAACTGAGTTATGACATGGCACAAGGTATTAATGGAGACCAGAGTCAAATAACCAACACAAGAATTCCAGCCAATTGTATCCAAATGTGGTACATAACTAAACAAAAAGGCTGAAAACTTCTCAAGATTAAGGAGAATGCTCTGATTTTTCTCCACAATCATTCTAAGGAAGCTTTCTAAAAAAGATTGGAAAATTTTAACAAATCCTGTCCACTCCTGCTTCCTCTCACTCTCGTGCAAAACCCAATTAGATTTTAAAAGGGGGCTCATAACAATGTCAAGAATGTCACTAGCATATAGTAATTTGATAACAGCATTGGAGTTTTTCCCACAAAGCAGGTATGTCAGTATTCTGTAACAATTGGATGTAAGGTAAAGGGCATTATGCGACAAGTCTGCCCTTGCTAAAGAGAGCAGTAGGATAAAACAACGACTATGGTCTGAAGGTGTGAGACTGTCAGGCTTCAATACAGAAATTAATTCTATCACAGCCACAAGATAAGTTAAATCAGAATTGGTCAAATTTAAACAGCTGCCAGATCTGGTCTCCAACATTAGATTCTGAGCTGCATTCTCTATACTCTTCCAGCACACTGACAAGTCATTTGAGGTATAACCTTTAAAGGTATCATGATTTTGTTGAGTCTCTCTATTTGGAAAGACATGTTTATGCCAAATTTGGCTTTCATCAGAAAGAATCTCAAGAATCTCACTAAAACCTTTGTTGTAGTTTTGCAATATAGTTGCACACTTCTTGATAATGCTAGTTATAAATGAACACTGCAAAAGTTTCATCTCTGGAAAAATATCACTGTGGAGCAGGCTTGAAGAGATATTTTCAACTGTAAGTGGCTTTTTTTGGTCCGTTTGATTCTTGTCTTGTGAGCAAAGACTCTCAAGCAAACAATCTGCTACATTACTAGTGTCCTTTGCAGACAAATATGGATGGATTATTGAAAGGTTGGATATAACAAGGTGCCAATAAGCTATACGAAAACAATTAGTATTAACTGTATTTGCACTTCCATTCCAAAACTCCTTATCTTTATATGCTGAAACATTGTGCCCGAGGTGAAGAACAAAAGATGCAGCTGCACAAATATTAAGGAGCTCATTCTCAGTTAGAACTCTGGTTTGCATTAACAAAAATTTCACTTTCTGAATAGAAATCAGTCCCAAGCAGTACTTGCTCACTGAATGTGTTTCTGTAGTAAGCATTTGTACCCTCTCCCAAAATGTTTTATCATGGAGAACTGGTGAAATCTCACTAGCTTCAGCAGGCAATTGTGAGGTGATGGACAGTTTATTTAATTGAGTTGTATATTTGTTGCAGGTCAGTGCTGTCAATGTATTTACTTCTACCCAGGTATAGATGAGCAACAGAGTTGCATCACAGAGTTTCTGAAGCCCAACTGTAGTGCCTGTTGCTGTGCAATTATCTTTAACAAGATTAACTGAGGGCTTTATCAGATGATCAATCACTTTATTCATGAGATTCCGGAAGCGTATTACAACAGGCAGTGGAGTATTGTTTTCCATACTCTTCATGTTAAACAGTAAACAGTGGAGGAAGGAGCTAAGAGAAAAGAAGGTTAACGATGTATCAAGGTTATCTTTAATACCTGGAAGGAGAACAGCATGGCATTTTTCTATTATCAAGGCACAAGTATCAAAAATCTGGTTAGGTGGAAGCTCATGGAGAAAATCTACAACCAATTCAGTTAACCCAGAATACAATACAGGCCATTTTAATATACCAATTGCTGGTTGACACATAACCATCAAAATGTCTCCAAATAGTTTTGGGAACTGGCGAAGTTTGGAGTAAGTCTGTAGTAGGCTGTAGATTAACATTTCTTGTGCTTTCTTGAGTTTTACATCTGAAAAGTTTGTGTCTGTCCATGCACATGATATCAGTTCACCCAAGAATGGTTCTACAATTAGATGATTTAACATGGTTAAGGATTTCAAACACCTGAACCAGGCAGGTACAGAGGTACAAGCATTGTGTACTAGCAGTTTTGCCAACTTGTGAAAGAAATGTAACTGGACTTCACGGTGCCTTATGCGGTCCACGGCAATATTGTAAATTTCATTATCAAGGACAAAGTTAAGCAGCTGGTCTAATGCAAAGAGACCCAGGGCCCAATTTGAAGGCAATGTCAAATCCGACAGTTCTTGTAAGACAGATGTTTGAAGGCACTCAAACATTCTGACCATCATGTGGAAGCAGACCAATTGATTTCCATCTCTGCAGTAAGAGTCTATAAATAATTTGTATATTAAGGGGACAGAGCTAGAGACAACAGATGTACAGATTTCTGCTTCACAGAAATTGCAGTCTGTCAACTTTTTCACCAGAGTATCTACAGGTCTCAAAATCACTTTGACACACCCTTTTTTTTTCTCCAACTGGTCTCTTGCAGGAAGTAACTCCTCTTTGTAAGATGAAAATAGTTCAGACTGAAAAAGGCCTATTCCAAAAATAGCCTCTACTTTATTTTGAATGTTCTTATTTAAGTGGGGGCACAAACCAGAGCCATCTTCTTTTCCCAAAGAATGTATATTCAAATAATGCCTCAGTAGCAAGCAAGGCTGGAATAGCTGTTCCATCAGTTGTAAAAACACTCTATTTGGGTTTATCTGCTGTCTCTGTATCACAATGTAGTGGTTAAAGGACATCTGAAGGACATCTAATACTTGATGTGTGATCTGCTCTTCTGAAGCCAAATAATGACAAGCCAGGGTGGATAGCTTGCTTATCAGGTTCACAATGAGTTCACATTTAGAAGTGTAGACCAAGGAAAGAACAGGACTTGAAAGAATACCTTGACAACAGCTTAGAACTGTGCTAATACCAGGCTGAGGTCTTCTTAAAGTTGAGGAAGAAGCAATAAAGTCATTTATAGCCTAAAATAGAAAAACACAAGTAAATAAACTTAGAAAATGCCACAAAATGTATTTTTACATAATAAAATCATTACCCTAATAACTTTGTCATGAAAAATATTACCGTGTGTATTCACCACTTGCCATGAATGTTACACTATTTCTTTTAGCCACTGATGCTTTAAAGCGTACCATTTAATGAGGCAACATTTTATTGTAAATAATATGCAAATGTTGCCTCTGTTAGTTGCTCACATTTTTTTTTTATCTTGGAAATATTTTAACTAGCAAATGTAGAACAGCATTGCCAGTAAAATGATTTATGTACCAAGGCTGTGTAATGTGGGTAAGCCTTATTTTTTTTGTTTACATAACCAGCCTGCTTGTTGAATGTGTTGTTGGTTTGTTAAGGAACTTGGAGGAGCTGGCGCTTGAGAATGGGACAGAGCAAACTGGAGCCTGAGACTTAGTGAGAAAATGTGAGGGGGTGTGGCAGAGCGCTTAAAGATGGTGGGGGGGGAGAGAAGCAGGATCTTAAGGTGGGGGAGAGAGTTTAAAGGGGAAGAGAGGCAGAGAGCTTAAAGGGAAGAGGAAGGCAAAGGGGTAGACAGCATAAAAAGAGGAGGGGTTAAATGGTGAGAAAGAGCAAAATACTGAGGGGAAGTAAGATTGAAGGGAAAGACAAACCGTGCTTACTGCATAGTACTCTTCCTCGGTGCCTACGTTACCTGATCATTATCACACTATTCAAGTAGCTTATGCAGCTGTGGGACACAGCATTTAGGTAGCACAAAGAAAGGTCAGCAGTAAAGTTCTGGTGAGAACGGTGTGGGTCTTAAGGGGAGGGCAAATAACTTGAGGGAGAATATCAGTGCAGTAACATGTTTGCACTTAAAGGGATAATAATGTATATATTAAAGTTCCGGTACTGTATGGATGCAGCAAGAGACAATCTTAAGTCAGTAAGTATAAGGAAAAACCTGCCCCCCTTGATGAAGGAGTGCATGGTTTTCCTGTTTGCTTACTGAAGATTGCCCCTCGCCACTCTCCATCTGGACCAGACAGAGAGGATCAGTGACAAAGCCAGAAGGGGCAGGAGGGGGGTCATTTCAGCTTAATTATCTTTTTAACTACAGAACTGTACTTAAAGTACTTAAACATACCGCTACCTGTTCTAAAAAGCTTAAACAAGACCCTGAACAGAACTTTAATATAGACATTACTATCACTTTAATGGTCAGATGCTGGGCCTTTGCGGTGTGTCGTACTGCGGTGTAATCTTCCAAATGTGGAAGAACTAAATGAGGCATGCATTCATGTATGCCTGTACTTTAATACTAGTTATGTGAAAGTTAGGTAAATATGACCTGTTTATTAATCAGATTCAGGAAAACCAGCTCTATCACCATAACTGTTGCAAGCTTCCTTAGAGAGAAAAGAAAGAAAAGGTGGCCCTTGATTAAAGGAATAGCAAGTTTAATATAAGAACAAAAATATAATACAGTTTATACTACTAAAAAAACAGGGATACTCCCACTGATGAGAGGTGTTTCATTCAAAAATGATTGCAGCTCAAACTTGATATTTTAGATGCAATAGATCAATAGCATGAAAAAGCTGTAGGGTTGATCTTCCTTTGGAAGGTGGAACACATCAGAAGACAAGGTCTTGAGGGTGAAGCATTCTCCACCTACTGTTTTATGATGTGAGAGAACCACACCAAGTAAGGACAGGAAAGAAGAGGAAAGCCCACCCTAGAAGGACTCCCACTCCCAGACAGGCAAGACCAAAGGAGGTCCCTTTTTCTGGGTGCGAGACCTGTATTCCACATGGAAAAAGAGAAAAACATTTGACAGGCAAGACTAAAATCCTATTTTCTCTATGGTTCAATATAGAACACAGGTACCACGGGTATGTACCAAAAGTAGGCTCCCAGAGGTGGGAAGGAAGAGAAAGGACCTTATGCAATTCCCCATGATACTGGAGTTCCCCAAGACTATCCAGAACTGGAAAAGCCCAAACCAAAAACAAAGTGTCAACGGACACCTATAGACTTCCACAGCACACAAGTTGTACAAGCACAGGGAAAATAGGTTCTTATACAGGAAGAACCACCAGAAAGGCTTTACTGCCAAAGCTGGCTTCAGCTGAAGCCAGAACATCCATACGATAGTGCGAAGCAAAGGTGTGTATGGAGAACAATGTCTCAGCTTGCATAATTGTTCAGCTGAGTCCTGATTCTTGTAGGTTCAGGAGGCCCCAAAAGACCTGATGGAATGTGCTGCAATTCTGAAGGGAATAGGTTTCTTCCAGAGTTCACACACCCTACGAATGGTAGACTTGACCCAAGAAGCAATTGTGACCTTGGAAGCAGCCAGACCTGCCATGGGACCCTCAGGAATGATAAACAGGAAAACAGTTTTACGAAAAGAATCTGTACCGAGCACATAAAACTTAAGGCACAGAACAACATCCAACAAATGGAGAACCATTTCTTTGTCAGACTTTGGGTCAGAACAAAATAGGATTTTAGTCTTACCTGTTAAAACCTTTTCACTTAGCCCATATAGCTTTCAGGTACCATGGGGAGGTGACAGTTCCTCCCAGTAGGCTGGAACAATTCTTCAAAGAAGTGCAGGGGTGGAGCTTCCCTCGCCTCCATAGCAGGCTACCTACCCACTCCCCTCCAGTTAGATTTGTGACCTACGATGCTAGACAGCAAGAATAAGAAGAAGAGGAAAACGCCTGTGAGCACTGACCCCATAGGACTCCCACATCCACCCATAGGAACCAAGCATGGTCACTTTCACTGGGTGGGTGACCTGTAAGATATATGGACTAAGGGAAAAAGATTTAACAGGTAAGACTAAAATACTCTTTTTTTCTATCGTTCAATATAGCTTACAGGTACCATGGGTATGTACCAACATTGAGTTCCCAGGGTGGGAAAAAAGAAAGGAAAGGACCAAGCGCCATTCACCATGATACCAGAGTTCCCATGGATGAACCAGGACACTGAATAGTCCAAACTAAGCTAAATGTCAATAAAAGAGGATTTTAGTCTTACCTTTTAAATCCTTTTCTCTTAGTCCATACAGGTTACTGGTAACTCTGGGAGGAGTCAGTCCCTTTAAGTAGGCAGGATCATTCTCTAAATATATGCAGGGGGGTGGAGCCTCCCTTCCCACTCAGACTGCAGCCCAGCTATCCACCTCCAGAACTGTTTGAGAACTAACTAGACAAGATAGTAGAAAGGAAGAAGACTCCTGAGAGCATGCCCCTAAGGACTCCCACATATTGCCACAGGAGAGCCAAGCATGGTCCCTTGACAGGTTGGGAGACAAGTAACCTGTATGGACTAAGAGAAAAGGATTTAACAGGTAAGACTAAAATCCTCTTTTCTCTGTCGTCCAATACAGGTTACTGGTAACTCTGGGATGTCCAACCATTGAGTTTCCCAGAGGCGGGAAGAAGGACCAGGCACAAGGCCCCCAAAGTCACCAGGACCTCTATGAACCAACCGCTCAGAGATCCCAACAAAACTGAAGTGTCAACGGACACCAAACGGGGGTAAAAACGCCCTAGGAATTTTAACCCAGCACACTGAACTAGAGCCAACAGGGCTCAACAGTAAGGAAGCACTAAGAACCTGAGAAGAAGATCCTAGACAGGCAGGACTGCCTCCAGGACCTTCCTCCTGAAGCGGGCTCAGCCAAAGCTAGCACATCCACACGGTAGTGCTCCGAAAAGGTGTGCACAGAGGACCAAGTGGCCGCCCTGCACAGCCGATCAGCAGATGCTTGATTCTTATAGGCCCAAGAGGCCCCAATAGACCTGGTGGAATGAGCCATGACCCGAAAGGGAACATGCTTATTCCTCAACTTGTAAGCCCCATGAATAGTGGACTTGATCCATGACACAATAGTCACTTTGGATGCAGGTCTCCCTGCCCTAGGACCCTCAGGAATGACGAACAGAGCGTCGGACAAGTGGAGATCCCTTTCCTTGTCAGAGGAAGGGTTAGGGCAGAAAGAGGGCACCACAATCTACTGATTGATGTGAAGCTCAGAGACTACTTTAGGTAAAAACTCCTTAGAGGCGCGAAGCACCACTTTATCCTTATGAAACACCAAATAAGGTGGTTTACAAGAAAGAGTTCGCAACTCTGCCACTCGGCGAACTGACACAATCACCAGAAGGAAAGCCATCTTCCACGTCAAGAGACGTAAAGGAATAGTAGCCAAAGACTCAAAGGGAGGACGTTGGAGAACTCCCAAAACCAAATTAAGGTCCCACTGAGGAGCCGGAGTCTGAAAGGCAGGACGCACATGAGCAACGCCCTGGAAGAAAACTCTGACATTAGGAAGGACAGCAATGCGCTCCTGGAAAAAGACAGAGTGCGAAGTCTGAACCTTAAGAGAACTCAGACTGAGTCCTTTATCCACACCGTCCTGCGAAAAGGCCAGGCAGTGGGAAGATGAAATTCATGAGACAGATCCCTGTCAGCACACCAAGACACAAATGTCGACCAGACACGGTGATAGATCTTGGAAGAAACAGACTTACAGGCACTAAGCATAGTAGACACCACAGCAGAAGAAAACGCTTTCTTCTTTAAAATCGAGGATTCAACCTCCAGGCCATCAAATTGAGCCGACAAACATCTTCCTTCCACAGGTAACCCTGTAGAAGAAGATCTGGACGAGAGGGGAGCGGAAAGGGCTCCGCCAATGATAGGGCCAGAAGCTCCGGATACCAGGACTGACGAGGCCAATTTGGAGCGATCAGGATTACTGGACAACGTTCCACTTTCAATATCTGTATCACCCATATCAGCATCAGAAGAGGAGGGAAAATGTAGGCTAGGGAGAATGTCCAGGGAATGAACATTGCGTCGGCAGCCAGAGCTAGAGAGTCTCTCCACAGGGAGCAGAACGTCAGAACATTCCTGTTGTGCCTGGTTGCAATCAGATCCACTAGGGGTACCCCCCATTTCTGAGTTAGGAGTTGAAACACCTCTGGATGTAGTTCCCACTCTCAGCTGTCAACTGTGTGACGACTGAGGAAGTCTGCCATGACGTTGTCTACTCCTGGAATGTGCACTGCGGAAATGACAGGAACATGAACCTCTGCCCAGGACAGAATGGCCTTGACCCCTAACCAAGCGGCAAGACTTCTTGTCCCGCCCTGTCTGTTGAAATAAGCCACTGCGGTGGTGTTGTCGGATTCCACTCGGACTGGACAGTCCTCCAGCTGAGACTCCCAATGGCGCAGAGCATGAAATATTGCTCGAAGTTCCAGAACATGTATGTATGTATCTTTAGTTATTGATGGGAAGAAAAGACTTCTCCATGGACCACTTCCTCTGGGCACTAAAGCGACCCAGAACAGCTCCCCAGCCCAAGGGGCTGGCATCCGTCGTGACCTTGGTCCAGTAGGGAATCCGGAAGGATCTTCCCTTCAGGAGATTGGAAAGGTCCAACCACCACTCCAAGCTCAACTCGACATGAGGAGGAAGAGAGACCGATAGCTTTTGATGATCTGGTCGTCCCCTGCATGTTTGTATTACAAATCTTTGAAGTACCCTGGTGTGTGCCATGGCAAATGGAACCGCCTCTATCGTGGAAATGAACTTCCCCACCAGAGAAGACAACTTCGGAACCGGGATGCGATCGTGGGATAGGATCATTGCGACTCTGAACAATTTGATGGGCTACCTCGTCCGGTAGAAACACCCTGCACTTCTGAGTATCAAACAGAAGACCCAGGAAGACCAGTTGCTGGGATGGAACAAGGTCCGACTTGTCCAAGCTCACAATACAACCGTGATGTGTAAGAATTTGAATGCAGGTCTGGACCTGCTGAAGAAGAAGGTCCACAGATAATGCTTTCAAAAGCAAGTCGTCCATGTATGGAGACACTCTGATGCAGTCCCGATGGAGGACGATATCAAGGCACCCAAAACCCGTTGGAAAACCTGGGGGGGGGGGGGGGGGTGTTGTCAGACCAAATGGAAGGGCTGAGAACTGAAAATGACCCCTGGCGCAGGCAAACCTCAGATACTGCCTGCTCTCTAGATGGATTGGGATGTGCAAATACGCATCCTGAAGGTCCTGAGAAGCAAGGAACTCCCCCGGAGACATGGCAGCGATCACTGTGCGTAGACTCCTGACGATAGTGAGTCTTCACTACAAAGGAATTGAGATCTTTCAGATCAAAAATAGGGTGCCATCCGCCGTCCTTCATGGTCACCACAAAGTGGTTTGAATAAAATTCTGAACCCCTGTCTGAAGGAGGTACTGGCTCCAGGACATCCTTGTCCAGAACAGCCTGAATAGAGTCTTCGAACAGACGACTTCTCTCGACTTCCTGAGGAGAACGAGAAAGGTGAAAGCGAAAAGGTGGGAGGGAAAAGAAAGGGATCTTATATCCCTCTGACACCACCTGTAAAACCCATGGGTCCGACACTGAATCCTCCCAAATCCCACGGAAGAGGCGGAGATGACCACCCAGAGCGGGATGCGGACCCGGGTTCGGTGAGTCATGCCGAAGCAGTCTTGGAAGTCTTGGGCTTTGATGCGGCCCTGGTCCTCCATTGCTGCTTGGGCTTGGAGGAGGGACGCGGAGCTGACGGAACCGCCTGGTTCCTCGTACGTGTCTCAGTTTGAAAGGAACGAAAGGACCGGTTACGTTTAGCCGGTAACTTTTTCTTAAAGACCAAGGGCAGAAGAGTACTCTTACCCCCTGTGGCCTTGCTAATTAGTTCCTTAAGTTCAGATCCAAACAAGGAAGTACCCTGAAAAGGCAAAGAAAGCAAAACTTTCTTGGAAGCTGTGTCAGCAGACCAAATTGTAAGCCAAAGCGCATGCCTAGCCACCACAGGAGTAGTGGAGGCCCTTGCCATCATGCGGACGGCATCAAAGGCAGCAGCAGAAACATAATGATGAGCTTCAGATATATTAGCAAGAAGACACAATTTCTCCGAAGTAGGCGCATCCTGACGGACTGCCGTAGTGAGCTGTTCAGTCCAGATTGCAATAGCCCAGTTAACACGTGCAACAGCAAAGGCTGGACACATAGCAGTGCCAACAGAAGTGAAAACGGACTTCAGGGAAACCCCAAGTTTCTTGTCAGTCCAATCTTGCAGCACAGAAGCATCAGAAACAGGTAAGGCAGTAGATTTAGACAGTCTATATATGGGTGCGTCCACCTTAGGGGGATGAACCCATTTAGCCATTTCTGTTTCAGAAAAGGGATAAAGTTTAGCAAACTTTCTAGACACTAAAGAGGACTTGTCTGGATTTGTCCATGAGTCAGAACCAAACGTCAAGAGTTGGATTAGGAGGAAAATAAGTAAGGGGCTTTGCAGGCACCTGAAAAACATCAGAGGGATCAGACAGAGCCTCCGGAACCGATGGAATGTTGAGAGTGGACAATACAGCCCTGATCAGGCCCTCAGTAGAGGTTTCAGGATCAGCTTCAAATGGGTCCCCAAAGAGACCTGGAAGTACAAACCTCCACATTCCACAGTGCCCGAAACCCCCCAACACACTTGAATTATAAACCGGATGATAGAGCAAGGGTAGACAATTAAAATGAGCCCTCTCTGAAATTGCAGTGTGAAGTGGTTGCAGAGATACGTCCCAAACAGTGTTGTCCCATATAAAGTAAATGGAGCAATGGCGTCTATGCAGTAAAGCGCAACATAAAGGTGCAGTACACAATTTTAATAAAAGTTAAACAAGTTAAAAAAAATGAAACACATGCAGGGAACATGAATGCATACTGAGAAAACACTAACCCAGTAAGGAAAGTGTCAGAAAATCCCCAAAACATGTCAAACCAGCAGACAAAGGGTTAAGTTACCACATAAACCTGCTCCAAAAACCCAACAGACATACACATATATACCCAATGAGTGCAGGAGTGCGTAATGAGAACTCCCAAATACAAGCCCAGCGAAGTGGACCTGCAGCACTCAAAGGGTAGCTCACTTCTCCTGCAGATCTTCTGTCTTCAGGTTACCAAGTAGTGAGAATTACCTCAGTGGGTAATCCCTGGGGAAGCACTTGTACCCAAGATTTTCCCCCTTTCAGGGCTTAAGGTCAACCAAAAAGCACTTGGACACTGAGCTAGACACATTGGAGGGCATTTGTCAGTCATGGTAACCCACCTAATGGTGGTATTCCATATCTGACAAAAATAAAAAAAACTAAAAACTAATGAGAGATGTTCTCCACCTGGTGTGTTCACACCCAGGAACAAACAATTCTGGAGGTGGCTAGCTGGGCTGCAGCCTGAGTGGGAAGGGAGGCTCCACCCCCTGCATACATTTAGAGAATGTTCCTGCCTACTTAAAGGGACTGACGCCTCCCAGAGTTACCAGTAACCTGTATTGGATGGCAAAGAAACAACTATAACACAGAACACTAGAACAAGAACCAACAAGGCTCAAAGGATAAAGAACAATAAGGCTCAGAAAAATAAAGTCCTAGACAAGCATGGCTGCAGCCAGGACTTCCCTGCCAAAAATGGCATCAGCCAAAGCCAGAACGTCAACACGGTACGGTCTGGCAAAAGTGTGCACAGAGGACCAAGTGGCCACCTTGAACAACTGATCAGCAGAGGCCGGATTCTTTTAGGCCCAGGAGGCCATAACAGACCTAGTGGAATGCACGGTGATGTGAAAGGGAACAGGTTTCTTCCAGAGTTCGTAAGCCTTGCAGATAGTGGACTTAATCCAGGATGCAATAGTCACCTTGGGTGCCGCTTTACCAGTCCTAGGACCCTCAGGGATGACAAACAGGGCAACCATCTGACGGACAGACTCAATGCGGTGCACATAAAACTTAAGACAATGCACCACATCAAACCTTGTCAGATTTAGGGCCAGGACAGAAGGAAGGCACAACAATCTCCTGATTGATGTGGAACTCAGATACCACCTTTGAAGAAATTCTTGGGAGGTACGATATTAAATGATGTTCTATGAATCATCTGATGAGTTATACAGAAGAATGGTTCTGATACATCAATAAGCACTGACGTTCACACGTATAATAACATCACGTGGTAATAATTTCGGGTGACAACAGCCCTCAACCAGGTTGGTTTACTTCTGTTTCCTTGATATTGAAGATTTTATGACTTTCGGTGCTATATTTGAGTCAGAATTTTGGTTTATGACTCCCCACAATAGGGAAGTAATATCACGAACCAATGAGTTTTATAATGACCATTAAGTTAACATAAATGAGAGCTTGTTTTCTATACCGTTTGGACCAAGACGGTAAGTATGTATCAATTTTCCAATCAAGGTGTTGGAGGGGGTTTTTAAAGGTTTGTTGTGAGTTACTGCTTTGTTTTTGTTTTTTTCTTTTGGCTGAGGCTAATTCTAAAGAAGTGGTCGTGAGACCATAAAACATTATTTATATTCATCTAGCAAGGCTTTGCATTTAAGCATTTCACATTGATCAAATTTTATTACTATTTTTTATGTGATTTATACATTAAAAATTATTTTAAACCTCAAGACGCAGCAACTTGTGGATTCCATCACGCCAGAGAACGGTCACCTGAGACAGGGAAATATCTCTGCAGGTTGGTTTGTTGTAGTTGGGTATATACCCTTCTGCAACCATCATATATGTGAGTATATTTTCACATTTTGATATCTACCATTGCTAAAAAAGATAACAGGCACTATTGGATGCCCTCTTGTGCTTTTTTTTTCTATACATCTCATATCAGGCTACCTTAGCCCTGCCTATCCAGTTTGATAGGAGACTAACTATCTAGGACAACGAGAGAAGATATAAGGTAAGCTACTGTGAGTAATAAGACCAAAGAATGACTCCCACGTCCAGCCAAAGGAAACCAAGCAAGCTTCCGTTTCACTGGGTGGTAGACCTGCATGCATGTCATATGGACTAATAGAAAAGGATTTAACAGGTAAGACTAAAACCCTCTTTTCTCCATTGTCCAACATACAGGTACCATGGGGGGGATATACCAACATTAGGCTCCCAGAGTGGGAAGAGAAGGGACCTAGTGCCGGTCCCCATGGTATCAGAGTTCCCGAGAACTAGGAACAGCCCAATCATAACGAAGTGTTAAAGGACACTGAAAAACAGTAAGCAAGGCACACAAGAACAAAAGCCAACTGGGCTCAAATAGTTATCGAACACTATGGCACAGGAAGAAGTAGGTCCTTTGATAGGCAGAACTGCCTGCAGGACCTTCCTGCCAAAACTGGCTTCAGCCGAAGACAGAACATCAACAGTGTTTGGCAAACGTGTGCAAATGAACCAAGTAGCAGCCTTGCACAGCTGTTCCGCAGAGGCCCAATTATTATAGGCCCAAGAGGCCCCAACAGACCTAGTGGAGTGTGCTCCAACAGTAAAAGGGAACAGGTTTCTTCTCGAGTTTGTAAGCCTTGCGGATGGTAGACTTAATTTAGGACACAACAGTGACCCTGGACGAAGCCTTACCTGCCCTAGGACTCTCAGGGATGACAAACAAGGCATCAGTCTTAAGTAAAGACTCAGTATGGTGCACATAAAACTTCAGACAGCGCACCTCATCCAAGAAGTGGAGATAGCTCTCCTTGTCAGATGTTGGATCAAGACAAAATAAAGGCACAATAATCTCCTGATTGATGTGGAACTTAAAAACCACCTTAGGAAGTAATGGGAGGTTCGAAGAACAGCCATGTCCTTGGGAAACACTAGGAAAGGCGGCATGCAAAACAAAGCCTGCAACTCTGTACACACAGACTACAGCCAGAAGAAAAAACATCTTCCAGGTCATAAGACGCAAAGGAATGGTGGCAAGTTACTAAAGGGAGGCTGCTGCAAAACACCCAAAACCAGGTTAAGTTCCCACTGGGGTGTGCGAGCCTTATAGGCAGGGAGAGCACAAGCAATCCCCTGAAAGAATATTTTCATGTCTGGCAAGATGGCAATGCATTTCTGGAAAAATATAGAGAGAGCAGAAATCTAAACAGATCCCAGTCTACACACCAAGAATGAAAACTGGACGAAACCCTGTAGTAGGCGTTAGAGGAGACAGGCTTCCTAGCCTGAATCATAGTAAAGATAACCACAGAGGTGAAACCTTTTCTCCTCAGGATGGAGTCTTCAACAGCCATGCCATCAAAGCATACCGCTTCACATCCTTCTTTAAGAGGTACCCCTGAAGGAGGAGGTCCAGTCTAAGTGGCAGTGAAAATGGATCTCGAATGGATAGACAAACCAGTTTGGGAAACCAAGTCCTCCTGGTCTAATAGGAGGGAAATCATTATGACTGCTGGACCATCCATCCAGATCTTCCTGAGCACCCTCGGGATGAGAGGAATTGGAGGGAAGATGTAAGTGCCATGGAACTGACAAGGCATCCATGGAAAAGGCCAGAGTATCCCCCAATAGGAACAAAACATATGAATCATCCAGTTGTTCCTTCTGGCCATCAGATCTATCGGAAGAAAACCCCACCGTTGGATCAACAGATCAAAAACATCTGGGTGGCACTCAAACTCTCTGCAGTCTGCCGTTTGACGACTGAGGAAGTCCGCCAAGACATTGTCTACCCCTAGAAAGTACATGGAGAAGATAGTAAGAACATGATCTTCTGACCAAGCCAAGATAGACTTGACCTCTGACCAAGCAGGAGTGCTTTGAATGCCTCCTTGCTTGTTGATGTAGGCCACAGCCATGGTTTTGTCAGACCGGACACATACTGGATGACCCCTCAACTGAAGGGACCTGCCGGATCACTCTGAGCTCCAGAACATTGATGGATTGAAGGGACTCCTCCAATGTCCATCTTCCCTGCCCCAGGTTGCTCCTGTCCAACCACCAATAGAATCCCGTCAGACCTCTGGAGGTAGGGAGACCCTGAGATCCAGGAGATCTATCCTCCTGTGCCAAGAGCGGATGATAAACCTCTGGAGCTCCCTGGTGTGGGCCATAGAGTAGGGTACTATTTCAATGGGGAGACAAACAATTGTGAGGAGCACCCATCAAGCGCAAACAAGATAAAGTGTTTTGTTCTAGGCATGGTAGCGTCTCAATGGTGCTACAACTCACATTTTTCACTCCCATGTGCCATTTCAGAAAGAACACTTCAACATTCATATCAGACTGGTCCTGCCCACAGACAGTACAGCTCCGAAACGACAGGCAAATTCTCTCTGCATGAGAGAAACAGCATAACCCCAGACATACGTTTAGGCCTATGTGTGCCTCATTGGTATGGTGTACCACACTGACGAGGCCGAAATGTATGCTTGTGGTTTTGTTGATTCTTTTGTGCGGAGAGGATTTGCCTGACATTTCGTAGCTGGACTATCTGAGGGCGGGACCAGTCTGATATGAATATTGACATTTCCTCTCTGCAATGGCACATGGGAGTGAAAAACATGAGTTGTAGCACACTTTGAGAGGCTACCATGCCTACAAACATCTATACATAAATGTGAGTGTAGATCATTTTATTGTGATATCGATCTACTGTTTGTCGGATCTAAGCACTATTGGCTCCCCTTGATTTTTGTTTTTTGGGTATATTTGAGTCCTTCGTGAGTGGATGTGAAGGTTGGCAGCCAAAATCCTGAAGTGGAGAGAGCTGGATAAAGGACAGCATAAACATCCCTGAGTCTTATTGCTGGTTTACATATATGTGTATTTCCAGCAAGTGATTTTGCAAGTACCATTTTAACAGGTGGTGGTGAGTTGTCCATTAACTCCAAGGATATTACAACCAAGAAGAGCCTCTTGTTTTTCTCTTTTGTTTTCTATGCCTAGAACAAGGCACTTTACCTTGTTAGCGCTTGATGGGTGCTCCTCACAATTGTTTTGTCGCCTACTGTTTCCATGGTGGACACCATGCAGCCTGAAAGTGTCATGAACTTTTGGACCAGAGCCTAGGTACACTCCAGAGCTTGGAACACCAGAAGCATAAATTTGCTGAATGGAGTTTTCTGTCAGAAAAACCTTCCCCAGACAGGTGTCGAATCTGAGACGAGGAAGACCAAGTCCTGAGAGGGAGCCAGACAATACTTTGACATATTGAAAATTCACCCATGGTGGAGCAGTCCTAGACATGCGTCCTGCAAATCCAGAGACGTGAAGAGATCTCCTGGGCACACAGCTGTGATGACAGAGCACAAGGACTCCATTTTGAAGTGAGCAGTCTCCACAAAGGAACTGAGGTGCAGAAAAGGCCGGCTTGGATACCACACACTGGTTTGAATAAAAACCTGAACCTCTCTTGGGTTGGAACTGGAACAAGAACTCACTTGTCAAGAAGAAACTGAACCGCCTTGAAAAGTCACAACTTTTCCTGACACATGGGAACCCTGGACTGGAAGAACCTGAACCTATTCTGTACCCTTCCAAAACTACCTGCAAAACCCACTGGTCCTCACAGGACGCTTCCCACGTATTGTAAAAATGGTGCAGATGCCCACCGACAGGCATCTGAGGACCAGGATTCTGCAAGTCATGCTGATGGAGAATTGCCAGACATGGGTTTGGCAAGGAGGCGCTTTGAATGTCATTGCTACCTGGGCTTGGTGGAGGGGTACAAGGTGAAGGCATGAGGTGGGGCGAAGGCCTGGGACACGCTCGGCTTCTTCCTTTGAGCCTTTGTTTGGCAGGGATGAAAAATACACTGTTTCCTCACCATGTTAGGGAGTTTGGAGACCTGAGGTAACAGGGTGCTCTGGCACCCAGTAGCTTCACTGCTTATATGCTATAGCTCAGGACCAAAAACAGACTTGGCCTGAAAGGGGAGAGAAACCAGGGACTTCATAGATGAGAGGTCCGCAGAACAAATCTTAAGCCACAAGGTTCAGTGTCGTAACAGAAAAGTCAGAGACCTTGGCCAAGCGCTTAACAGCATCAAAAAGTGACCTATGTCTGAGCCTCAGACATGATGGCTAAGAGGGCTAAAAGATCCTCTTTACGGGCACCATCTCTGACAGCCTCAGTAAGTTGCTCACCCCAGAGAGCAATAAGCTCTGGTGACCCAGGCTGAGGCCAGAATAGGCCTCAGTGCAGCCCCAATGGCAGCAAAATTGGACTTGACAGAATCTGGAAGCTATCCTCATATTCTTAAGGGCCATAGCACCTGCCAAGGTAGATCGATGGACTTAGAGAGCCTGGATATTTGGGGTCAAAAGCAGGAGGAGAAGCCCGTTGTGCCAAAGCTGCCTCAGGGGGCACAGATTAGAGAATGAGAGAGAGAGCGAGCGAGCAAGCCAGAGACAAACTGGTGTCTATCAGGAATCTTCCACTCATCCAGGATAACCTGGTCCAGAGAAGAGCTGAGTGAAAAGACCGTTGAAGACTTTGTGTGTGTCTGAAACACATCAGATGAAGATGGACCCTCACCAGGTGTGTCAGTGACCTGAAGGGTAGCTAAGACCGCTTTAATGAGTCTGTCCGCAGAAAGAATAGGATCAACCTCAAAGGGATCACCAAATGTATAGGTAGAATCCCCTTCTTCACACGCCCCTACCACTGTGTCACCCCCAAAGAAGTACTCAGAGGATTCAATGAATGCAGGTATACCTAGGGCCTTAGAGGCAACACACCTCTAGGTGGTAGGAGGCTTCCAAGAATGGAGAAGCCCTTGGATGGATAGGGGAAACTGAGCCATAGTAGACTAAGTATTTTGTTGACGGCTGGTGGGCCCTGGAGGTGTAGTGGGGGCCACAGCACACGAGGAGCATAGAGGTCCTGAATACTCTCTAAGAATTCCCGTTTGGCATGAGGAAACAATAATAAGCAAGTGGGGTCAGAGATGCCCCAGCGTCCTCTGGCTTAGGTCTTGCCCCATGTCCCTTTGGATCTGACATCCTAACAGGAGAAGTGTCTAAACAGTACAGAAAACCCAAATACAGCATCCCAGATTAGTTGTTCACCTTAGAACGCCCAAATGTGGTACTCAATTGGCAGGCAAAGAGTTAATCAGAGGAGAGCAAGGAGAGGCAAACCTATACGTAGGATAAGCAACAAGTAAGATGGCATCTGTAAACACCATCAGCCAATCATAAGGAAGACCTGGATATGGAAATTCTGGAGGCTGTAGTCTTTCCGATTTGTTGTATTCTAGCAGCACTTTATCTTGCACCACTGGGCCCCAAGGGCCCCACAGAGACTCGGGATTTCAACTATATTGCAGGACATGAGGAGACAAGACGACTAAGCCCTCTCTCAAGTTTGCATGACAATCTGTTGCAGAGATATGTCCAAAAGCAGGTTCTCCCATAGAAGTAAATGGAGAAAGTATGGCCGCACAGGAAGCACGTCTAAAAGGCGTCATGTACTAAAAATGAATTTTTTTCAAAACTTACTAAAACCGCCAAAATACCCAATGAGACATGAGGGGTAATAAAAATGTATTACACTGAATAGAAAACCCAGGTAAAAGGCCCCAAACCCTGTTAAACCAGCAGGGAATGGGTTAACTAACCAAACTGCAGTCATCCAAGCTCCAGAAAACTCAGGGACAAACTAGATTAAAATACCCAACATGAGTGCAGGAGTTTTGGACTCGAAGATAACCCATATATGGAGGGGAGCAAGTGGGACAAGGGGAACATGGCACTCAAAGGGTTACTCACCAATCTTTATCTTCTGGTTACCATTGTGAAGAACCAGAGCCCCAGAAAAACCCAAATAGGAAAAAAACATGGTCTGCAAGACTCTCATCACAGGGCTGCCAGGGTCCACAACAGCACCTGGAAGATGGACAACCCTCCAGGGGAAGCCAGGAATGGTAACACACCTAATGGGGGAATTGTGACACCCCATATAGAAGAATAAAATTAAATAAAATAAAAACTAAGATGTTCCTAGCCTGTTCACTCTGGTGTCAAACTGGATGGGCGGGGCAAGGGTGGCCTGAAAGGAGAAAGGAAGGCTCCACCTCCAAGACCTTGTCTCTTGAAATGTTCCAGCCTACTAGGTAGGATGTCTCCTCCCCATGGTACCTGTATGTCATATTGGACGATAGAAAAAAGAAGGCACAACAATCTCCTGACTGACGTGGGACTCTGAGGCCACCTCAGGAAGATATTACTGATGGGTTTGAAAAACAGCCTTGTACTTGTGAAAGACCAGGAAAGGTGGCTTGCAAGACCAAGCCTGCAACTCAGCAACCCTACAGACAGACCACAGCCAACAGAAAGGCCATATTCCAAGAGATGAAAAGGAATGGTAGCAATTAAATTGAAGGGAGGCCTCTGCAAAACTCCCAGAACCAAACCAAGGTCCCATGGAGGTGGGGGATCCTTGTAGGCAGAGAAAGCATAAATGACCCCTTGAATTAAGAGGGTAATAAAAATGCATTACCATGAAGAGAAAACCTAGGGGGAAAAAAAGCGAAAATGAAGAAATAAGATCTGCTATTAACCTTTCATACTATGAGCTAGCTTCTACTGAAAATAAAGTTCTAGAAAGAGGGCTTAATTTTGTGCCTAGTCGACATTTTAGAGTCTATGATACATTGGTAGATGTCAATTGTTTTGTCAGGAAACTAACGTTGAGAAAATATTTTGACAAAGATGATATAGAAATAGTTGACAAATATTTTGACTATACCAACGAAGTAGGTAATACTACTAACAAATTTAGTTTCAAAGATTTATGCTGTTTGATAGACTTTAATAATAAGATACAGGTTCCGTGTGTCCAATTGAATAAAAAGTAATTCTTCTACACGGTGAGTTGTAGGGGACCCATTTTAGATGCTTTTCAAAGCCTGGTGTAGGAGGATTTGACGAAAATAGGATTTTAGTCTTACCTGTTAAATCCTTTTCACTTAGTCCATACAGGTTACTGGTACACTGGGAGGCGATCCGCCCCTTTAAGTAGGCAGGAACATTCTCTAAATGTATGCAGGGGGTGGAGCCTCCCACTCCCTCCTAGGCTGCTCCTCAGTCAGCACAAGCCAGAATGATTTGAGACACTAACACTGACCAGAGATAGAAGAGAAGAAGACCCCTGTGAGCATGCCCCAAAGGACTCCCACAGAATGCCACAGGAGAGCCAAGCATGGTCTCTTGACAGGGTGGGAGACCAGTAATCTGTATGGACTAAGTGAAAAGGATTTAACAGGTAAGACTAAAATCCTATTTTCACTGTCGTCCAGTACACGTTACTGGTACACTGGGATGTCCAAACATTGAGTTTCCCAGAGGCGGGAAGAAGGCAAGGACCAGGCGCAAGGCCCCCAGAGTCACCAGAACCTCTATGAACCAACCGGTCAGAGATCCCAACAATCAAAAGTGTCAACGGACACCAACTAGGGGTAAAAACAGACCCCAAACAAACACAGCACACTGAACCAGAGCCAACAGGGCTCAACAGTAAGGAAGCACTGAAAACCTCAGAAGAAGAAGATCCTAGACAGGCAAAACTGCCTCCAGGACCTTCCTCCCAAAGCTGGCATCAGCCGAGGCCAACACATCCACACGGTAGTGCTTCGAAAATGTGTGCACAGAGGACCAAGTGGCCGCCCGGCACAGCTGATCAGCAGACGCTTGATTTTTATAGGCCCAAGAGGCCCCAATTGATCTGGTAGAATGAGCAGTGACCCAAAAGGGCACATGTTTATTCCGCAATTCGTAAGCCTTAGGAATAGTAGATTTTATCCAAGATGCAATGGTCACCTTGGATGCCGGTCTCCCTGCCCTAGGCCCCTCAGGAATGACAAACAGAGCGTCAGACTTCCTGATAGATTCAGTGCGATGAACATAAAATTTGAGACAACGAACAACATCCAACAAAAGAAGATCCCTCTCCTTGTCAGAGGAAGGGTTAGGGCAGAAAGAGGGCACCACAATCTCCTGATTGATGTGAAATTCGGAGACAACCTTAGGCAATAACTCCTTGGAAGTGCGAAGCACAGCCTTATCCTTATGGAACACCAGATAAGGAGGTTTACAAGACAAAGCTTGTAATTCTGCCACTCGGCGAACTGATACAATAGCCAAAAGAAAAGCCATCTTCCAGGACAAAAGGCGTAAAGGAATAGTAGCCAAGGACTCAAAGGGGGGTCGTTGGAGAACCCGCAAAACTAGATTGAGATCCCACTGAGGAGCCGGACTCCTGAAAGCGGGACGAACACGAGCCACAACTTGGAAGAAAACTTTGACGTCAGGAATAACAGCAATGCGCTCCTGGAAAAAGAAAGAGAGCGCTGAAGTCTGAACCTTATGAGAACTCAGACTGAGTCCCTTATCAACACCATCTTGTAAAAAGGCCAGGACAGTAGGAAGATGAAAATCATGCGATAGATCCCTATCAGCACACCATGTAACAAAGGTCAACCAGACTCGGTGATAGATCTTAGAAGACACAGGTTTACGAGCACGTAGCATCGTAGACATCACAGCAGAAGAAAAACCCTTTTTCTTCAAAATTGCGGATTCAACCTCCAAGCCATCAAATGAAGACGATGAACATCCTCCTTCCACAGATAGCCTTGTAGCAGAAGATCTGGACGAGAGGGAAGCGGAAAGGGCTCCGCCACAGACATTGCCATCAGATCCGGATACCAGGACTGATGAGGCCAATTCGGAGCGATCAGAATAACCGGACAACGCTCCATCCTCAGCTTCTGGATGACTCTGATCAACAGTGGAAGAGGAGGAAAGATGTAAGCTAGGGAGAATTCCCAAGGAATTGACAAGGCGTCCACTGCCAGAGCCAGTGGATCCCTCCACCGAGAGCAGAACACTGAAACCTTCCTGTTGTGCCTGGTTGCCATCAGATCCACCACAGGAACCTCCCACATCTGAGTGAGAAGTTGGAACACCTCCGGATGAAGAGCCCACTCTCCGCTGTCAACTGTGTGACGACTGAGAAAGTCTGCCATGACATTGTCTACGCCTGGAATGTGAACCGCTTTAATAACGAGAACATGAACTTCCGCCCAAGACAAAATGGCCTTGACCTCTAACCAGGCGGTGAGACTTCTTGTTCCGCCTTGCTTGTTGATGTAAGCCACTGCGGTGGCGTTGTCGGACTCTACCGTGACTGGACAACCCTCCAGTTGAGATTCCCAATGTCGTAGGGCAAGGAAGATCGCACGGAGTTCCAGAATATTGATGGAGAGAAGAGATTCCTCCAGTCCCCACTTCCCCTGGGCACTGAAGCGGCCCAACACCGCCCCCCATCCCAGGAGGCTGGCATCCGTCGTGACCGTGGTCCAATAAGAGATCTGGAAGGATCTCCCTTTCAGGAGATGAGAAAGATCCAACCACCATTTCAAGCTCAACTCGACATGAGGAGGTCAAGAGACGAATAGCTGCAGATGGTCTGGACGATTCCTGCACGTCTGGATCACGAACCTCTGAAGTTCCCTGGTGTGTACCATAGCAAACGGCACCGCCTCTATCGTGTAAATGATTTTCCCAACCAGAGAAGTCGACTTCGGCACTGGAATCCGCTCGAGAGCCAGAATCTTCGATACCCGGAGAGCAATCTGATGAGCCACCTCCTCCGGTAGAAACACCATGCACCGCTGGGTGTCGAACAGAAGACCCAGGAAGATTATCCGCTGAGATGGAACCAAATCTGACTTGTCCAGATTCACAATCCACCCGTGGCGAGTGAGTGTCTGAATGCAAGCCTGAACCTGCTGTTGAAGGATCTCTGCTGATGTAGCTTTAAAGAGTAAGTCGTCCATGTATGGAGTCACTCTGATGCCATCCCGATGGATTACCACTATCAATGCTCCCATGACTCGTTGAAAAACCTGTGGAGCTGTCGTCAGCCCAAAGGGAAGAGCCGAAAACTGAAAATGACCTCTGTGGCAGGCAAACCTGAGATACCGCCTGCTCTCTAGATGGATAGGGATGTGCAGATATGCATCCTGAAGGCCCAGGGAAGCAAGGAATTCCCCCGGAGACATAGCAGCTATCACAGTGCGCAGAGATTCCTCTCGATAGTGGGTACTCACAACAAAAGGAGTTGAGATCTTTGAGGTCCAAAATAGGACGAGCTCCACCGTCCTTTTTGGCCACAACGAACAGGTTGGAATAAAATCCTGAACCTATGTCCTCCTGAGAAAATGGTTCCAGGACGTCCTTGTCCAAAAGATCCTGAATAGCTTCGTCGAATAGACGCCTTTTTGTGGGGTCCTGAGAAGGACGAGTAAAATGGAATCGAAAGGGAGGAAGAGAAAAGAAAGGGATCCTGTATCCCTCTGACACCACCTGAAGAACCCAAGGGTCCGCCACTGAATCCTCCCAAACCCGGCGAAAGAGGTGAAGCCGCCTACCCACAGCCAGATGCGGACCCGGGTTCGGCGAGAAATGCCGAAGCAGTCTTGGAAGTCTTGGCCTTGGGGGCAACTTTGGGCTTCCAGGACTGTTTGGGCTTGGAGGAGGCGCGCGGAGCAGGCGGAACCACCTGGGACGTGGGGCGTGTCTCAGTTTGGAAGGAACGAAAGGACCGATAGCGCTTAGCTGGGAATTTCTTCTTAAAGACTGAGGGTAGAAGAGTACTTTTACCTCCAGTAGCCTCGCTGATCAATTCCTTTAGCTCAGATCCAAACAGGGAAGTCCCTTGAAAGGGCAAAGAAAGCAAAACTTTCTTGGAAGCGGTGTCAGCAGACCAAATTTTTAGCCAAACAGCGCGTCTAGCCACCACACGAAACGGAGGCCCTCGCCATCATGCGAACTGCGTCAAAAGCAGCGTCAGAAACATAATTCTGAGCTTCAGAAATATTAGCAAGGAGTTGCAACTGCTCTAACATTGGCGCATCTTGGCAGACCGCCACAGTAAGCTATTCAGTCCAGACCGCAATGGTCCGGTTAACCCACGCCACAGCGAAAGTCAGACGCATGGCAGTACCAATAGAGGGAAAAATAGACTTAAGACAAGTCTCTAATTTTTTGTCAGTCCTATCCTGTAAAGCAGAAGCATCAGATACAGCCAGAGCAGTAGATTCGGACAACCTAGAAACAGGAGCATCCACCTTAGGAGGATGAACCCATTTAGCCAATTCAGTCTCAGGAAAAGGATAAAGTTTGGCAAACTTTTTTGAGACTGAAGAGGACTTATCAGGATTTTTCTACGCATCAGAGACTAGGCGTTCAAGAGTAGGATTAGTAGGAAAACAGGTAACAGCCTTAGAAGGTTTCTGAAACACGTCCGTTGGGTCAAGAGTAGATTCCTGACACAAGGGAAGATTGAGGGTGGTCAGCACAGCCCTGATCAAACCCTCAGCAGAGAGTTCAGGGTCACATTCAAAAGGGTCCCCAGCCGATCTGGTAGACTCAATAACTGTACCATCCTCAACATTAGAATCCTGCAATAATTCTTCCTCAGAAGAATCAGATGTCAGGAGCTCCCTGTGGCTTGGGCAGGGAGGTCCTGACAGTGGAGGGGGTCTGCCATACTTGAAGATCCCCCTGAACCTGAGAGGGAAAGAGCTGAAGAGTGGATCTGAGATCCCTAATTGCTGCCTTGAACTCTTTCACCCATGTTGGCTCAATAGTGTGACTGGAAGGCCCTGGGTTGCTGCCACGACCTACCGCACAAGCTGGGCATAAATGACCGGAAAATTCTCTAGGTATCCCTGAATGACAGGAGGAGCAAAACGCAATGGGGGATACTGATACCCTAGCCTCCTTCGTCTTAGGTCTAGTCCCAGGCTCAAGTGGAGTAGACATGCTCACAGCGTCAGATATACCCCACTGATAGGAATCACCCAATTAAAGTGTGAAGGATTAAATATTCACCCCAGAAACCTTTAAAACTAAACTTATCTGGCAAGCGAAGGGTTAATCAGCAGAGAGGAGAGAGAGAAGGTCCGGTCCCTGCGTAGTATACTCTACGAGAAGAACTCACAAAATGGCTGCCGCAACGGAAGCCAATCAGAAAAAGGAAGCGAACCGAGTGCTCATGGGAAGAGTAGTTTTTCTCACCAAGTACCCCAAAACAGTGCCCGAAGCCCCCCCGAGTTCCCCAACACACTCAAACATAAAACCCGATGATAGAGCAAGGGAAGACAAACAAAATGAGCCCACTCTGAAGTCGCTATGTGAAGCGGTTCCAGAGATACGTCCCACACCCTGGAAGCTGTGCTATCCACTTTAACCCCTAGAGTGCCAAGCACTTACGCCGTACGAGTGGACACAGCTGTACCTGCTGTGCCATGCTCGTACAGCGTAAGAGTGAAATGCGGTCACTGCATGAGCCGGTATAACTGGCATGCAGTGGCCGCATTTCAAAAAAAAAATAGCCTGGCACTTGTGGGGGGACATGAGGATCACTCCTCATGTCCCCCCTGTTATTGATCTCCCAGCCAATCGCGCTGGGAGATCAATAAAAGAAGAGGAGAAGCGCAGCAAAAGCGCAGCTTCTCTTCTCCTGTCTCTCCTACCCAAACATCCGGGTAGGAGTGGGCAGGACCGGGGGAAGCCTCCCAGCGTCATCAGTGACATGGTCACCGATGACGTTAGGGAAGTTTCCCCGGTGCTGCTCACTACTACCGGTGGTAGGAGAGAAGGGCAGGAGAGCTTTTGCTCTCCTGCAGTCGCCTCATTGATCTCCCAGCCTATCGGCTGGGAGATCAATGACTGAGGGGACACCAGGAGGGGTCCTGATGTCCCCCACGAGGTCTGAAAAGTGTTAAAAAAAAATAAAAGTAACCCTGTGAGTGCCACAGGGTCCCCAGCACACTTGCTTTGGGGGTATTTTTTTTTTCTAAAGACCTCATTGGGGGGATCAGGGGGGGTCCTGATGCCCCTCAATGAGGTCTAGAATTAAAAAAAAAATATATAAAAAAAAATTAACCCTGTGTGTGCCACAAGGGGGTCCAATGCACCCCCCCCTCCTGTGGCACAACACAGGGCTTTTATCATTACTTTGTTACCAGAGATTGTTGGGGGGGCCATCAGGATTGGTCCTGTTGGCCCCCCAACAAGCTCTGATTACAAAGTAATGATAAAAAAAAATTAACCCTCTGAGTGCCACAAGGGTCCAATGCATTGCTTTGCAATGCGCTGGATACCCCTTTGGCACTCACAGGGACATTTATTTTGATTTCTTTTTTTTTTTTATTTGCTAAGACCTCATTGGGGGGATCAGGGGGGGTCCTGATACCCCTCAATGAGGTCTATAATAAAAAAAAAAAGTAAATTTAAAAAAAAATTAACCCTGTGTGTGCCAATGCAGCCCCCCTTCTGCGCACACACAGGGCTTTTATCATTACTTTGTTATCAGAGATTGTTGGGGGGTCATCAGGATTGGTCCTAATGGCCCCCCAACAAGCTCTGATTACAAAGTAATGATAAAAAAAAAAAATTAACCCTCTGAGTGCCACAAGGATCCAATGCATTGCTTTGCAATGCGCTGGAGACCCCTGTAGCACTCACAGAGTCACATTTTTTTTTTTACTAAGACCTCATTGCGGAGGGACCAGGGGGTCCTGATGCCCCTCAATGAGGTATATAATAAAAAAAAATTAAATCAAAAATTAACCTTGTGTGTGCCACTGGGAGGGGGGGTTCAATGCAGACCCCTTTCCTGTGGTACACAGGACTTTTTATCATTACTTTGTGATCAGAGCTTGTTTGGTGGCCATCTGAATACAAAGTAACGATAAAAAAAATTAACCCTTTGTGTGCTGGACACCCCTGTGGCACATAAAGGATTTTTTCCCCCTTTATTTTTTATTTAGACCTCATTGTATGGGTTCTGATGCCCCCAACGAGGTCTACACAAAAATATTGGGGGAAAAAGCCCCAAAAAATGCACATGCAAAAGGAAGGGGGTCCAACGCAGTGCTTTGTATGAGGGGACATACAGTGCACAATGGTAGTCAGAGATCTCCCATACACTCTATCAGACACTGCCCCACCAGCACCACCATCCTTGCTCCTCTGCTCATACCCACACACACTGCCTAATCCCTCACCCTCTCACACATTTTGTTAGACTTGTAGTCACAGGCCCGCACGTACACTGGCTGACGTCCTAGCTTCTTTCATCTGTTAGCCATAAAATCACACATACACTGTTTGCTTTCCCATTTCTGTTTCACTGGTAGCTACGCTCTTGTAGCGTAAATTGGTATGTCAACCCAGAGCAGTGGGGTACCATTTTTTTTTGGCTGGCAAGAAGTCCTCCTAGGAAATCCCACGCCATTGAACCATTTTAGTATCTTTGAAGTGACTGATGTGTAAAACAAATGTTTGTTTTTCTTTCCTGTAGCACCACATTCTGGAAATAGTTGTGCCAATTAACTTAGGGGTACAAAGGCAAGTGACCCCTCATTAGATGCGGCAGGTGGTCTTCTTTCCAAAATGGTATGGTTTATCTACCTTGTCTTCAATTCTGAAGGTGTTATAGCCATTTTCGTACAGGCAAGTCAGGTTTGAGAAAATGTTTGAAACATCAGAGTTTGTAGTTGGTGTAGTTTTCTACTTCTAGCACCCCCTAAGGTAGTTCAACTCATACCAATGGGGTGTCGTTTGACTCCTAAGAGCACTAGCAAACAAATGCAGTTGAAAATTCCATGGTTTTCACAGAGCGCCATACATTTGAAGGGGCAGACATGTAAGAAAATGCCTTTTTTTTCATTAGCGCCACCTCCTGGAAGCATTTGTGCATACCAGCCTTTGGGTAAAAAGGCAAGTGACCCCTCATTAGATGCGGCAGGTTGTTTTCTTTCCAAAATGGCATTGTTTCTCTACCTTTCCTGCATATCTATTATGGTTATAACCATTTTAGTGCAAGCAGATAATTTAAAAAACAAGTGTCAGGTTTACGTACGTGTTCCTAGCACCCACATATTGTATGTTAACCCACACAAATGGGCTACCATTTTTCTCAGGTTGGTAGCAGGTACTGAATACAGCAGGAGATGTTATGGTTTTCAAAGATTTTAGTATCTTTGAAGTGGTGGAAATGTAAAAAAAACATATTTATTCCCATAGCGCCAACTTTTGGAAATATTTGTGCACTTCAGCCCAGGGGTAGAAAGGCAAGTGACCCCTCACTTGATGCAGGAGAAGGTCTACTTTCCAAAATGGTATACCTTTTATACCTTTCCTTCATGTCTCTAACAGTTATGAACATTTTAGTACAAGCAGCCATTTTCGAAGAAGCAAACAGGTAGGTGTAGTTATGTGCTTCTGGCACCCCTAAGGTAGGTCGACTCATTCCAATTGGGTGTCATTTTTCTCCTAAGGGCACTAGCTAATGAATACAGTTGGAAATTCCATGGTTTTCACAGATTTCCATACAGATGAAGGAGCAGAAATGTAAGAAAATGCCATTTTTTCCTAAAGTGCCACCTTCTGGAAGCATTTGGGCACAACAGGCTTGGGGTAATAAGGAAATTCACCCCTCATTAGATGCGGCAGGTTGTCTTCTTTCCAAAATGGTACAGTTTGTGTAGCCTTTCTTCACTTCTCTAGTTGTTATAACCATTTTTGTACAGACAAGCAATGTTTGAGAAAATGTTAGAAAAATTAGAGTTTGTAGTAGGTGTCATTTTGCACTTCTAGCGCCCCCTGAGGTAGTTAAACTCATACCAATGGGGTGTCATTTTTCTCCTAAGAGCACTAGCTAATGAATACAGTTGGAAATGCCATGTCTTTCACAAATTTCAGTACATTTGAAGGGGCAGAAATGTAAGAAAATGCCTTTTTTTTCATTAGCGCCACTTTCTGGAGGCATTTGTGCACTCCAGGCTTGGGGTAACAAGACAAATCACCCATCATTAGATGCGGCAGGGTGTCTTCTTTTCAAAATGGTATGGTTTGTGTACCCTTTCTTCACTTCTCTAGTTGTTAGAACCATTTTTGCACAGACAAGTAATGTTTGAGAAAATGTTAGAAAAATTAGAGGTTGCAATAGGTGTAGTTTTGTACTTGTAGCACCCCCTGAGGTAGGTGAACTCATTCCAATGGGGTGTCATTTTTCTCCTAAGAGCTCTAGCTAATGAATACAGTTGGAAATGCCATGATTTTCACACATTTTAGTACATTTGAAGGGGCAGAAATGTAAGAAAATGCCTTTTTTTTCATTATCGCCATCTTCTGGAGGCATTTGTGCACACCAGGCTTGGGGTAACAAGGAAAGTCACCCCTCATTAGATGCAGTAGGTTGTCTACTTTCCAGAAATATATAGTTTTATATAGTTATTCCACTGTTTTAGGGTAGATTTACCACAAAAACCCTAGAATGCGCATTTTAGTTTATAAAGTTGAAAATGTCATTTTGCGCTGCTAGTGATTAGGGCTCTACGCTAGCCATGGACGTAGGTAAAACTATACAAATTTGGTATTTTTTTTTTTACTCGGGGGACTCGGGGCTTTTTCAAATAATTGAAACTTTTTCAGTCAAGGTAAATGTTTTTGATACATAGTATGTGATTTTAGCAAAATGAGTAAATTTTCACTTTTTTTTGTCATTATGACATCATAGCTTTTTGCACGATGTTAAATTCTCTTCATGTAAGGTACCACAAGAAAGCTCAATTCGTTCTGAAAAAAACAATATATAGTTTTCCATATTTAACTAAAAATCCCCAGAGGAAATCAAGCCTAAACGGAAAGATAGCAAAAATGCTGAAAAAGTGTTTGGCCTGCAGGGTACAGGAAATGGCCCAAGCCTCTGGCACTGAAGGGGATAAAGAGGGCATTTGACAGCCTTGGTAACCCGCCTAATGGTGGTATTCCATATTTGTAAAAATAATAAAGAAACTGAAGTTTGAAGAGAGATGTTCTCCACCTGGTGTGAACACACCGAGGAACAAATCATTCTGACTTGTGCTGACTGAGGAGAAGCCTAGGAGGGAGGGGAGGCTCCACCCCCTGCATACATTTAGAGAATGTTCCTGCCTACTTAAAGGGGTGGATCGCCTCCCAGTGTACCAGTAACCTGTATTGGACGACAGTGAAATTGGATTTGGAAGCAAACCGGAATAAACATGTCTCTAACCTCAATTGGGCTGAGATCTCAGCTATTAAACATCTTAGTCATCAAAAACTCTGATAAGGTGGGACCGGTAGTGGTCATGGATGCACAGGATTATTTCAGTGAAGCTATTAGACAGCTTAGTGACCAGGAATTCTATGTCAGATTGGAGAAAGGCCCAACAGGGGACTTCAGCTTGGTGATCCAATCCCTGATAGATAAAGGTGTGACTTTGGGGGTGGTGAATGTGAAGGATGCAGAGGCTATAAAGTTTTCTAGCACCGTTATCCCCATTTTTATCACCACCTGCCAAAGGTACACAAATCTATTGTTGCAGTAAAGGGTAGACCAAAAGTCTCAGGGATTGGATCACTGAACGAGTCCCTTGGGAAATGGATTGATTTACATCTTCAACCATAAGTAGGTACGCTCTATAGATATTTAAAGGATACAACAAATGTATTACAGGTCCTTTAGACTATTAAGTGGAGTCCAGAATTTTCTTGGATATCATGTGACATTAGGGCCCTTTACTCTTCAGTTCCACATAAATATTGTCTTTTGTCTATAAGGTATCACCTGGACAAGTATAGTGATTATAGTAGTGACCTCCATAATTATATTCTGGAGGCCACCGAGTACCTGCTAACACACAAGTACTTTCTCTTTGATGGGGGGTTCTATCTCCAGACACACGGGACTTCTATGGGCGCCAAATTTGCGCCCTCTTACGCCAATCTATAAATCGGGGAAGTATAATGATGTTTGGCAGGTACATTGACAATCTCCTGTTTATTTGGCAGGGTAATGCCTCAATGATGACACTGAATTTGGATTTTACGTTTGAATCTGATAGGACGCAGATACAATTTTTGGATTTAATATTAAGCAGAAATTCTATAACAGGTGTAATTGAAACAGAAGTCTATAGGAAACAGATAGCAGGGAATAACCTTTTGAGAGCAGGCAGTTGTGACCCGGGACATACAATTAGGGGTATCCCTGTTGGGCAATTTAAACATCAAAGACAAAATTGCTCAACTGAGGATTCTTTTGAACTACATTCCAAAAGACTGTACAATAGGTTCCAACATGGGTGCTTGATAGAGCATATGTTTTAGCCAAGAACGATGATAGACACAAATTACTGGAATATAAGAATGTATCAAGATCTAGAGATAGACAGACAAACAAAATTGTTTTTTTTCAACTGAATATAGTATGGAATACACCAAGGTTTGTAATATAGAGAAGAAACATATACCTGTTTTGAATGCAGATCCCCAATTGCGTAAACTGGTAGATGAGGGATTTAAATTTGTTTCCAGGAGAGGAATCATTTTTGGGTAGTTCCATATCACCCAGTATGTATATAGGGGATAGAAAGAAGGGCCACAGAACCTGGTTAACCACAGTGGGAACTTATAAGTGCGGCTCTGAGGGGTCTCATTGTTGCAATTTTAATAAAGTTCATCTAAATTTGTCTCAATTGCAATGAGTACAGAATATAACTTATGCAAACTGTGCTACACGGAGCATAGTGTATTTGTTCACTTGCCACGCTTGTAATATACAATATGTAGGTAAAACTCTGAGAACAATGAGGGGGAGGCTCAATGAACATCTAAGTGACACAAGAAACCCTGGCTTTAAATCACAGCTATCGAGCTATTTTAAAGAAAATCATAGAGGAGATACAAGTGTGTTGACAGTATAGATAATTGAGAAAGTTGCACTTGGGGTGCGGCGTGGAGATCTAGATAGTTCTCGATTGAGATTGGAGGCTTTCTGGATCTTCACACTTGGAACAAGATACTCTTGTAGGTTAAAAAAAGATATGATGTTTCCTATTTTATTTAAACTTTATAATCTGTCCATTTAAGATGGGTGGATGCGTGTTATGAAGTGATCTGAGTTTGGAGAAAAGCCTGACAACGGATTTCTGTAGTACATAATGATTAACTCTATTATTCTTTAATTTTTTCCTCATCTTTATAGTATCATCAATGAGATTTATTTTTAAATTGTTTTAATATTCCAGGGCTGTGCACTAGATACTGTTTCTTTATGTTAGTTTTGTGATCATTTTTGGTAGTCTAGGAATCGACATGCTTAATTGTGTGATCACGATCGGTGCCTGACAGGATGATAGCATTTGCCTTTAATTATATAAGGTTTGGCCGACAAATTTGCAAGCTGTTATGCCAGACGCTGCATAGCACCATGAGAAGGGATGCTGTACGTGCTGTGATGACACAGACTTTGAAATCAGTAGGAGCCAGTTGTATGGTATCATATTGCCTTTGAATTGGAGTGGATGCAGGTTGGTTTACAATGGATATTTATGTATATATAGGATTGTATTATCGGATCGGTCATACACGGTGAAGTTAGATACACACAATGGGGATTCAATTCAAACCAATGAGAAGTACCAATTAAGATGGAAAAGTGTTACTTTGTATCCAATTGGTTACCTGGTCTTTTTAAACTAACGTCCCCATTGTTGCACAATCGGGTTGAACACTTCCAGATGGAGTTCTTGCTCTCCCAGATCTCTCACATCATAATGACTTAGAAAGTCTGCCAGAACGTTTTCTACTCCTGGAATGTGAACAGCAGAGATGGTTGGAGCGTGGGCTTCTGCCCAGCCAAGAATATATTTCACTTCATACCAGGAACAGGAGCTTCGATTGCCCCCCTGACTGTTGATGTAAGCTACAGCTGTGGCATTGTCCAACTGGGCTCGCACTGGATGACACTTTAACAGAGAGGACCAGTACACCAGAGCAAGGCGGATCGCCCTGAGCTCCAGAGCATTGATGAACTGAAGAGATTCATCTGTGGTCCATTTGCCCTGGATCCCAAGGTCACCCAGTACCATACCCCAGCCACTCATTCGGCATACATTGTTACCATTATCCATTCTGGGATCCCGAATGCCTACCACAACCATCACTGCAGATCCTGTCTGTTTTCCGGAAAGAAGGAGAGCTGCTGATGCAGGAGATCCGGATTCCTATGGCATGATGGGTCTCTGAAGTTCCCTGGTGTGCACCTGAGAATAAGGTACCGCTGCTAGGGTCGACACTAGGCAGCCAAGAACCCTCATGTACTCCCCGACCAAGGCAGAGGGCCACTCCAGAGCTTGGGACACATCTTGCATGATCTGCAGAATCTTGTCCTCCGGCAAAAAAGACTTTCCCCAGATGGGTGTCGAACCTCATGCCAAGGAACACCAGCTCCTGGGATAGCACTGGGGAGGACTTTGACATGTTCAAGGAGTAGAGCACATTCTTGGACCTACTGAGCCAAGAGTTCTTCCTAAGGAGCCTTGAGCATAAGATCGTCCAGATAAGAGGTCTATTATTAATGACCTGGTTGTAAATGAAGGCCAACATACTATACTTTGCCAACATTCCCATAACTCTGGTAAAGACCCGAGGAGCTGAGGCAAGGCCAAAGGGAAGAGAGGTGCAATGTAACAGGTAATGCTCAGAGTGGAAGGCAAAAAGAGGATTTTAGTCTTACCTGTTAAATCCTTTTTTCGTAGTCCATACAGGTTACAGGTAACTTTGGGAAGGTGACCACCCCTTTAAGTAGGATGGAACAATTCTTGCAAAAGAAGTGTAGGGTGGGGCCTTCCTGAAGGAACTCCCACATTCAGTCACAGGAGAGCCAAGCATGGTCCCTTGACAGGGTGGGAGACCAGTAACCTATATGGACTAAGAGAAAAGTATTTAACAGGTAAGACTAAAATCCTCTTTTCTCTGTCATCCAATATAGGTTACAGGCAACTTTGGGATGTACCAACACTGAGTTTCCCAGAGGCGGGAATGAAGGAAAGGACCAGGCGGCGGTCCCCAAAGTCACCAGAGCTTACATTAACTAACCAGATCACAGGATAGCCCTTACAAGAAAGGGTGTCAACGGACAATAAACTGGAGTGTAACACACCAGGAACTGAAAAACAACACAGAACTAGAGCCAACCAGGCTCAACAGTAAAAGATTACTGAAAAGTAAGGCGTAAACTCCTAGACAGGCAAGGCTGCTTTCAGGACTTTCCAACCAAGGCTGGCATCTGCCGAAGCCAGCACATCAACATGATAGTGTTTAGAGAAAGTGTGCATAGACAACCAAGTGGCCGCCTTGCACAACTGATCAGCAGAGGGGAAGAGCAACTTGACGAAGAGAATCCACAAATTATTCAGTCCAAACAGCAATGGACCCATTTACCCAGGCAACAGCAATGGAGGGTTGCAGAGATGCACCAACAGTAGCAACAATAGCTGTCAGAAAGGTCTGAAATTATCTATCAGTCAAGTCCTTGACAGCAGAAGCATCTGCAACTGGCAGGGCCATGGTACTAGAAAGTCTGGACACCGAGGCATCCACCTTAGTGGGGGGGGGGGGAGCCCACAAACCTAGTAGAGCCTCTGAGAAGAGGTACAACCTGGCAAACCATTTTAAGCAAAGTGAGGCACGGGTCAGGAGTTTTCCACTCATCTAAGACAGTCGGTCAAGAGCAAGATTAGGTGGAAAAACAGTACGTTACTTCTTAGGTCTCTGGAAAAAATGGAGAGGGGGAAGGAACTTGAAACCAACTCTGTACCCTTCCGTTATCACCTCCAAAACCCACTGCTCCGCAATAGAATTTTCTCAGACATCCCGAAACAGACAGACGACCACCTACAGCAGCCTGGATTCTGAGAGTCGTGCGGAAGTTGGCATGACAGACTTAGGCCCTGAAGCTGTTCGATTAGGCTCCCACTGCTTTCTGGGCATGGTGGGAAGCTCAGATTGGAGGCCTGCAAAGTTTGTGGCCTTTGCACCTCTGTTTGGTGGGGATGAATAAGACGCAGTTTCCTTGCCACAGTAGGGCACTTAGTGGGCATCTGAAGCAACAAGGTGCTCTTGCCCCCAGTATCATCGCTGATGATCTGCTTTAACTCAGGTCCAAATAAAGACTTGCTCTGAAAAAGGTAAGGAAACAAGTGACTTCTTGGAAGATTGGTCTGCGCATGAATTCTTAAGCCACAAGGTGTGTTGTGCAGTAACAGAGGAAGCCAAGGCTTTGGCAGACAGCCTGACCACCTCAAACAGGTCATCTCAAACATATTTGTTAGCTTCCATCAGGTTGGCCAGAAAAGCCAACGAGTTTTCCTTGGCAGGATCCTCACGGGCAGCTTCAATAATCTGTTTGCCGCACACCGCAACATCTGTTGACCCAGGAAGAGGCAAAATAGGGGTATAGTTTATAAAACCTCTTAGCGATAGACAACCTCTTATTTGGTGTCTTCAATTCATCTAGAAGTATCTGATCAAGAGTGGCATTAGAGGGAAATACAGGCGGGGATCTCCTACATCTCTGGAAAACATTTGGGGCGTCAGGGACCTGAAGGGTCCTCAAAACAGCCCTGCTAAGCCCATCAGCAGAGGGGCAAGGGTCAGCCTCATAAGTATCTCCATAGGAGTAGGAAGAATCCATATCTTCATATTTCCCTTCCTCTCGTTCATCCTCAGAACATTCTTCCTCAGAGAAAGCAGGCATACTCTGAACCCTAGGTGCTACATATCTAAAAGTGGTAGGAGGGATTCCAGGACTGAAGAACCCCTTGGAGAGAGAGAGGTAATTGGACCAAAGTGGACAACAATGTCTTAACCCAAGCTGGCTCTTGTTCAGTGCTGTATGGGCACGGCAGAATAGTAGTGGCCACACCACAGGAGGGGCAGAGAGACCCAGAATATTCTCTACAGAGACCGGTTTGACATGAGGAACAGTAAGAAAGGGTGGTCAGAGACACCCTTGAGTCCTTAAAGGGATAGTAATACTTGAAAATAAGTTGATTTTATTTTGTAGCCCTTAAAAAAACATGAAAAATGATATAAGTCTTATCTCCCAAACCTTTATGGTTTTGGAGATATTCACATGTATAATAAAGAAAAGTTCTCTTTTCCTGGCTGTTTCAGCCAAGTCTGCCATCTAGTGGACAGATTTGGAATTCAGTCCACAGAGCAACAGGCAGCTCTTTAGCAGTGCCGAGATCACGATCTTTGAAAAGAACTACTTCATTGGAACGGTCTACAAAGTGTGCCTGGCTTGAAAGCACACTTTGTAGACAATTCCAATTAAGAAATTCTTTTTAAAGATCATGATCTCAGCACTTCTGGAGAGGCACAACCGGTCAAGTGACCGGATTCCAAATCTGAGGGGTGGAGTAACTTTACTTTTGAATATCTCCCAAACCATAAAGGTTTGGGAGATAAGACTTATATCATTTTTCATGTTTTTTTAAGGGCTACAAAATAAAATCAACTTATTTTCAAGTATTACTATCCCTTTAAGACCTTGGTCTAGCCCCATGTCCCACAGAAACGGACATCCTGACAGTAGTATTGTCTAAAAGAGTATAAATCACTATTAACACTTCCCCTGACTATTAATTCACCCAAGAAAAGCCCAGAAAGTACTTATCTGGCAGGCGAAGGTGAGCTAGCAGAGTCTGTCTCTGCATAGGATAAGAAAGAGAGAAGCAAAATGGTGACTGCAAAACAGGCAGCCAATCGGAAGGAAGCTCGCAAAACTGGCATTCTGGGTAATGTAGTCTTTTTTTGTTGCCTAGCAATGCCTACAACCCCATCCACAGACCCCCATGGACTCAAAGACACTCAGGAAGTTAACCGTATGACAAGACATGAAAAGTCAAGAAGAATGAGCTACTCTGACCTCTGTATGACCAATAGTTTCAGAGATATGACCCAGTGAAGGAAAGATGGCAGCAGAGTGGGAATCATCCTTAAAGAAGCCATGCACCTAAAAAAAGGACACATTTAAAAGGTACCCCAAATTACCCACTCACCCCAGGGAACATGATGGGGGAAGCAACAAGAGCAAATCCTAAAGAAGGAAGAGACAAGTGTGACCTTAGAATAGCACTCCTTGGTTAGATCCCTAGGATGAATGATCATGTTTATCCTGGCAAAAGACAAAAGAAGAATTTAAAGTGTGCAAATTTGCTGAGATAAAAATTAAAAATGTTATTTATAATAAATTAAAATCAGGGGGCGTGGCCTGGACCTGCTTGATGGCGGACGTGTAGTGTCTCGCACTGGAGCCTTAGCTCTTAATAATAGCGACTAAAAGCTTGTTATACACTAGAGAACGGTTCCATCTCATTCCCTTCTACTCTGAAGGGTGACTATGACTGGGAAGAGGAAGAAGTCACAACCAATTAAGTTGTTTTTTTTTTTTTCAACCTAATACTTCCCTCTGCGGAGGTGCTTGTCGCGCTTACACGGATCCTCTGTAGGTCTCTCCAATGGCGGACCTGGACAAAGAAAAGAGGCCCGTGTCACCTATCAGGCCTGCTACTTACCAAGATCTGAAGCCACTCCCCACGAAGCCTGAATTGGAGGCAATGTTATCCGCTGTGCGGAACTCCATAAAGTCAGATCTTTTGGATCTTAGGGACGATTACCATCAGATTAGATCCAGAGTCAAGGATTTGGAGGACTTCCAGGAATCTTTGATGACTAAGCAGGACGAGGTTCATGCTTCCTGATGCATCAAGATAAGATAATAGAGTCGCTCCGAGTCCAGCTAGATGATTTGGAGAACAGGGGTCGACGTTCCAACATCAGGGTCAGAGGTCTTCCTGAATTGATCTCTCCAATGATTCTGAAACTGTCTTACAATCTATATTCAACTCACTTTTGAACTTCCCTTCTGCAACATATATACGTATTGAACGGGCGGACCAGGCCCTCTGGCTGCATTCCCAGCAGAGTGATAGGGTCAGAGATGTGGTCTGTTGCCTTCACCTATTCTCTCAAAGAGACGCCATCATGAGGAAAGCACGTGATACACCGCTTCTTCGTTATGAAGATGCAGAGATTTCCTTGTTCAACAACCTGTCCCTCCTCACTCTTCAACTTCGTAGACAGTTCAAACCATTGGCTGATGCTTTACGCCAGAAGAACATTCCTTATCATTGGGGCTTCCCTTTCTGCATGACTGACTTTCGAAGGACATTCCCTCACCATCCGGCGTGCAGAAGAGATCCAGGGCCTTTGTGAGGCTCTTCGCTTCCCTGTGGTCCAACCTCTGGAGATAGAGGTCTTTCAACGTTTCCGCACACCTGCCCACATGCAACACCGCCAGCAATGGAGTCCTGTTCCTGCAAGGAATAAGAGGCCTGCACCGGTCTCACCCTCTGGTTCACCGATTCTCCGGGAGGACTGAACTGAGATGATTACTTCTCCCTGTGTTTCCTGCTAAGCGGTCCTTACCTTTGGATGAGTGGGTCTATTCCCTCTGGTATTGTACTGCTTTGTGTCCTCTGGACGCCTTACCGGGGTGACTTGGCACTATGGTTTACATTTATTCCTTCTATACACCTCTTTCCTGCACCTGTATACCCTCCTTCCCCAGGGAGCTTTGATCCCCCCTCTACTCACCCTCCCTTCATACTCTGGATCTCGCCAGAGATTTTAGGCAAAGTGAGGCACGGGTCAGGAGTTTTCCACTCATCTAAGACAGTCGGTCAAGAGCAAGATTAGGTGGAAAAACAGTACGTTACTTCTTAGGTCTCTGGAAAAAATGGAGAGGGGGAAGGAACTTGAAACCAACTCTGTACCCTTCCGTTATCACCTCCAAAACCCACTGCTCCGCAATAGAATTTTCTCAGACATCCCGAAACAGACAGACGACCACCTACAGCAGCCTGGATTCTGAGAGTCGTGCGGAAGTTGGCATGACAGACTTAGGCCCTGAAGCTGTTCGATTAGGCTCCCACTGCTTTCTGGGCATGGTGGGAAGCTCAGATTGGAGGCCTGCAAAGTTTGTGGCCTTTGCACCTCTGTTTGGTGGGGATGAATAAGACGCAGTTTCCTTGCCACAGTAGGGCACTTAGTGGGCATCTGAAGCAACAAGGTGCTCTTGCCCCCAGTATCATCGCTGATGATCTGCTTTAACTCAGGTCCAAATAAAGACTTGCTCTGAAAAAGGTAAGGAAACAAGTGACTTCTTGGAAGATTGGTCTGCGCATGAATTCTTAAGCCACAAGGTGTGTTGTGCAGTAACAGAGGAAGCCAAGGCTTTGGCAGACAGCCTGACCACCTCAAACAGGTCATCTCAAACATATTTGTTAGCTTCCATCAGGTTGGCCAGAAAAGCCAACGAGTTTTCCTTGGCAGGATCCTCACGGGCAGCTTCAATAATCTGTTTGCCGCACACCGCAACATCTGTTGACCCAGGAAGAGGCAAAATAGGGGTATAGTTTATAAAACCTCTTAGCGATAGACAACCTCTTATTTGGTGTCTTCAATTCATCTAGAAGTATCTGATCAAGAGTGGCATTAGAGGGAAATACAGGCGGGGATCTCCTACATCTCTGGAAAACATTTGGGGCGTCAGGGACCTGAAGGGTCCTCAAAACAGCCCTGCTAAGCCCATCAGCAGAGGGGCAAGGGTCAGCCTCATAAGTATCTCCATAGGAGTAGGAAGAATCCATATCTTCATATTTCCCTTCCTCTCGTTCATCCTCAGAACATTCTTCCTCAGAGAAAGCAGGCATACTCTGAACCCTAGGTGCTACATATCTAAAAGTGGTAGGAGGGATTCCAGGACTGAAGAACCCCTTGGAGAGAGAGAGGTAATTGGACCAAAGTGGACAACAATGTCTTAACCCAAGCTGGCTCTTGTTCAGTGCTGTATGGGCACGGCAGAATAGTAGTGGCCACACCACAGGAGGGGCAGAGAGACCCAGAATATTCTCTACAGAGACCGGTTTGACATGAGGAACAGTAAGAAAGGGTGGTCAGAGACACCCTTGAGTCCTTAAAGGGATAGTAATACTTGAAAATAAGTTGATTTTATTTTGTAGCCCTTAAAAAAACATGAAAAATGATATAAGTCTTATCTCCCAAACCTTTATGGTTTTGGAGATATTCACATGTATAATAAAGAAAAGTTCTCTTTTCCTGGCTGTTTCAGCCAAGTCTGCCATCTAGTGGACAGATTTGGAATTCAGTCCACAGAGCAACAGGCAGCTCTTTAGCAGTGCCGAGATCACGATCTTTGAAAAGAACTACTTCATTGGAACGGTCTACAAAGTGTGCCTGGCTTGAAAGCACACTTTGTAGACAATTCCAATTAAGAAATTCTTTTTAAAGATCATGATCTCAGCACTTCTGGAGAGGCACAACCGGTCAAGTGACCGGATTCCAAATCTGAGGGGTGGAGTAACTTTACTTTTGAATATCTCCCAAACCATAAAGGTTTGGGAGATAAGACTTATATCATTTTTCATGTTTTTTTAAGGGCTACAAAATAAAATCAACTTATTTTCAAGTATTACTATCCCTTTAAGACCTTGGTCTAGCCCCATGTCCCACAGAAACGGACATCCTGACAGTAGTATTGTCTAAAAGAGTATAAATCACTATTAACACTTCCCCTGACTATTAATTCACCCAAGAAAAGCCCAGAAAGTACTTATCTGGCAGGCGAAGGTGAGCTAGCAGAGTCTGTCTCTGCATAGGATAAGAAAGAGAGAAGCAAAATGGTGACTGCAAAACAGGCAGCCAATCGGAAGGAAGCTCGCAAAACTGGCATTCTGGGTAATGTAGTCTTTTTTTGTTGCCTAGCAATGCCTACAACCCCATCCACAGACCCCCATGGACTCAAAGACACTCAGGAAGTTAACCGTATGACAAGACATGAAAAGTCAAGAAGAATGAGCTACTCTGACCTCTGTATGACCAATAGTTTCAGAGATATGACCCAGTGAAGGAAAGATGGCAGCAGAGTGGGAATCATCCTTAAAGAAGCCATGCACCTAAAAAAAGGACACATTTAAAAGGTACCCCAAATTACCCACTCACCCCAGGGAACATGATGGGGGAAGCAACAAGAGCAAATCCTAAAGAAGGAAGAGACAAGTGTGACCTTAGAATAGCACTCCTTGGTTAGATCCCTAGGATGAATGATCATGTTTATCCTGGCAAAAGACAAAAGAAGAATTTAAAGTGTGCAAATTTGCTGAGATAAAAATTAAAAATGTTATTTATAATAAATTAAAATCAGGGGGCGTGGCCTGGACCTGCTTGATGGCGGACGTGTAGTGTCTCGCACTGGAGCCTTAGCTCTTAATAATAGCGACTAAAAGCTTGTTATACACTAGAGAACGGTTCCATCTCATTCCCTTCTACTCTGAAGGGTGACTATGACTGGGAAGAGGAAGAAGTCACAACCAATTAAGTTGTTTTTTTTTTTTTCAACCTAATACTTCCCTCTGCGGAGGTGCTTGTCGCGCTTACACGGATCCTCTGTAGGTCTCTCCAATGGCGGACCTGGACAAAGAAAAGAGGCCCGTGTCACCTATCAGGCCTGCTACTTACCAAGATCTGAAGCCACTCCCCACGAAGCCTGAATTGGAGGCAATGTTATCCGCTGTGCGGAACTCCATAAAGTCAGATCTTTTGGATCTTAGGGACGATTACCATCAGATTAGATCCAGAGTCAAGGATTTGGAGGACTTCCAGGAATCTTTGATGACTAAGCAGGACGAGGTTCATGCTTCCTGATGCATCAAGATAAGATAATAGAGTCGCTCCGAGTCCAGCTAGATGATTTGGAGAACAGGGGTCGACGTTCCAACATCAGGGTCAGAGGTCTTCCTGAATTGATCTCTCCAATGATTCTGAAACTGTCTTACAATCTATATTCAACTCACTTTTGAACTTCCCTTCTGCAACATATATACGTATTGAACGGGCGGACCAGGCCCTCTGGCTGCATTCCCAGCAGAGTGATAGGGTCAGAGATGTGGTCTGTTGCCTTCACCTATTCTCTCAAAGAGACGCCATCATGAGGAAAGCACGTGATACACCGCTTCTTCGTTATGAAGATGCAGAGATTTCCTTGTTCAACAACCTGTCCCTCCTCACTCTTCAACTTCGTAGACAGTTCAAACCATTGGCTGATGCTTTACGCCAGAAGAACATTCCTTATCATTGGGGCTTCCCTTTCTGCATGACTGACTTTCGAAGGACATTCCCTCACCATCCGGCGTGCAGAAGAGATCCAGGGCCTTTGTGAGGCTCTTCGCTTCCCTGTGGTCCAACCTCTGGAGATAGAGGTCTTTCAACGTTTCCGCACACCTGCCCACATGCAACACCGCCAGCAATGGAGTCCTGTTCCTGCAAGGAATAAGAGGCCTGCACCGGTCTCACCCTCTGGTTCACCGATTCTCCGGGAGGACTGAACTGAGATGATTACTTCTCCCTGTGTTTCCTGCTAAGCGGTCCTTACCTTTGGATGAGTGGGTCTATTCCCTCTGGTATTGTACTGCTTTGTGTCCTCTGGACGCCTTACCGGGGTGACTTGGCACTATGGTTTACATTTATTCCTTCTATACACCTCTTTCCTGCACCTGTATACCCTCCTTCCCCAGGGAGCTTTGATCCCCCCTCTACTCACCCTCCCTTCATACTCTGGATCTCGCCAGTGCCCTTTTTACCGAATCCTCTCCCCTCATATTTTTGGTTTATTAGTTTCCCCATTTTGCCCATTTCCTTCTCTATGACCATTATGTTTCCTGTCTTGTATTGTTTTGCTAAGGTCATGTCACTTATATATGTATGTAATTCAATGGCCTTTCAATTACCTGTTTTAGTCTTATATATGTATATGCTGTCAGTTTGGATTGTGCTCCATTCCAGAGGTGGCTTCCCCCATCCATTATCTTCATCTGGGCTTCTCGTTCTTTGCTTTCCCCCTCTATTCTGTCCCTTTTCTTTTTCTCCTTCCTTCTTCCTATTTCGTCTCACTTTCCTAACCCTCTTTCTTCCATTTCTCCTCTTCGTTCCCTCTCTCCTTCCCTTCTTACAGCCTCTCTCTGCCCTGGAGCTGTCCTTTGGTCTCATCCCACCGTACTCTTCCGTTTTGCTGTGGTATGGCTTGACACCGATGGGTACCGAGATATTGTGACTAGCATTTTTAAAGTTTATTATAGAACTCTTTCCAGTGTGCCTATCCCAACCCCCGCAGCCACTATAACTTCAGATCCTTGATTTCATGATGTGTTCACGTTTGCTCGAATAAGAATGTAATTTAATATACTTTCAGATTTTCTGGGGTATTAGACCTCCTCATTCTTCCCTATGGGATTGGGTCTGATTCTTATTCCGGGGCATACTCTCTGGTCCCCCTTCCCTACCCACTGTTGACCACTTTCCCTTCCCCCCCCCCCTTTTTATTTTCCTCCCCGCCCTCTTCAGAATCTTTCCCCTGCCCTGGGGCCGTTCTACTGGTGCCACCCTCCTATTGTTGTATTCCACTGAAGGGGTCACTGGTGCCCATGGGTTCTGGGTTGCGGAACATATAACTTACCAGTTCTACTTGTCCTGGAGGTTTTCGCTTATCCTGTCCTATCTTAATATCTGAAGTCTGGACATGCGCCCCTGTTTCTCTGACGCTTGGGGGTCTCTGAGTTTTTTGTCTGGACCCCATTAGGCCAGGTTGCTTGCTCCACTCTAACAGCGGGCTAAAAGGGTTGCATGTTCATTTTTGGGACCTCTGCTCTCCTACGGATGGAGGACCTTGTTAGCCTGCATGTTATATCAGTTTCCATCTGCATCAAAGGTATCTTCCAGGCTCTTCCTCTGCAGCTCTTGGTTGGAGGGGAACCTAGCGTTTCTCCTACTAATCTGTGTTGAGTCCCCCTATCGTTTTGGATCATGGGCTCCTGTTGATGCTGATTTTAACCACACCACCTACTACGTGCCCGCGATTTTTGGCCTTCCTACATTATTATTAGAATTGTTGTGGATATTGTATCACCTACTTTGCCCTGTCCTGTAGTCTTACTACTTGTTTTTGGGCTCTTTCTTCTCTTTCTTGCTCTCCTGCCTGGTTGTTTCCCCATTCTGCTTTCACTATCTTCCTCTGCCCCCTCTCTCATTTTCCTGCCTCTCGACCCCCCTTTTCCCCCTGCCTCTCCCTTTCTATACGAACAGTGTGCATGCCTTACCATTCTGTGGCCCCTGAACCACCATATCTTATACTCCTCTTATATTTTTTATATTTTTACCCATGGCTCTAAGGCTTACAGTCCTATCCCATAAAATTAAGGGACTCAATTCCCCTCAGAAGTGATCTATGTTCTTTAGGGATTGCTCTTGCCTCAAGAGTCATTTCCTTGCCCACGACATACCTTCCCATCGTAGTAGGTCTTATCCTCATGCATATTACAGTTGTGCTTCCTCTAAGACCTGTGGTGTTGCTATCTACTTACAGAAGTCCCACCATTTTGAATGTACAGATACTCTTTCGGACCCTGCTGGGTGTTATATGTCTATGTGAAAGGTCGCCTGGGTTCTCTGACTTTGATGCTGGCCAATCTTTATGCTCCAAACTCCCAGCAATTGTCTTTTCTTAGACAGTCGCTCCGTGATCTGGATTCTTTTCGAGAAGGTATGCTTATCTGTGGTGGCGTTCTTAATACAGCGCTCAATCCGTCACTGGACTTTTCTACGGGAGTTTCTTCCTTATGACAGTCTCACTTCCTGGCAGTGTGTAAGCTGTTCGTTGATCGCTCTCTGCTAGATGTTTGGAGACTTTTGCACCCCACGACTCGTAGCTACTCATTTTATTCTCATCCCCGCTCTTGCTATTCGAGGATTGATTTGCTATTTTTGTCTCACGAAAGTCTTCATTTTGTTTCGGATTCCTCTATTCATTCTATTTCCTGTTCAAACCATGCAATGGTGGATTTGGTATTGGATGTACCGATGACACTTCCTCCCTCTAGGGGATGGCATATGGATGCATCCCTTTTGAAAGACCCTGAAGCTGTGGCTCTGATTGGATTGGCCATCTCCAAACACCTCTCGTTCAACCGCTCCCCGGATATATCCCATGCCACGTTATGGGAAGCTTTAAAATGTGTCATTTGGGGAGTCTGTATTCACCTTATGTCTAGGAGAAGACGGAAAGCCAAGGACCCTACTTGCTGATCTCAAGTCTTTGGAAGAGGCCCCTCAGTCTTCTGGATATCCTTCTACTTTAGTCGCTGTTACAGAGTCACGGGACAGGGACAAGTCCTTTTTGCTGTCTCAGGTTAATAAATCATTTTTATGGGAGAAGCAATTCCACTACGAGCATAGCAATAAAGGAGGGAGATGGATGTCAATATTTACCAAAGGACCGTGCTCTTTTTCCCCCATCAAGGGAATTCGGACATCCTCGGGTCCTATGGCATGGTATCTACCCACTACGGTGAAGGGAATTCACAATTTTTACAATTCTCTGTATAATCTGGACCCCCCAGCCTCGCCCGATCTTCCTGGTGCTCAACGACGGTATGTGTCGGAAGCGTCACTTCCTAAACTTTCTCCTTCGCAATTGGATTCTCTCAACGAGGAAATCACAAGCAATGAGGTTCGAAGGGTGGTGCGGCAGATGACTAAAGGGAGATCCCCGGGTCCTGAAGGATTTCCACTGCTATTTTATCGTACGTTCCTAGATCTTGTTGTTCCTACCCTTACTGACCTTCCTGAAATGACTGCTTTTCACCCCTCGTTCTCTGAGGCGCACATCACTGTAATTGCTAAGCTGGGTAAGGATCCGTCCTCTTGTGCCAATTATCTGCTGATATCCCTCCTGAACATTAACTTAAAAATGTATGCGAAAGTTCTTACCAATTGACTCAATCCACTTCTACCCCCGCATAGTTCACAGGGATCAGACGGGCTTCATCCCCAGAAAGGAGACTCGTGATAATGTGCTGAAGCTAGTGCATCTGGTTCATCATGCAAAGTCGCATTCACTCCTTGCCATCCTGGTGGCTGTTGACTCTGAGAAGGCTTTCGAAAGGGTGGATTGGGGCTTCTTAACCCTTGGAGGGTTTTGGACTAGGTCCTCGCTTCCTTTCTTTTGTATCTGCTCTGTACTTCAACCCATTGGCTTGAGTTTGCATTAATGGCTTCTTGTCGGATCGCTTTTTGATCCGTAATGGTACCAGGCCGTCTCCCCTTATCTTTATTTTACTTATGGAGACCCTAGCCTGCCATGTTCGCAATAACTCTTCCATTTCAGGGATACCATTTGGTAATAGCGATCACAAGTTGTCCCTTTTTGCTGATGATCTTATTTTTGCTCTTTCTTCTCCCTCTGTTTCACTGCCAGAAGTTGTTTCTGAGCTTACCTCTTTTGGCCTGGTCAGCAATTTCAAGGCGAATATGTCTAAATCTGAAGTTTTTAATCTCAATGTACCTCCTGCCGAGATCCGGTCGCTTCGCGCCATTGCTCCTCTCTCTTGGGCTAATTCGGCAATCTCATATTTAGGGATACAACTTACCGCCTCAGTGCATACTCTCTTCTCCTAACGATGTGCCCCTTGCAAAGTCTATTGGCAAGGAACTTCATCGTCATGCTTCCTCTTACTTATCAGGGTCTGGTAGGGTTAACCTCTTGAAGACAGTCTACTTGCCTAAAATTCTCTACCTCTTCCAGATCCTTCCGATTTTTCTCCCCCGGTCCTATATCAAGTCTTTACAATACTGTTTTAATTCTTTCATCTGGGGTGGGAAGCCTGCTCGTCTTCGCTTTTCTAACATATACCTTCCTTGTCTGGGAGGATTGAGTGCTCCGGACCTATGGATCTACTATAAATCTGTTGTCCTCAGCTCCATATTAAATTGGTTTCATTCACTCCAACTGCAATAGTTTTCGTTCTAAGTCTCCCCCTCTTATCACAAGGGTCACCTTTTCCAGGACCCACAACCTGTAGATCTTTAGGTGAAGAGTTGTGATATGACAAAAAGTGTCTGGCGACACTTGTAAGAGTCTTCTTTTCACTCATGTGGGCTCTAGAGTGGTTTATGTTTCTTAGATGTTCTAGGACCCTCTGCTTTAGTATTGTAGTCATGCCTATATACTTCATTTCACAGGGGCAAGATAAGCAATATATGAACCCTTTGCTATCACAGGTGAGAAAATCTTTGATGAGGTGCATTCTTCCTGTTCTATCCGAGAATTTATTGGACTTCATGTGTGGACATAATCTGCATTTACCACAAGGGAATGTGCCTTGAACAACTGGCAATTGTCTATTTTTTCTCTGAAAATGGCTCTGAACTAAATAGTTGGCGAGATTTGGAGCTTTTCTTTATCTAGACAGTATTTTGTTTCAAAAAATTTAAGACAATTTTGGATCTTGTTTTAGGATAGAGAAATGATTATGAGGATGCATTCAATTTCTTTATGTTGTCTGCTGAAAGCAGTAATAAGATGTATATACGAATATTTAGTTTTTCTTTTTTTAGGTTTCAACAGATTTTGTCTGGGCTCATGTAAGGCTCTATTATAAGCCAATTTTAACTTTGAATTTGGATATCTTCTTTGTCGTAAGCTTTAAGTTCTTTCGCTCTGACTAAAGGAGCAGTAAACTATTTTTTATGAAAACACATTTTACAGAACATTTCCTGCTGAATAAAACAAGGTCACTCCCATCGCTGTCAGATGTTTTATTAAAAAATGTATAGCAGTTTAAATAATCAGGAAGTGAATTTAATGTGTTTACTTTCTGGAAGTTCTATCTGACAGGAAGTGACAGGCAGTTTCTATCACATTCTATGGAGAACTGTATGTCCCTGACTTTTCTGACTTTCCTTTCCATTAGCATCTAACAGGAAACCTAATTAGAATTTGACCACTAGAGGGCACTGCTAATGTAAAAAAAACATGGGTTTAAACTGTAATAACTCTGGAAATATAAATCTCTCAGCAGTGGGAGAACCCTTATTTTACTCAATAGGAAAATCCCTACAATATACATTTTTTCATAAAAAAGTTTACTGCTCCTTTCAATGTTTTAAATCAGAACAATTTTTCTGAAACTTTAGGCACTCCCCAAAGGGTATGTTATGTTTTACGGTTGCTAAATGAGGACTTGAAAAATGCAAAATACTGTTTGTCGCCATAGTTTTCCAGTACCAAATCACTGCCCAGTGTGCCATCCGCTTGTATTCGGATTGTTAAGTCAAGAAAGATAATGGAGTCATAATTGTATTCTAAGGTTAGTTTTAGGTTCTGTTTGTTGTGTAATTTATCCTGTGGACCTTGCCTTAGAAATAGGATATCATCAATATAGTGATACCACATGACTGCACGATTAGTGTACTCTTCCATATTCTCGGCAAAGACTATCTCCTGCTCCCATCATCTGAGATACAGGTTGGCGCAAGTTGGAGCACATGCTGTTCCCATTGCAATAGCTCTGATTTGCAGGTAAAAGGTGTTATTAAAGTGTTAGCAATGTAAAAAAAAAACACAAAAACTTTTTTGCATTTAGAAGAGCTTAAAAAGCTGATCTAAATGCAAAAAAATGTATCTCTCAAACCGCTATGGTTTAAGAGATACGGGCGTTTGAAGTTTGATTTCTCCTACTGACAGCTGTAAAGCTGTCAGCAGGAGATCCGTGTCGGTCGACAAGCTGGAATGGTCTAAAACATGTGCCTGAACACTAGGCACACGTTTTAGACCATTCCAATGAAGGGATTCCGTGTAAGTAACGAGATCTCGGCACTTCTCAAGCGCCAGCGTGTCGACCGACACAGATCTCCTGCTGACAGCTTTACAGCTGTCAGTAGGAGAAATCAAACTTCAAACGCCCGTATCTCTTAAACCATAGCGGTTTGAGAGATGCATTTTTTTGCATTTAGATCAGCTTTTTAAGCTCTTCTAAATGCAAAAAAGTTTTTTTTCAGACATTACTAACACTTTAAAGGTGAAATAATTGTGTGTTAACACAAAAGACAGCATATTCGATAGTCTCTATGGGTGGCATCCTTCCAATTGTTCCCTGTTAGATAGCATTCTATGGCTTTACATCCGTGTGTGTGGTTGTTAGATGTATATAAGGACTCTACATCACATGTAGTCAATTGTCACAGTTTTCAGGCAAAGAAAAAAATATAAAGAAAAAAAGCCCACAGTGCTAACTCATCATAAAATATCCATATAATAAATATAAATTAAATATAAATATAAAGATAAAAGATATAGATAGCAGCAAGAAATGAGAAGAAAAAAATATAAATCCACCTTTATTTAATAAGTACAGTAATAATAGTATAGCCCACACAAACCCAGAACACAGGATTATAGGACCAAGGCTCCTAACCCAGAGCTGCACACTGTGCTGCGAACTGCACTACTGAGAGATCCCGGAGACTAGGACCGTGGTGCGGGTGGAACCCCAGAGGGAATGGTAACTGAGGCATAAGTCTCCACCCTGGGTCACGCGACCAGAGACAACAAGGAGCGAGAGCAGACCTGAACCATGAAACACAGACTGATGGTCAGGCAAGTTTGGAGAGTATAGAGCCAGTAGTCAGCCAGAGCCAAAGGTCAAACAAACCGGGGACTAGACGGAGCGACAGGCAGCAAGAGCCTGAGGTCAGAAAAACCAGGAACTACACTGAGCGAGTAAGTCAGCCAGAGCCACAGGTCAGAACAGATGTGGGTAGTCAGACAAGCCGGGGTCATACATGGAGCGGATTCTCAGGAGAGCACAGGTCACAACAGAGCAGAAAACACCACGCAAGGGCAATGACTCCCAGGCCCAGGGAGGTTTATAAAGGAGTAGGAGGACCCAATTAGGCCACACAGAATAGGCCCATAAACAGGCATCCTAGCCAGTTCCTGTTTCATGATGTCAGCAATGTGGAGGTGGCCGCAACTATGCCGGCCGACACACCACAGAGGAAGGAAACACAGGATAACTAGGCCTCTAAGGTAGACTGTGATAATACCCCCCTCTTAACGACCTCTATACCGTGGAAAAGGACAATCACTAGAGGCAGTGCAGGAGCGGAACTCACGGAGAAGGGCTGGAGCATGTAGATCTTTCGTAGGGACCCAGGAACACTCCTCAGGTCCATATCCTTTCCAATGAACTAGATATTGGACTTGTCCTCTACGAGAGTCCAAAAGACTTTGTACCTCATACTCCTCATGGTCCCCCACTTGGACAGGCATCATGGAACTCTGCAGGGATCTCTGAATCTGTACCCATGTAGAGCGGAGCGCCCTCACGTGCTCCTCTAATACAAGACTATTTTGTGCCTCGAAGGACTCAGGCAGGAGAGAAGGTTGGAACCCATAATTAAATCAGGAAAGGAGCATTCCGAGACGAGGAATTAACCCCACTATTTCTGCCAAGCTCTGCCCATGGTAACAGGTTCGCCCAATTATCATGATGGTCGGAGATAAGACGGAGAAACTGTTCCAGCGCCTGATTAGACCTCTCTGCAGCACCGTTAGACTGTGGATAGTAAGCCGAGGAGAACGAGTGCTGGATCCCCCATTTGACCACAAAAAGGGTCTCCAAAAACACAACACAAACTGGCTCTCATAATCCAAGACCACCACGTTAGGTATACCATGGACACGAACCACCTCCTTAGCAAAGATTTCAGCCAACTCCTTGGAGGAGGGGAGTCCCTTCAGTGGCACAAAATGGGCCATCTTGGAAAATCTATCCACAATCATCAGGATGACTGTGTAACCCTCTGAGACAGGCAACTCTACCATAAAGTCAATAGATAAGTGAGACCATGGACGCTCCCCAGTAGGGATAGGTTGCAGGAGACCAACCGGAAGATGTCTAGTAGTCTTGGTTTGTGGAACACGTGGCAACAAAATGTGGAACAATCCGCCCTTAGGCTGGGCCACCAAAACAGCCTGGTCAAAGACCATATCAGTTGCACTCTAACAACATGCCCTGCAGCCTTCGAGTAATAGTAGGTCTCCAGCAGTCTGGTAAGGAGGGATTCCAGCACAAAACACTTCCCATTAGACTTCTCCGGGGCGGAAGCTTGAGCAGCCAAAATCTCCTCACCCAACGGAGATGTAATACTGGTAAGTATCGTAGCCAAGATGCAGTTAGGAAGAATAGGTACCGGAGGAGACTCCTACTGGGACTCGGCCCCAAATTGTCGAGAAAGAGCATCTGCTCTAATAGTTTTTGTACCAGGGAGGTAGGAGACCACAAAATTAAACCGTGAGAGGAATAGAGCCCATCAGGCCTGACGAGGAGACAACCTCTCCGCCTCACACAAGTATGTGAGGTTCTTGTGATCAGTCAGTATGAGGATTGGAAAAGGGGGTCCCCTCCAACAGATATCTCCATTCTTTCAAGGCAAGGATGATGGGCGATCGTTAACTACTTGCCACATCATATTAACTCTCAGCCTTAGACAATTTCTTAGAAAAATAACCTGCACAGGAGCAGCGGTTTCCCAAGGCACGTACTGAGACAGCAAAGCACCTACTCCCGACTCAGAGGCGTCCACCTCCAGAATGAATGGCAGGGTGGGATTCGGGAGGACAATATTAGGTTTTTTCGAAAAAGCAGACTTCAAGTCTTCAAATGCCTGCAGGGCTCCAGGTGCACAGTCTGAAGGGTTAGCTCCCTTCTGAGTCATGTCCGTGAGAGGTTCAACTACTGTCGAAAAGTTTCGTATGAACTTCCTGTAATAATTAGTGAAGCCCAAGAACCTCTGTATGGCTCTTAACCCCACTGGAATCGGCCACTGTAAGACAGCAGACAGTTTTTGCGGATCCATAGCCAGGCCCAAGGATGAGATAATGTACCCTAGGAAAGTCACCTGGGATTTATGGAACTCACACTTCTCTAGCTTGCAGAGCAGCTTGTTCTCTCTTAGCAGTTGTAAGACCCGGGCTACGTCTGCTCTGTGTGTTTCCAAAGTAGGAGAATGAATGAGTATATTGTCCAAATAGACCACCACACAACTCTGCAGTAGTTCTCTCAATACATTATTAATAAATTCCTGGAAGACAGCGGGAGCATTGCACAGTCTGAAAGGCATCACCAAGTATTCATAGAGCCCACTCCGGGTGTTAAACAATGTCTTCCATTCATGGCCATACATGGCCTTCTTTTATTCATATCAGATTGTACGCGACCCACAAGTCAAGTTTCGTAAAAATGGTTGAGCCTTTGATCCGATCAAATAGCTCCATGATCAATGGAATCGGATATGTGTTCTTTACCATCAGTTTATTCAGTCCCCGAAAATCAATGCATGATCTAATTTCAAACCTAAATCACAATTCTTTCTGGTAGAATCCATTGGCAAACATGTCAAACTTTTTTCTTTGGTGGTCATGGAGGATTTTAGGAGGATAATCAGGAGTAAACACAAAAAAACAGATATTCATCATAATTTCAGTAAAATGTAAAGAATGGCCATCCAAAGACTATAAAATAATCACAATATTATCATAAAACAGGCTGATAAAGGGGGAGAGGTGGTCATCCAGGATACGAAGGACTATATGAGGGAGGCAAACCATATTCTCCTACTATAGTACTTTTTCATGTGATCCCACAAACAATTATCTTTGTGATCTAAAGTTATTACTAAACAATGCAGTAGATGAGGGTCTGCTTGGGGCGCTGGAAAGGGATTATAATATCCCTAATAAACCTAGGACAGGTTTGTACTATCATTTACCTACAATACACAAGAGTTTAGCCAGCCCCTCAGGCAGACCCATCATCTCTGGGATTGATTCACTCACTTGTAATCTTTCATAGTATATAGACTTTCATTTGCAGAGGTTGTTGGTTGGACTAACCTCACATTTGAAAGACACAGGTCATTTACTTACATTGCTCAAAGATTTGGTTTGGGAAGAGGATTTTGTCTTGATGACCCTTAATGTAACCTCACTATATTCTAACATACCATATGAGGGTGGCTTAGAAGCTACAAAGTTCTTTTTAAATAGTGATCCCCTTATGCCACTAAAGCAGATAGATTTTCTCATAGAAGCCATCAGATTCACCCTTACACACAATTATTTCACATTTGATGATCAACTTTTCTTGCAGGTCAAGGGTAACGCAATGGGCACCAAGTTCAAGCCGAGCTATGCCAATTTGTTACTAGATTACTTGGAACATTTGAAGATTTATGGCAGTTGTCCATTTGGCGCGAACTTAGCGCTCTACCGCAGATACATTGATGATGTTTTGGTTGTGTGGAGAAGTGACCCTGAACTAATACCAAATTTTGTACAGTATATGAATGATAATATTTGGAAAATAGATTTTACCAGCACAATTGAGAATAGATGTATCCAATTTTTGGATTTGGAACTTATCGGCAAGAAAGAACAATTAGTTTGCTCTTTCTTTAAAAAGGTGGATGCCAATAGCTATTTAGACTACAAAAGCTGCCATTACAAGCCCTGGTTAAATAATGTTCAGTACAGGCAATTCAGAAGAATTAAACTGTTCTAATATAGATGACTATGAACTACAGTCTTTAATACTGAAACAAAGATTAAATGAAAAAGGTTATCGAAAGGAACTAATTGAAGATTCATTTGCTAGGGAAAAACACCATCTAGAGCTTAAGAACAAAGAGCCTTTATATAAGTAAGACCGATCAGACCATTTTCCTAATTTTATTACTAATTTTAACTCTAAGGGTACCAATGTCAAATCAATTCTCAAAAAACATTGCAATATTTTAAAAGAAGACCCTATATTAAAAATCGATTCCTACTAGATCCAAAGTAACATTCAGACTATCTGAGACTTTAAAGAACATACTGGCCCCAAGTAATATGAGTGTTAATACAGGTAATTTTCCAAATTGAGAAAAATAAATTTGAAGTTGAAATTTGAAAATAATCAAAAAATGAAAAAAGGATTTTAGTCTTACCTGTTTAATCCTTTCCTCTTAGTCCATACAGGTTACTGGTAACTTTGGAAAGGTGATCCGCCCCTTTAACTAGGCAGTAACAATTCTAGAAGTGAATGCAGGGGGTGGAGCCTACCTTCCCTCCGTGGCTACAGCTAGCCAATCAGCTCCATTAAGATTTGAGACACTAACTAGTGACTAGATAGTAGAAGGGAAAGAAGACTCCTGTGAGCATGACCCTGAAGGATCCCCACGGTCTGCCTCAGGAGAGCCAAGCATGGTCCCTTAACAGAATGGGAGACCAGTAACCTGTAGGGACTAAGAGAAAAGGAATTAACAGGTAAGACTAAAATCCTCTTTTCTCTGTCATCCAATACAGGTTACTATTAACTTTGGGATGTCCAACCATTGAGTTTCCCAGAGGTGGTAAGTAAGGCAAGGACCAGGTGCAAGTGCCCCAAAGTCACCAGAGCATATATGAACCATCAGATCATAGATAGCTCAACAAACAATGAAGTGTCAACGGACAATGAGCGGAGTAACAATACCCCAGGAACTGTTACACAGTACACTGAACTAGAGCCAACAAGGCCCAAAAGTGAAAGAAGCACCAAAGAACCGAAGAAGATCCTAGACAGGCAAGACTGGCTCCAGGATCTTCCTCCGAAACCTGGTGTCAGCCAATGCCAGCACATCAACACGGTAGTTTTTCGAAAAGCTGTGCACAGACGACCAAGCACAGCCTTATACAACTGATCAGCGGATGCCTGATTCTTGTAAGCCCAAGAAGCCGCAATAGATCTAGTAGAATGAACCGTGACCTGAAAGTCACTTTGGATGCAGATCTCCCTGCCCTGGGGCCCTCAGGAATGACGAACAGTGCATCAGACTGTCTAAAGGACTCATTGCGATGTACATAAAACTTGAGACAACACACCACATCTAACAAGCGGAGATCCCTATCCTTGTCAGAGGTGGGGTCAGGGCAGTAAGAAGGCACCACAATCTCCCGATTAATATGGAACTCAGATACCACCTTCGGGAGAAGCTCCTGAGAAGTGCGAAGCACCGCCTTGTCTTTGTGAAACACCAAAAAGGGTGGTCTACAAGACAGAGCTTGTAACTCCGCTACACGGCAAACAGACACGATCGCCAGGAGAAAAGCCCATTTTGCATGTCAGCAGGCATAGAGGAATAGTAGCCAAGGACTCAAAGGGAGGACGCTGAAGGATGCACAAAACCAAATTAAGATCCCACTGAGGAGTGCGAGTCTTGCAAACAGGAAGAGTATGTGCAACGCCCTGGAAGAAAACCTTGACATCAGGAAGGACGGCAATGCGCCTCTGAAAGAAAACAGAGAGAGCAGAAGTCTAAACCTTAAGGGAACATAAACGGAGGCTCTTATTCACACCGTCCTGCAAGGCCAGGACCGTAGTCCGATAAAAATCCTGAGAAATGTCCGTATCAGCCTACACAAAGATAGAAGAGTTGACCAGACATAATGGTAGGCCTTAGAAGAAACAGGTTTGCGAGCACTAAGCATAGTAGCCACCACACCCGAAGAAAAACCTCTTCTTCAGTATTGAGGATTCAATTTCCAAGCCTCCTTCCACAGGTAACCCTGTAGAAGATCCTGACACAAGGGAGCTGGAAATGGCTCCGCCACTGACAGCTCCAGAAACCAAGCCTGTCTAGGCCAGTACACAGAAACCAGAATGACTGGACAGCGCTCCATCCGCAATTTCCGTAACACCCTGTGCAACATCAGGGAGGGAGGAAAGATGTAAGCCATAGGAAATAACCAAGGAATGGACATGGCATCCACCACTAGAGATAGAGGATCCCTCCTGCAAAAACAGAACCTCAGAACCTTCCGGTTGTGTCTTGTCGCCATCAGGTCGATGCAAGGAAGACCCCACTTCTGAACAATGATGTTGGTGCAGCTCCCCCTCTCCGCTGTCCACGTGCATCGACTGAGGAAGTCTGCCATGACGTTGTCTACGCCGTGAATGTGCACTGCGGATATGGCAGGAACATGTTCTTCTGCCCAGGACAAAATAGCACTGACCTCTAACCAAATGGCAAGACTTCTTGTTCCTCCCTGTTTGTTGATGTAAGCCACGGCTGTGGCGTTGTCGGACTGGACCCGGACTGGGCATTCTTCCAGCTGGGGTGTCCAGTGACGAAGGGCATGAAATATCTGCCGAAGCTCCAACATATTGATAGAAAGGAGAGATTCCTCCGGAGAACACAGACCCTGAGCACTCAGGTGACCCAGGACTGCTCCCCAGCCAGAGAGGCTGGCATCCATCGTCACTGTGGTCCAGAAGGATACCAGGAAGGACTTGCCTTTCAGCAGATTAGAGAGGTCGAGTCACCATGACAAACTCAGTTCCACATGAAGAGGGAGGGATACCGACGTCTTCAGAAGGTGCAGCTGACCCCTGCACACCTGGATCACAACCTCTGGAGTTCCCTGGTATGAGCCATTGCAAATGGGATTGCTTCTATGGTGGAGATGAATTTCCCCACGAGAGAGGACAGCCTCTTGGCTGGAACTGAAATGTGTGCCAGAACAGCAAAAACCCAGTGGGTGATCTGGTGAGACACATCCTCCGTGAGAAACACCATGCTCTGCTGAGTGTCGAAGAGAAGGCCCAGGAAGACCAGATGATGGGATGGGACAAGACCAGACTTGTCCATGTTGATGATCCACCTGTGATGGGTGAGAACATGAATGTAGTACTGAACCTGCTGACGAAGAAGCTCTGCAGAGGGGGCTTTCAGAAGCAGGTCGAACATGTATGGAGTAACTCTGATGCCGTCCCGATGGAAAACGGATACTAAAGCTCCCAGGACATGGCTGAAGACTTGAGGAGTCGTAGTCAGAACAAAGGGAACTGCTGAAAACTGAGTGTTACCTTGGTCACAGGCAAATCTGAGATACTGCCGACTCTCTGGATGAATGGCGATGTGTAGATACGCATCCTGAAGATCCAGAGAGGTAAGGAATTCCCCCGGGGACACAGAAACAATCACAGTACTTAGGGACTCCCGGTAATAATGAATCTTGATCACAAAGGCATCGAGATCCTTCAAATCCAAAACAGGACAACAGCCGCCGTCCTTCTTGGAGACCACAAAGAGGTGTCAGAAAAAACCCATACCTCTGTCCCAAACTGTAACAGGCTCCAGAACATCCTTGTCCAAAAGGGCCTGGATTGCACCATTGAACAGACAGCATTCCACTGCGCCCTGGGGCGTATTAGAGGGGAAAACCCAAAAGGGAGGAAGCTGTCGACTGTGTGATGACTGAGGAAGTGTGCCATGACGTTGTCTACACCTGGAATGTGCACTGCGGAAATGACAGGAACATGAACCTCTGCCCAGGACAGAATGGCCTTGACCCCTAACCAAGCCCGGAGACTTCTTGTTCCGCCTTGTCTGTTGATGTATGCCACTGCCATGGCACTGTCGGACTCCACTCGGACTGGACAGTCCTCCAGTTGAGACTCCCAATGACAGAGAGAATGAAATATTGCTTGGTTCCAGGATGTTGAGAAGGGGCTCCTCCATGGACCACTTCCCCTGAGCGCTGAAGCGACCCAGAAAAGCTCCCCAGCCCAAGAGGCTGGCATCCGCCGTGACCTTGGTCCAGTAGGGAATCAGGAAGGATCTCCCCTTTGGGAGATTGGAAAAGTTCAACCACCACTCCAAGCTCAACTCGACAGGAGGAGGAAGAGAGATCGATAGCTTCTGATGATCTGGTCGATCCCTGCATGTCTGTATCACAAATCTTTGAAGTTCCCTGGTGTGTGCCATGGCAAATGGAACCGCCTCTATCGTGGAAATGAACTTCCCCATCAGAGAAGACAACTTCAAAAGAGGGATCCAATCCCGGGATAGAAACATTGAGACTTTGTGGGCAATTTGATGGGCTACCTCGTCCGGTAGAAACACCATGCACTTCTGAGTATAGAACGGAAGACCCAGGAAGATCAGTTGCTGGGATGGGACAAGGTCTGACTTGTTTAAGTTGACAATCCAACCGTGATGGGTAAGGATTTGAATGAGATTTGGACCTGCTGATGAAGAAGGTCCGCAGAGGAGGCTTTCAAAAGCAAGTCGTCCATGTAGGGAGTCACTCTGATGCCGTCCTGATGGAGGACGGATATCAAGGCCCCCAGAACCCGTTGGAAAACCTGAAGGGCCGTTGTCAGACCAAATGGAAGAGCTGAGAACTGAAAATAACCCCTGTCGCAGGCAAACCTCAGGTATCGCCTGCTCTTTTGCTGGATTGGGATGTGCAAATACGCATCCTGAAGATCCAGAGAAGCAAGGAACTCCCCCGGAGACAGGGCAGCGATAACTGTGCGCAGAGACACCTGACGATAGTAAGTCTTGACCACAAAGCAATTGAGATCTTTCAAATCCAAAATAGGGCGGCATCCGCCATCCTATTTGATCACCACAAAGAGGTTTGAGTAAAACCCCGAACCCCTGTCTGAAGGAGGCACCAGCTCCAGGACATCCTTGTCCAGAAGAGCCTGAATTTCGCCTTTGAATAGACAACGTCTCTCGACTTCCTGAGGAGAGCGAGAAAGATGAAAGCGAAAAGGAGGAAGAGAAAAGAAAGGGATCTTGTATCCCTCTGACACTACCTGTAAAACCCATGGGTCCGACACTGAATCCTCCCAAATCCCGCAAAAGAGGCGGAGACAAACACCCACAGCAGGATGCGGACCCGGGTTCGATGAGTCATGCCGAAGCAGTCTTGGGAGCCTTGGATGTGGCCTTGGGCTTCCATTGCTGCTTGGGCTTGGAGGAGGGATGCAGAGCTGATGGAACCGCCTGGTTCGTCGCACGTGTCTCAGTTTGAAAGGAACGAAAAGGACTGGTTACGCTTAAACGGCAACTTCTTCTTAAAGACAAAGGGAAGAAGTGTACTCTTACCCCCTGTGGCCTCGCTAATTAGTTCCTTAAGTTCAGACCCAAACAAGGAAGTACCCTGAAAAGGCAAAGAAAGCAAGACTTTCTTGAAAGCAGTGTCAGCAGACCAAATCTTAAGCCAAAGAGCACGCCTGGCCACCACAGAGGTAGTGGAGGCCCTTGCCATCATGCGGACGGCATCAAAGGTAGCAGTAGAAACATAATGTTGATCTTCAGAGATATTAGCAAGAAGACGCAATTTCTCTGAAGTAGGCGTATCCTGACGGACAGCCAGTGAGTTGTTCAGTCCAGACTGCAATAGCCCAATTAACCCACGCAACAGCAAAAGCTGGACGCATATCGGTGCCAAGAGAAGCGAGAATGGACTGGAGGGAAACCAAGTTTCTTGTCAGTCCAATCTTGCAGAGCAGAAGCATCAGAAACAGGTAAGGCAGTAGATTTAGACAGTCTAGATATGGGTGCGTCCACCTTAGGGGGATGAAACCATTTAGCCATTTCTGTTTCAGAAAAGGGATAAAGCTTAGCAAATTTCCTGGACACAGAAGCAGACTTGTCCGGATTTTTCCATGCGTCAGAAACCAAACGGTCAAGAGTTGGGTTAGGAGGAAAATAAGTAAGGGCCATGAAAAACATCAGAGGGATCCGAAGGGACCTCCTGAACCAAGGGAATGTTGAGAAGTCAATACAGCCCTGATCAGGCCCTCCGCAGAGGATTCAGGATCAGACTCAAAAGGGTCCCCAAGGGACCTAGAAGACTCCAAAATAGTACCATCCTCAACATCTGAATCTTGCAACAATTCTTCCTCAGAAGAATCTGACACATCAGGTGCCCCCTGCGGTTTGGGCAGGGAAGATCTGATAGTAGAGGGGGTCTGCCATAATTGAAGAGCCCCCTGTATCTGGGATGGCAAGAGTTGAAGAGTGGACCTAAGGTCCCTAGTCGCAGCCATAAACTCTTGCACCCAAGCTGGCTCAATAGCATGTCTGGAAGTCCCTGGGTTGCTGTCAGGAACATCAGAACATGCTGGGCATAAATGACCAGAGAACTCTCTAGGTAGCCCTGTGACAGGGAGAGCAATGTGCAATGGGGGAAACGGAGACCCCAGTTTCCTTAGTCTTCGGTCTAGCCCCAAGCTCCAGCAGTATAGACATACTCACAGTGTCAAAATAACCAACTGTACAATAAATCACCCAATTGTAGTGTGTCAGATTAATATTTCACCCCAGAAACGCTAAATATAGACTTATCTGGGGGCGTGGCCTGCAGCTCGAGAGGAATGGTTGTGTGCTGCTAGTGCTCCTGCTCTAGAATCTCCAAAAGACGCTAAAAAGAGGATTTTAGTCTTACCTGTTAAATCCTTTTCTCTTACTCCATACAGGTTACTGGTGACTCTGGGAGGCATCAGTCCTTTTAAGTAGGCAGGAACATTGTCTAAATGTATGCAGGGGGGTGGAGCCTCCCTTCCCACTCAGGCTGCCGACCAGCTAGCCTCCTCCAGAATTGTTTGGGAACTAGACTAGAAAGTAGAAAGGAAGAAGACTCCTGTGAGCATGCCCTGAAGGACTCCCATATACTGCCACAGGAGAGCCAAGCATGGTCTCTTCACAGGGTGGGAGACCAGTAACCTGTATAGAATAAGAGAAAAGGATTTAACAGGTAAGACTAAAATCCTCTTTTCTCTGTCGTCCAATAGAGGTTACTGGTAACTCTGGGATGTCCAACCATTGAGTTTCCCAGAGGCGGGAAGAAGGACCAGGCGCAAGGCCCCCAAAGTCACCAGGACCTCTATGAACCAACCGGTCAGAGATCCCAACAAAACTGAAGTGCAACGGACACCAAACGGGAGTAAAAACACCCCAGGAACAGTAACACAGCACACTGAACTAGAGCCAACAGGGCTCAACATTAAAGGAAGCACTAAGAACCTGAGAAGAAGATCCTAGACAGGCAAAACTGCCTCCAGGACCTTCCTCCCGAAGCTGGCATCAGCAGAAGCCAGCACATCCACACAGTAGTGCTTCGAAAAGGTGTGCACAGAGGACCAAGTGGCCGCGCTGCAGAACTGATCAGCAGATGCTTGATTCCTATAGGTCCAAGAGGCCACAATGGACCTGGTGGAAAGACCCGTGACCCGAAAGGGAACATGTTTAGTCCTCGATTCATAAGCCCTACGAATAGTGGACTTGCTCCATGACAGAATAGTGACTTTGGATGCAGGTCTTCCTGCCCTAGGACCCTCAGGAATGACGAACAGAGCATCGGACTTCCTGCTAGATTCAGTGCGATGGACATAAAACTGGAGACAATGCACCACATCCAACAAGTGGAGATCCCTTTCCTTGTCAGAGGAGTGGTTAGGGCAGAAAGAGGGCACCACAATCTCCTGATTGATGTGAAACTCGGAGACTACTTTAGGTAAGAACTCCTTAGAGGTGCGAAGCACCACTTTATTCGTGTGCAACACCAGTTAAGGTGGTCTACAAGAAAGCGCTTGCAACTCCGCCACTCGGCGAACTGACACAAATCGCCAGAAGGAAAGCTATCTTCCATATCAAGAGATGTAAAGGAATAGTAGCCAAAGACTCAAAGGGAGGACGTTGGAGAACTCCCAAAAACAAATTAAGGTCCCACTGTGGAGACGGACTACGAAAGGCAGGACGAACGTGAGCAATGCCCTGGAAGAAAACCTTGACATCAGGAGGGACAGCAATGCGCTCCTGGAAAAACACAGGGAGTGCCGAAGTCTGAACCTAAAGAGAACTCAGACTGAACCCCTTATCCACACCGTCCTGCAAAAAAACACAAAAACAGGACAGTGGGAAGATGAAAGTCATAAGACAGATCTCTGTCAGCACACCAAGACACAAATGTCGATCGGACACGGTGATAGATCTTAGAAGAAACAGGCTTACGGCACTAAGCATAGTAGACACCACAGCAGAAGAAAACCCTTTCTTCTTTAAAATCGAGGATTCAACCACCAGGCTGTCAAATTGAGCCGATGAACATCTTCCTTCCGCAGGTAACCCTGTAAAAGAAGATCTGGACGAGAGGGGAGCGGAAAGGGCTCCGCCAATGATAGGGCCAGAATCTCCGAATACCAGGACTGACAAGGCCAATTCAGAGCGATCAGGATTACTGGGCAACGTGACATTTTCAATTTCTGTATCACCCTTAACAACATCGGAAGGGGAGGAAAAATGTAGGCCAGGAAGAATGTCCAGGGAATGGACATTGCATCGGCAGCTAAGGCCAGAGAGTCTCTCCACCGGGAGTAGAACGTCAGAACCTTCCCGTTGTGCCATAAGATCCACTAGGGGTACCCCCTATTTCTGAGTCAGGAGTTGAAACACCTCCGGATGTAGTTCCCACTCTCCGCTGTCGACTGTATGACGACTAAGGAAGTCTGCCATGACGTTGTCTACACCTGGAATGTGCACTGCGGAAATGACAGGAACGTGAACCTCTGCCCAGGACAGAATGGCCTTGACCTCTAACCAAGCAGCGAGACTTCTTGTCCCGCCCTGTCTGTTGATGTAAGCCACTGCGGTGGCGTTGTCGGATTCCACTCGGACTGGACAGTCCTCCAGTTGAGACTCCCAATGGCGTAGAGCATGAAATATTGCTCGAAGTTCCAGAACATTGATGGGAAGAAGAGACTCCTCCATGGACCACTTTCCCTGAGCACTGAAGCGACCCAGAACAGCACCCCAGCCTAAGAGGCTGGCATCCGTCATGACCTTGGTCCAGTAGGGAATCCGGAAGGATCTCCCCTTCAAGAGATTGGAAAAGTTCAACCACCACTCCAAGCTCAACTCGACAGGAGGAGGAAGAGAGATCGATAGCTTCTGATGATCTGGTCGATCCCTGCATGTCTGTATCACAAATCTTTGAAGTTCCCTGGTGTGTGCCATGGCAAATGGAACCGCCTCTATCGTGGAGATGAACTTCCCCACCAGAGAAGACAACTTCGGAACCGGGATCCGATCGCGGGATAGGATCATTGAGACTCCTTGAGCAAAAAGGTTTGAATAGAATCCTGAACCTCTGTCTGAAAGAGGTACTGGCTCCAGGACATCCTTGTCCAGAAGAGCCTGAATAGCATCTTCGAACAGATGGCTTCTCTCGACGTCCTGAGGAGAACGAGAAAGATGAAAGCGAAAAGACGGAAGGGAAAAGAAAGGGATCTTGTATCCCTCAGACACTACCTGTAAAACCCATGGGTCCACCACCGAATCCTCCCAAACCCCGCAAAAGAGGTGGAGACGACGACCCACAGCGGGATGCAGACCCGGGTTCGGTGAGTCATGCCAAAGCAGTCTTGGAAGTCTTGGGCTTCCATCGCTGCTTGGGCTTGGAGGAGGGAAGCGGAGCTGACGGAACCGATTGGTTCGTCATACATGTCTTAGTTTGAAAGGAACGAAAGGACCGGTTACGCTTAGCCGGTAACTTTTTCTTAAAGACCAAGGGCAGAAGAGTGCTCTTACCCCCTGTGGCTTTGCTAATTAGTTCCTTAAGTTCAGATCCAAACAAGGAAGTACCCTGAAAATGCAAAGAAAACAAAACTTTCTTGGAAGCTGTGTCAGCAGACCAAATCATAAGCCAAAGCGCACGCCTATCCACCACAGAAGTAGTGGAGACCCTTGCCATCATGCGGACGGCATCATGGCAGCCGTAGTGAGCTGTTCAGTCCAGACTGCAATAGCCCGGTTAACTCATGCAACAGCAAAGCCTGGGCACATAGCAGTGCCAATAGAAGTGAAAATGGACTGGAGGGAAACCAAGTTTCTTGTCAGTCCAATCTTGCATCGCAGAAGCATCAGAAACAGGTAAGGCACCAGATTTAGACAGTCTAGATATGGGTGCGTCCACCTTATGAGGATGAACCCATTTAGCCATTTCTGTTTCTAGAAAAGGGATAAAGTTTAGCAAACTTTCTAGACACCGAAGAGGACTTGACTAGATTTTTCCATGCGTCAGAACCAAACGGTCAAGAGTTGGGTTAGGAGGAAAATAAGTAAGGGGCTTTACAGGCACCTGAAAAACATCAGAGGGATCAGAGGGAACCTCCGGAACCGATGGAATGTTGAGAGTGGACAATACAACCCTGATCAGGCCCTCAATAGAGGTTTCAGGATCAGCTTCAAATGGGTCCCCAAAGAGACCTGGAAGATTCCAAAATAGTACAAACCTCAACATTTGAATCTTGCAACAATTCTTCCTCAGAAGAATCTGACACATCAGGTGCTCCCTGCGGTTGAGGCAGGGAGGATCTGATAGTAGAGGGGTGTCTGCCATAATTGAAGTGCGCCCTGTATCTGGGATGTAAAGAGCTGTAAAGTGGACCTAAGGTCTCTAGTTGCAGCCTTAAACTCTTGCACCCAAGATGGCTCAATAGCATGGCTGGAAGGCCCTGAGTTGCTGCCAGGAACTTCAGAACCTGCTGGGCAGAAATGACCAGAGAACACTCTAGGTAGCCCTGTGTGACAGGAAGAGCAATGCACAATGGGGCATACTGACACCCAAGCTTCCTTAGTCTTAGGTCTAGCCCCTAGCTCCAGTGGTATAGACATTCTCACATTGTCAAAATAACCAACTGTACAATTAATCACCCAATGGTAGTGTGTCAGATTAATATTTCACCCCAGAAATGCTAAATATAGACTTTTCTGGCAGGCGCAGGGTTAAGCTGCAGAGGAGAAAAGGAGAGTCCAAGCTCTATGTAGGATATTCGTTGAGAAAAGTTCCCTGCCGCGACGGGAGCCAATCAGAAATTAGGCGCTCATGGGAAATATAGTTTTCCCCAAAAAGTACCCCAAAACAGTGCCCGAAGCCCCCCAACACACTTGAACTATAAAACGGATGATAAAGCAAGGGTAGACCATTAAAATGAGCATACTCTGAAGTTGCTGTGTGAAGTGGTTGCAGAGATATGTCCCAAACAGTGTTGTCCCATAGAAAGTAAAGGAAGCAATGGCGTCTATGCGGTAAAGCGTGCCTCAAAGGCGCATTACACAATTTTAATAAAAGCTAAACTACAAGTTAAAAACATGAAAAACATACAGGAAACATGTATGCATACTGAGAAATCACTAACCCAGTAAGGAACGTGTCAGAAATCCCCCAAAACCAGCAGACAAAGGATTAAGTTACCACATAAACCTGCTCCAAAAACCCAACAGACATACACATATATACCCAATGAGCGCAGGAGTGCGCAATGAGAACTCCCAAATACAAGCCCAGAGAAGGGGCACTGTGGGACAAGTGGACCTGCAGCACTGAAAGAGTAGCCCACCTCTCCTGCAGATCTTCTGTCTTCAGGTTACCATGTAGTGAGAATCACCTCAGTGGGTAATCCATGGGGAAGCACTTGTACCCAAGATTTCCCCCTTCAGGGCTTAAGGTCCACCAAAAAGCACCTGGACACTGAGCTAGCCACATTGGAGGTCATTTGTCAGTCATGGTAACCCGCCTAATGGTGGTATTCCATATCTGACAGAAAAATAAAAAAGAAACTAAAACTAACGAGAGATGTTCTCCACCTGGTGTGTTCATACCCAGGAACAAACAATTCTGGAGGAGGCTAGCTGGGCGGCAGCCTGAGTGGGAAGGGAGGCTCCACCCCCCTCCATACATTTAGAGAATGTTCCTGCCTACTTAAAGGGACTGACGCCTCCCAGAGTTACCAGTAACCTTTATTGGATGACAGAGAAATTTTTAGTGTTCCCCCTCACTCCTTTTGGATACCTGGGACCTTGCTAGGACTGTGCAATGTCTAAAAAGACGCAGAAACCCTCACAGCCGGTGGATTTCTTTAAAAAGAAGGAGGCTGGGATGCGGTCCGTTAGCCCGCCCAGTGACCTACACGACTCCCCTCCACTCGGCAAGATGTAGAGTCTCTTAGGGAGTTATTGCTGTCAGTCAAGAAAGACCTATCGGACGAGCTGAAATCCAGCACCCAGCTTCTGCACACAGATCTGCAGCATTTGTCTTCCAGGACCTCGACTCTGGAAGTCAAGATGGCGGCCGCGGAAGACTCTTACGCAGCTTTACATGAGGAGCTGGTGAATCTTAGGTCTCGCAACAATAGATTGCAAGACGCGGTGGAGGACTTAGACAATAGGTCTAGGAGATCTAATCTCCGTCTTCGGAATGTGCCAGAATCCCTGACTGATCTGCAGGATTTTTTACAGCGGTATTTTAAGTTGTTGCTTCCGGACTTACCTGCTTCTATGCTGGCCTTGGACCGTGCTCATCTCGCGCTGCGACCCAAGCCGCTGGCTAAAGATCCTCCCTGCGATGTGATTGTGAAGTTTACATACTTTAAAACCAGTAGCCAGAAAAGCTACTCCTACACTGGATTGTATAACACCGCATTTCTACTCTGATCTGGCGCAATCTACTCTACAGAAGCAACGTACTCTTCGCCTACTGACAGCCCTGCTATGTTCCCAAGGCCTATTATAGCATTGGGGTTTCCCCATTTACCTTCAAGCAACGAGGAACGGAGTTTCTGCAACATTGCAAGATCCTGCTGATTGCAAGGACTTTCTGCACCGCCTTGGTCTGACCATGACAGCTGATGTATGGGCCTTGTATGAAGATTTTGCACCTCCTGCCCAATGGAAAGTGCCTCAGCAGAACCTGCCACTGCTTCCCTGAAGTCTCCTTCGACTCCAGAATAAGAGTCTTTAGTTCTGTTCCTTATCCCAATATGGCGAGTCCGTGCTGGGAGACAGACCCGTGTGCGGTGGCAGATTGGCCTTCCTGGACCCCCTGAAGTACTTGGGACTTGCAACCAAGGTTTAGCTAGGTCTTAAGAACACCTCCGTACCTTTTGCGAAGTATAATTATTATTGCCCATCTCTTGTGTGTGCAGTTTTGTGTAAACCAATTTTGTTGACCGGGGGTAGTCCTATGGTCCTTATAACTTTACTGTTTATGTGGGGACGTCGTTGGGGAGGTGGGATGGGGACTGGGGTCCATTTTGTGACTAGCTCTACCTGGGGGATACTCACGTGTGTCATTTTGAATTGAATTTTTTTTTTTTTTTTTTCATGGGAGCTTCTCCTTGGGTATGGCTACTAGGAGATATTTGGGGAGTTTACATTATGTGTACAGTTCCTACTATATGTGCAATTATTTCTTTTTTACACTTTAGACCCTGAGGGCATAGTGATCCGAGATCCTATGAATTTCTGAGGGGGGGGGGGTGTCTTGGCAGGTGTCTTGGCAGGTTCGGGAGCTTATGTGTGTGGGGGCCTTCCTCGTGGAGCCCTGCTTCCGGCGGGTCGGGCGTGGGTTGTTGGGGCCTGTGTCCGGGTCGCCGGGGGGTGTTCACTCTGGGTGCATGTACACTGGGGGGTGATTTTGTTACTTGTTGTATGCCTGGGGTTGCTTGCAGCATTCAGATCTGGAGCTCAATGTAGGTTTACGTGGGGCCTCTCTTGATCTTGTGTCTTTAAGTGGCGGGGGAGGGGGGGTCTCCACGTGGGGGTCCCCCGCTTCCTGCGGATCGGATGTGGGCTCTTGGGCCTGCGTTGGGTTTGCTGGGGGGGGGGGGGAAGACATCCTCTCAGGGTGGTGTAGATTGGGGTTGGTTTTTGGGGTTTTGTGGCTCCCTTGAGGGGGGGTGTTCCTTTTTTTTTTTTTTTTCCCCTCTCATTGCGTATAGGTTTTGCACCCTGGGATGTGTGTTTCCCACCCAGCCTTCCTCCTTTACTGGGTTACAATTATAGGAATTGTCTTTGTTTATATTGTTTAATTGGTTTTATACTTGAGAGCCATATGTTGTCCCTGGAGGTGACATACTGACCCTGCAGCACCTCGGGGAGTTATCCCACCGGGTCCTGTCGGGTTGTGAGTTCCACTTAGGTTATTTCGGTTCACTTCATTGCCTGTCTTGGCGATTCGCCTAGAGTGGTTTATTAATTCCCTCGTCTGCAGGCTCTCTCCCAGGTTCTGCTTCGGACAATCGTTTTGACACCCCTGGGTGTCCCCTATTTGCTTGGATCTCCTTTCCCTGTCTTTTTCTTCTCTTTTTCTGTGTCCTTCTCCGAGACCGGGTCTTCCCTTTTACTGATTCTCTCTCTCTTCCTCTTGTTTTTTCCCCTTTTCCTTTATCTACTTACTTTTGTCCCTCTTCACCCATTCCCTCCCCCCCTTTATTTTTTATTTTTATTTTTTTTTGCCGCCATTAGGAGGTGACTACATCCTCAGTTGGACCAGCGCGCTGGACGGTGTTCTCCCACAAAGTGAAAGACCTGAATGCCCCTCATAAAAGACACAAGGCTATGCGGAATTACGTTTCTTTGCATGCTGATATCTTTTTGCAGGAGACCCACTTCAAGTCTGGGTCGGAGCGGAGGTATTGGGACCGGAGGTATCATTCAAATTTCCACTCTTCTAGTCCTGGTAAGCGGAATGGGGTTTCTATTCTTTTACGTAACTCAGTGGGTTTTCACCTAGAGACGGCAGTCTGCGACGCTCAGGGTCGATTCCTTTTATTGCATGGTTCCATACAGGGTTTTCCTCTTACTTTGTTTAATGTGTATGCTCCCACGGAACCGGATTTGGAATTGTTCGCGAGAATTTCTGCGCTCTTGGATCGCTATCCGAAGTCTCCGCTTTTACATGGAGGTGACTTCAATGCAGTTTTGGATCCTATCTTAGACAGATCGGCGCCCCCTCTGGGCACCTTAATCCCTCAGAAATCGAAGATACTTGTCAATTTGATTCACTCGCATAATCTATTTGACTGTTGGCACTTATTGCACCCTACCACTCGTGATTACACTTTTTTTTCCTCACCCTCATAATCTTTACTCTCGGATAGATTATATATTCACATCACGGTCTTTACTAGGTGACTCGAGGTCCTCACGGATGTGTTTTTCTTAATCCATTGAGCTCTCCTTCGCCTTCTTCTTGGCGTTTCTATGACACAATTTTGCTAGATCCAGCTGTTCGTGCAGACATAACCCACGTATTGGATTTCTTTGACCTAAATCACTCCGAGGAGATCTCTCCTGCACTTCTGTGGACAGCGCATAAAGCTGTTGTCCGGGGTAAGTTAATTAGCGTAGCGTTCCATTTGAAAAAAAAAAAGAGAAACGGAAAGACTCTGCTTGACAAAGCTGCTGCATGACGCAGAGGTGGTTCACAAACGAGACCCTACACACTCTAATTTATTAGCTGTCACTCGCTTACGCGGGGAGTTGAATCTTTTGCTTTCTAAGGAAGTTCTTAGGGCCTTGCAATGGACGGAACAGAAATTCTTTGAGAAAGCGAATAAACCGGACGCAATGTTGGCGGTTGAATTGCGTTCCCAACTGTCTCATAGTTCAGTAAGAGCCATTCGCTGTGGAAGTGGACCTTTGTTGTATCGGTCTTCGCAAATCGCATCCGCTTTTGCTTCCTTTTATGAAAATGTATACGATGGTCGTAAGGTACACGGCCATCCGGCTTTACACTCGGCCTTAACCGCGTTCTCCCACATCTTTCTGAGGAAGCTCTTACCACTTTGAACTCTGAAGTTATAGAGGAGGAGATAACTTCGGCACTTAAGACCATGAAATCTGCCAAAGCTCCTGGGCCCGATGGCTTTACCACCTCTTACCTTAAATCATTCTTGTCTGTTCTTCTTCCTCATCTTACTACTCTATTTAAAAGGGATAGTAACCCCCTCCGAACAACGTGATGCCAAAATACAGCAATCATAAAAACATACTGAACGCACTTAGTCCCATCTCTCAGACCTTTATGGTTTGAGAGATGTAAGGCAAGACAGACCTCCACTCCCTTCCCCCTTCTCATGCGTCCGCTGTATAGCGGACGTCATGAGATCCTGCTTCCAGCACCAGACGGCGGCTCTGCAGAAGCGCTGTCATGTAGATATCTCCATATTATTACTTCATGGGTATGGTCTAAAACGTGTGCCTGGCTTGCAAGCACATGTTATAGGCCATTCCTATGAAGTAATTATACGGAGATATCTAGATGTCAGAGCTCCTGCAGAACCGCCGAAAGTCGGCCGACCGGATTCTGCCTCTGACAGCTTTATAGCTCGTCAGGCAGAAGGGGGAGGGACCGGAGGACTGTCTTGCCTTACATCTCTCAAACCACAAAGGTTTGATAGATGGGACTAAGTGCGTTCAGTATGTTTGTATGATTGCTGTATTTTGGCGTCACGTTGTTTCGGGGGGGGGGGGGGGGTTAATATCCCTTTAATGACTTTTTCAGTGGCTCAGCTCCTTCACCCGAAATGTTAGAGGCCAAAATTGTAGTGATACCCAAGGAAGGTAAACACCCTACGTCTTTGTGCTAGTTATCGGCCCATTTCACTTATTAATGTGGACATTAAGCTCTATGCGAAAGTCTTGGCCCGTCGGGTGGCACAGGTGATTGGCTCTCTAGTTCATGTGGATCAAGTAGGCTTCATCCCTGGCAGGGAAGCACCCGATAACACGAGGCATCTTTTGAACTTAATTCAGGACGGACATGCTGGCTCTACACCTCTAATGTTGCTCTCTTTGGATGCAGAGAAATCTTTTGATCGGGTAGATTGGAACTACATGTGGGAGGTACTGAAGTAGTTTGGCTTTCGAGGCCCCATTCTTGCAGGTATTCAGTCTTTATACTCTTCACCTAGGGTGGTGCTGTCGGTTTCAGTAGACTCTTCTCCTTATTTCCCGGTCCTTAATGGGACCTGCCAGGGTTGTCCTCTCTCTCTGCTGCTTTTAGCACTATGCATAGAACCCTTAGCGTGTGCAATTCGCCTGAACCTGGATATTTCTGGTGTTTTGGTCAGTGATGAATCGTATAAGTTGAGCTTCTTTGCAGATGATGTGCTGTTAACGATATCTTCACCCATGACTTCCCTCCCGAACCTGTATTCACTACTGGCGACTTTCTCACCTCTCTCGGGTTTTTGTATTAATAATTCCAAGTGTGAGGCCCTTAATATCTCTTTGCCTTATGCGATGGAAAAACTTTTGTCCCTTAATTTTGATTTTAAATGGGCTCCCACTTCAATTACCGTCTTGGGTATTAAAATTACGAAATCTGTCGACTCTATATGCAGCCAACTATTTACCCCTTTTCCAAGTTCTATGAGTGGACTTGCGGAGATGGGATACCTACCCTATATTCTGGCTGGGGCGGATCAGTGCAGTGAAGATGACTCTTCTCCCCAGACTCTTGTACTTATTTTGCTCTCTGGCTATTCCAGTTAACCGGGCAGATCTAGCATCTTTGCAACGGAGCATCTCTCAGTTTGTGTGGGCCTCGAGACGTCTGCATGTCAAGGCCTCGATTCTTTATCAGTATCGTTCTGCAGGAGGTCTGGCCATGCCTAATTTATGGAATTATTATAGAGCAGCTCAGTTTGCTAAAACAGTACAAATGCACAATGTAGTTGGATCCCCCCAGAGGGTGTCTCTGAAGGGTGGTGCGGGTCGAACTCTTCCTGCTTCTCTGTTGATGTGGTCTTCCCAGCAGACTTCAAGTAAGTACTTCCCTAGCCCAACTTTGGCTCACACCCAGCTTCTTTGGCGTCAACATGGAATCAGAGATGCTCTTGCAGGACCTGTTTCATTCCTATGATCCTTTCTTTGCCATCCTGACTTTCCTCCTGTTTTTTTACATGGTTCTCTCTCTTGGTGGATTGACTCGGGAATTCTTCGAGTGCAGGACTTGTTGCAATCTTCCACTTTGATCAGTTGGGATTCGTTTAGCTCCCGTTACGATGCTCCCCTCGGGGAATTTTTTGTTTTCACTAAGTTCGTCATTTTGTTCGTTCTTATTTAGGTAGTTCCGCTCCCCCTCAGCGTACCTCATTTGAGGTTTTATGTAACTCCTTGATTCGTTGTAAAGGAATTCTTTCTAAGATCTATTCACATTTAATGTCTGTTTCATTTCCTCAGCCCCAGTCTTATCGCAGTTGTTGGGAGTTAGATTTGGGAGATAGATTAGATCAAGAGGAATGGTTGGAAATTACGGATAACACCTCCAGGTTGATCCCCTGCTCTCTAATCAAGGAAAATAGCTATAAAGTACTGTGTCGCTGGTATCTTTGCCCTACTCTACTCGCACATATTTATCCCTCCTCGTCTGCCTTATGCTTTCGGGGATGCGGTTCTCGCTGTACCTATATGCATATGTGGTGGCATTGCCCTTCGGTGAAACCACTGTGGATTCATGCCTTTCGGTGTTTAAGTGTGGCTCTTGGTGCTACTCTTGTACCTGTGCCTTGGACATGTCTCTTGAATAGACCCTACAGGGACCGTGATTTGTCAATCACAGAAAACCCACTGGTTTTCAGGATTTGTGCTGCAGTACGTTGTCATGTGGCTTATTAGAAATCGAAACCTCTGGGCTTGATGCAGTTAGATGGCAGAATTTGGCAATTATTGAAGATGGAGAAGCTGACTGCTTACTCACGTAATTCCTCATCCTCCTATTTGGGCTCCTTGGGTAGATAATGTTCTCCCCCGATTTCTGTCGGGAGCTCCTATTGTGCTGAGCTTTCCCGTTGTGTGCCTGGGGGTTTCTGTTCAGTGTGGGTTCTTCGTTATGCGGCAGCTCCTTCTTCCATTTCCCCTTCCCTCCCCCCTTTTTTTTTCCTCCTCTATCTCCCTGCCCCTTCTCTCCCAGCCTTTTCTCTTTTTTCCCCCCTTTTTCCTTCTCTGTTCAACTTCTTTTTTCCCAGTTCTTATGTGAGCTTGTCCACCCATGTGCTATCGTACCTATAATAACCTAGGAGGACTCTGTGTTGTATCCAGTAGCAGATATGGTGCACTTTGGACTTGGTTATTCTTACATTGCAGTTATATTCTACTGTGTGTTTTGCTCTATGTTTTATTTTGTCTTCCCTTGTATCTGTAAAATCTTTAATAAAATGCAAATTTAAAAAATATAGACTTATCTGGCAGGCGAAGGGTTAATCTGCGGAGGAGAGAAGGAAAGTCCAAGCCCTCCGTAGGATACTCTCTGAGAAAAGCTCACAAAACAGGCTGCCGCGACGGAATCCAATCAGAAAAAAAGGAGCCAAACAAGCGCTCATGAGAAATGTAGTTTTTCCCAAAACGTACCCCAAAGCAGTGCCCGAAGCCCCCCAACACACTTGAACTTTAAACCGGATGATAGAGCAAGGGTAGACAATTAAAATGAGTCTACTCTGAAGTTGCTGTGTGAAGCGGTTGCAGAGATACTTCCCAAACAGTGATGACCCACAGAAAGTAAATGGAGCAATGCCGTCTATGCGGTAAAGCATGCCTTAAAGGGACAGTACACAATTTTAATACAAGTTAAAATATGAGTTAAAAACATGAAAAACATACAGGGAACGTGTGCATACTAAGAAAACACTAACCCAGTAGGGTCAGAAACCCCCCCAAAACGTGTCAAACCAGTAAGACAAAGGGTTAAGTTGCCACAAAAACCTGCTCCAAATACCCAAAAGACATACACATATATACCCAATGAGTGCAGGAGTGCGCAATGAGAACTCCCAAATACAAGCCCAGCAAAGGGGCACTGTGGGACAAGTGGACCTGCAGCACTCAAAGGGTAGCTCACCTTTCCTACAGAACTTCTGTCTTCAGGTTACCATGTAGTAAGAATTACCTCAGTGAGTAATCCATGGGGAAGCACTTGTACCCAAGATTTTCCCCCTCAGGGCTTAAGGTCCACCAAAAAGGACCTGGATACAGAGCTAGCCACATTGAAGGGCATTTGTCAGTCATGGTAACCCACCTAATGGTGGTATTCCATATCTGACAGAAAAATAAATAAACTAAAACTAACGACAAATGTTCTCCACCTGGTGTTGTTACACCCAGGAAAAAAATCATTCTGGCTAGGATGCAGCTTAGGAGGGAAGGGAGGCTCCACCCCCTGCATACATTTAGAGAAATGTTCCTGCCTACTTAAAGGGGCAGATCGCCTCCCAGAGTTACCAGTAACCTGTATTGGACGACAGAGAAAGGGATCCTGTACCTGTCCGCCACCACCTGTAAAACCCACGGGTCCGCCACTGAATCATCCCAGAGGCTGTGGTATTGACACAGACTGCCACCCACAGCCGAGTGGGGACCTGGGTTCAGCGACTCAGGCTGAAGGCTTGGAGGAGACCTTGGGCTTACATTGCTGTTTGGGCTTGGAGGAGGCACGCGGAGCTGAGGGAACCGCCTGGTTCGCCAGACGTGTCTCAGTCTGGAAAGAACTAAAAAGCAGATTAAGCTTGAGAGGAGTCTTCTTCCTGGGGACCATAGGTAGAAGGGCACTCTTATTCCCTGGCCTCACTAATCAGATCCTTAAGATCTGGCCCAAACAAAGATGTGTCTTGAAAAGGCAAAGAGAGCAGGGCTTTCTTGGAAGCAGTGTCAGAAGACCAGATCTTGAGCCAAAGAGCTTGTCTGGCAACCACAGGCATGGTGGAAACCCTTGCCACCAAACGGATGGCATCAAATAAGGCACCAGAAACATAGTGCTGGGCCTCAGAAATGTTGGCAAGAAGAAGCAGCAACATATCCGAAGTAGGAGCACCCTGACGGACAGCCAGGGTGAGCTGTTCAGTCCAGACCTCAATGGCCTGGTTCACCCATGCCGCAGCGAACGCTGGACACATAGCAGTACCAGCAGTGGCAAAAATGGACTTGAGGGAAATCTCAAGTTTCTGGCCTGTCCAGTATTTCAGAGCAGACGCATCAGCAACTGACAAGGCAGGGGACTTAGATAACCTGGAAATAGAAGCATCTACTTTGGGGGGGATGAACCCACTGAGCAAGCGCCACATCAGAGAAGGGGTAAAGCTTGGCAAATTTCTTGGAAACAGAAGGTTTCCCATCTGGAGACTTCCAGTCATTAGACACAAGGAGGTCAAGAGTGGGGTTAGGTGGAAAACAACTATGGGGCCTCTTAGGCTGCTGAAATACATCAGAGGGATCTGAAGAAACCTCTTGAACTAAGGGAATGTTTAGGGTGGTTAGGACAGCACTAATCAGCCTCAAAGGGGTCCCCAAAAAACTGAGAGGAGCCCACAGGAGAATATTCCTCAACATCTGATTCCACCAACAGTTCCTCCTCAGAGGAATCTGATACGTCAGGTACTCCCTGCGGTTTCAGCAGAGAAGATCAGACTGAAGCAGGGGTCTGCCAGGAGTAGAAGACCCCCTGTAACTGGGATGGAAAGAGTTGCAATGTAGACGCCTTGAACTCTTGCACCCAAACAGGCTCTTATGCATGGCTGGAGGTCCCTGGGAGAGACTCTGGGACATCAGAACATGCTGGGCATAAATGACCTGAGAATTCTCTAGGTAATCCTGAATGACATGAGAAGCAATGCGCAATAGGGAACACAGAGACACCAGTGTCCTTAGTCTTAGGCCTGGCCCCAAGCTCTAACCGATTATACATTCTCACAGTGTCAAAATGTTTTAAGTATAAGGAATCACCCAAATACGTGTAAGATTAAAATTTCACCCCAGAAATAGGTAAAATGCACTTATCTGTCAGACGAAGGGTTAATCTGAGGAGGAGAGGAGGAGTCTCAAAGCCCTGCTTAGGGTAGTTGTTCAGGAAAAGGCACAAAATGGCTGCCATGGCAGTAGCCAATCAGAAACGAGTGCGCGAAGCAAGCGCTCATGGGAAAAGAGGATTTTAGTCTTACCTGTTAAATCCTTTTATCTTAGTCCATACAGGATACTGGTAACTCTGGGTAGGTGATCAGCCCCTTTAAGTAGGCATGAACAATTCTAGAATTGTATGAAGGGGGTGGAGCCTACCTTCCCTCCTTGGCTGCAGCTAGCTAACCAGCTCCAGAAATATTTGAGACACTAACTATTGACTAGATAGTAGAAGGGAAAGACGACTCCTGTTAGCATGACCCCGAAGGACCCCCATGGTCTGCCACAGGAGAGGCAAGCAAGGTCTCTTGACAGTCCATACAGGTTACTGGTCTCCCACCGTAACAGAAAAGGATTTAACAGGTAAGACTAAATTTCTCTTTTCTCTGTTGTCCAATACAGGTTACTGTTAACTCTGGGATGTCCAACCATTGAGTTCCCCAGAGGCGGGAAGTAAGGCAAGGACCAGATGCAAGGCCACCAAAGTCACCAGTGCATATATGAACCATCAGATCAGAGATAGCCCAACAAACAATGAAGTGTCAACGGACACTTAACAGGGGTAAACACACCCAAACTGTTACACAGCACACTGAACCAGAGCCAACGGGACTCAAAAGTGAAGGAAGCACCAAGAACCAAAGAAATCCTAGAAAGGCAAAACTGCCTCCACGATTTTCCTTCCTAAGCTGGCGTCAGGGGTGCACAGACGACCAGGTGGCAGCCTTGCACAACTGATCAGCAGAGGACATATTCTTGTATGCCCAAGAGGCCCCAATAGATCGAGTAGAACGAGACATGACCCTGAAAGGGACAGACTTCTTCCTCAGCTCATAAGCCTTACGAATAGTGGACTTGATCCAAAAAGCAAAAGTCACTTTGGATGCAGGTCTTCCTCCCGTGGGACCCTCAAGAATGACAAACAGCACGTCTGATTGCCTGACAGACTCAGTGCGATGCACATAAAACTTGAGACAACGCACCACGTCCAACAAGTGGAGATCCCTCTCCTTGTCAGAGGTGGGGTCAGGGCAGAAAGGCAGCACCACAATCTCCTGATAAATGTGGAAATCCAAAACCACCTTGGGAAGGAACTCCTGAGAGGTGCGGAGCACTGCCTTGTCCTTGTGAAACACCAAAAATGGTGGTCCACAGGACAGAGCATGCAACTCTGTGACACGGCGAACAGACACGATTGCCAGGAGAAAAGCCATTTTCCACGTCAGAAGGCGTAGAGGAATAGTAGCCAAGGACTCAAAGGGAGGGAGCTGAAAGACACTAAGAACCAGATTAAGATCCCACTGAGGCGCAGGAGCCTTAAAGACAGGGTGAATATGAGCAACACCCTGGAAAAACACCTTGACATCAGGAAGCATAGCAATGTGCCTCTGAAAGAAAACAGAGAGAACAGAAGTCTGAACGTTAAGGGAACTAAAACGGAGGCCCTTATACACACCATCCTGCAAGAAGGCAAAGACCGTGGGCAGATCAAATTCCTGAGACAAATCCCTATCGGTGCACCAATATAGGAAGGTTGACCAGACATGATGGACATCGAAGCCTGCAGCCGATTTTGGGACATCTCAAAAGGATCTGTGGATGCTATGTTACCTGCAGAACTGGGTTAGTCTGCGAGCCATACATATATTGTGGCCTGTTTGCGTACTGATAATACAGTTTACCAGTCCAATTCATGGCAATCTCTGCATATGAGACCAGGAGGGAATTCAGTTGGCCCCCTAGGACAATGATTTTCCTCATTAAGCCAGGGGATGGGGACTGTTTGCATTGAGGAGAGAGAGTCACAAGGGCAGAGGTAAGAGATTCGACATCCTCTGCCTGCTTTTCATAACTAATTTTATCAGCTCAACCCTGAGGATGGCCTTGTGTGTTTCCCAGAGGGTTAACGGACAGTCAACTGCCCAGCATTTAGTTAAAATAGTCCATGAGAGGTAAATGCGGTTTCAGGAAGAAAGGAATCATTCATTATCCACGCTCTACTCCCTTTATGTGGTCCTAAGCCATTCAAGGATACCACTAAAGAATGGTCCAACCACAGAACTAGGAGAAGATTTGAATCTGTGAGAGTGGAAATAACAGATTGGCTAGCAAATATATACACTATTCTAAAATAAGTGCTGTGAGCAGTGGAGTAAAATGTGAAATCCACCTTAGTTGGATGTTTTATCCTCATATATTCCTCAAACCAGAGTGTTGAAGATGAACATTCATCAGCTTATTATGGGGGGGGGCATAGACAGAGGCCATCACTGTACAGGAGTAAAAGGAATATATGCACCAGGTTGGAGATCTGGATGGATGGCATAAACTGGCTAGAATTCCTGAAAAAGATCCCAGCTCCTCTGGTCTTATCAGGGAGGTGGAAAGATGAAGATCCGTATATTATTTAGAAAAATAGGATGGGGAAGATCTGTGCAAGAAGTGTCTCTTGAACAAACAAGATGTCGGGATTATACTTGGTACCGTGTTAGTCGTAGAAGTACAGGAGGCAATTATAGTCAAGTTGATACCTTTATTAGCTAACTAAGCAGATTTAGGATGCAAGTTTTCAAGTGGGAGAACATTTCTGCCAAAATGGACACAGTGTCAGAGACCTTAAATTGACTGTACTGATGGGACTATTTCACATTCAGGGGGCAGAAAAATATGGGGATGTTAAATTAATGCTTCAGTTTAATGCATTAAATAATGGTCTAAATAGAGACAGAGAATTTCTGTCCCATTATCACATTGTGGATAAACCTTTACAACAGCCCCACTGGGATCGGAAATACCTTTGACTCCTCAGAGGAAAGACTGAAATTTATGTCACACTCCTCTACCACTGACTGCTCAAAGAACCTGGGTCTGGACTGAGCTTTCTTATCAGATTTCCATTCTAAACAATGAAATGTGTACTTGTATATAAGAGATGTTTTCATATTTATCTGTTTAACATGCCTGGGGAAAAGAACAAAGAGGTCTTGAAAGCTTGCATCCTAAATCTGCTTAGCTAGCTAATAAAGGTACCACAATATGTTTATGACAAAATTAGAAGGGGGCTTCATGTCCACCTGACAGACAAAAACCCTCGTCTATCTCTGCTACATAGATTACATTCTTATCTTGACCGCCACTGAAGAACTTTTCAAATTCCACAAAAACTACAATGCATTCCACCCCAGCATCAACCTAACACTCAGTTACTCGCAGACAAAAATCAACTTCCTAGAAAGGACTAGCAGTATTAAAGGGATAGTAGGGAGGACTCTTGTTTTACTCAGGAGGATAAATCCCACAACATATTTTGTTTTAACATTTTAAGTATTACTATCCCTTTAACCCCTTAAGGACTACGTGACGTGCTATGACCGTCACGGTCCTTATACCCTTAAAGACCAGTGACGGTCATAGCACGTCATGTACTTTTTACTTACAGTGCTCTACCGGGAGCGCTGTAAGTAAAAACGGGGCCTAAAATTGATCGCTCCAAGGAGCGATCTCTCTTAGGCCTCAAAGTGGCGCGCCGGTACGCGTAACAGGTCACGTGTACCGGCGCGTCGGCAAGGATCAAAGCGGTCCTTAACCCCTTAGTGACAGCCGTATTCGTACGCGGCTGTCACCTTAACGCCCGCCGAACATTTTTTTTTTTTTTTCAAAGAAGTCCGGAGTCTCCGAGCGGCGTGCAGCCGCACGGAGACGCGGACTTCCGTAACTTACCAGGTATGTCCTCTGTCACTAAGTGACAGTTTTTGCGGGACGTACCTGGTAAGTCATATGTCGTTAAGGGGTTAAGGGAAGGTAACTTCCCTGGACTGCTGGTCCTTAAGGGGTTAAGAACAACTCATCCACACATCCCTGTATCACAAGCCATCAGACAGACCAACTTACCTGAGAAACAACAGCTTCCACGCAAAACAAAACACACAAAGAACTCCATCAGATAGAACCACATCTGTTCTTACATGGTGGTCTGTGACAAGCACCTCCAAAAACTCAGAGGAGACTTTATAAAACAGGGTTACAGTGCAAGTATTATTGACAATCAGATACAGAAATCAACCCACATACCAAGAAAAAAAATCTGTTGGGCTACAAAGAGCATCATAAGGGGAACTGGGTTCCACTGGTGGTCACTTACCACCCCCAAGTTGAAGTTCTATGTAAAACATCAAGAGCACTTCAAAACAACATTACATACTGATGAAAGACTTAGGAACATATTCCAACAGCCTCCCTTACTCTCCTTCAGACAGCCTCCCAATTTAAAACAACTGATGGTAAGGAGTGCCTTGAATAAGAATTAAAAAAAAAATGGCACATCTCCCTGCCTACAAAGGAGGTGTGAAACTTGTTCACACATTTACACCACAGATAAGGTACCCATAACCAAACACCCAGTTACACCATAAGATGAATGGTACCTTCTCCTGCAAATCCTCCAGTTTAATATACTTCATTGTGTGTGCAAAATACCCAACAGCTCTTTATGTGGGTGAAACTGGACATCATTTACATAAAAGGATTTTAGTCTTACCTGTTAAATCCTTTTCTCTTAGTCCATATAGCTTACGGGTACCATGAGGAGGCAACAGCTCCTCCTAGTAGGTTGGAACAATTGTTCAATGAAATTGCAGGGACAGAGCCTCCCCTCTCCTCCTAGCTAGCTACCCAGCTACTTCCCTCCAGTTAGATTTGTGAGCTAGACAGCGAGAAGAGGCGGAGGAACTCTCCTTTGAGCATGGAACCAATAGGACTAGGGCTGCAACTAACGATTATTTTGCTAATCGATTAGTTGGCCGATTATTTTTTCTATTGATCGATTAATCGGATAAAAAAACCAACGTGCTAATTTTTCATTATTTAAAACGATTTAATGAACAAACTGAGTGTTAAAAACAAACAGCAGAATAAAAAACTTTACACATTAACGTGTCATTATTATTATTTTACTATGGGGTTTATGCAGCTCTATTTCTCCTCCATGTACTTCTTTCTCTCCTCCCCCCTGCCCCTCTCTTTCTCCCCCCCCTTAGACCTCTCTTTCTCCTCCATGCCCCTCTCTTTCTCCCCCCCTTAGACCTCTCTTTCTCCTCCATGCCCCTCTTTCTCCCCCATGCCCCTCTCTTTCTCCCCCCCTTAGACCTCTCTTTCTCCCCCATGTACTTCTTTCTCCCCCCTGCCCTTGTACCTCACTTTCTCCCCCCTTGTAACTCTCTCCCTCCATGTACATCTCCCCCCGTACCTCTTTCACTCGTGCATCTTTCTCCTTCTCCCCACTGCCTGCACTGATGACATCCGGGACGGAAGCACGTCAAACGCGGAACCGCAGCGTGGTGCATGCTGGGGTTTTCTTCCTCAGTCTGGGCGCCAGTTTTAAACTGGCCTCAGAACAGAGGAAGAAAATACTAGCATGCTCCACGCGTCGTCTCCGCTTTTGACGTGGTTCCGCCCCGGATGTCATCAGTGCGGGCAGTGGGAAGACAGTTGCATCCGGCAGACATTAAGGCGTTCAGCCTTTCACAACTTATGGCAGCTGGCGGCGCTGCTGGGCGGCACAACTAATAGATAATGAGAATCGTTGGCAACGATTATCGATTTTATCGATTAGTTGTTGCAGCCCTAAATAGGACTCCCATGTCCAGCCATAGGAAACCAAGCATGGTCCCTTTCACTGGGTGGGAGACTTGTAAGCTATATGGACTAAGAGAAAAGGATTTAACAGGCAAGACCAAAATCCTATTTTCTCTGTTGTCCAATATAGCTTACAGGTACCATGGGGATGTACCAACATCGAGTTCCAGGGTGGGAAAATGAAGAAAAGGACCAAGCACCGGTCCCAATGATACCAGAGCTCCCATGGACTATCCAAACATGGAACAGCCCAAACTAACAAAGTGTCAATGCACACTGATTAACTAACAGCACACAGAACAAGAACCTTCAGGGCTCAAAAAGATAAAGAACTATAAGACACAGGAAAGTAAAGTCCTAGACAAGCAAAACTGCCTCCAGGATTTTCTAGCCAAAGCTGGCTTCAGCCAAAGCCAGAACATCAACACGTCGGTGTTTGACAAATGTGTGCACAGAAGACCAAGTGGCCGCTTTGCACAACTGATCAGCAGATGCCTGATTCTTGTAGGCCCAGGAGGTCCCAACAGAACTTGTGGAATGCGCTGTGATGCGAAAGGGAACAGGTTTCTTCCAGAGTTCATAAGCCTTGCGAATGGTAGAATTGATCAAAGACACAATAGTTACCTTGGATGACACCCTCAGGGATGAAAAAAAGTGCATAAGTCTAGCAGACAGACTCAGAGCAGTGCACATAGAACTTAAGGCAGCACACCACATCCAAGAAGTGCAGATCCCTCTCCTTGTCAGATCTGGGGTCAGGACAAAAAGGAAAGCACAACAATCTCCTGATGATGTGGAATTCAGAGACCACCTTAGGAAGAAATTCCTGAGAGGTACGAAGAACAGCCTTATACTTCTGAAACGCGAGGAAAGGCGGCTTGCAGGACAAAGCCTGCAACTCAGCCCAAAACAAGGTTAAGGTTCCACTGCGGAGTAGGAGCCTTATACGCAGGGAAAGCATGAGCAACACCCCGAAAGAAGACCTTGTCATCCGGTAAGGTGGCAATGTGTTTCTGAAAAAAGACAGAGGGCCGATGTCTACACCTTTAAGGAAAGCTAAGGCCCTTGTTCACAACTGTAAAAAGGACAGGAAAGATAGAAGATCAATGTCCTGTGAGGACAGATCCCTGTCCACACACCAAGCATGGGAGATAGACCAAAACCTATGACAGGCCTTAGAATAAACTGGTTTCCTAGCCTTAATCATAGTGCATTCCCCTCTGGAGAGCAGCCTTTCTTCGTCAAGATGGAGGCCTCAATTGCCATGCTGTCAGAGCCAGATGGTCCACACCCTCCATCCACAGGTACCCCTGGCGAAGGAGATCCATTCTGCGTGGCATGGACAGATAGAGCTAATAGTTCCGGAAACCTAGGCTGTCTGGTCCAATATGGAGCAATCAGGATGGTGGGAGTTCCGTCCATCTAAATCTTCCAGAGCACCCTGGGTAGGAGAGGAAGAGGAGGAAATATGTATGCCAGATGAAATCCCCAAGGAATTGTCAGAGCATCCACCACAAACGCTAGGGGATCCCTCCAGCATGAGCAAAACATCTGAACCTTCCGCATGTCCCTGTTAGCCATCAGGTCTATCATGGGAAGACCCCACATCTGTACCAGGAGATGGAACACTTCTGGATGAAGCTCCACTCACCCTGGTGAAGAAGAACTTCCTCGTCGAGAGCAGTCATGCAAGACAGGACTGAAGACACCTTAGAGGGGAGTGGTAGAATTGATTCCTCCGTCAGGTAGCCCATACTCTTCTGAGTATCGTAGCAGAGACAGAGGAACACCAGGTCCTACGTGTGCATTAGCAGACCAGATCTTCAGCCACAGCATGCACCTAGCAGTCACAGAAAAGGTAGATGCTTTGGCTTCAAGATTAAGAGCATCCAAAAGAGCATCAGTAACAATGCGGAGCTTCAGAAATGTTGGTCAAAAGTGACAGCAGGTCAGCTTTAGGGGCACCTTTGTGTACAGCAACAGTAAGTTGTTCAGTCCAAACTGCAACAGCCCTATTGACCCATGCAGAAACCAAGGTGGGGCACATGGACGCACCGGTGGCCGCGAAGTTAGCTTTCAGAACAGCTTCAAGTTTTCCATCAGTCACGTCTTTTAGAATAGAAGCTTCCACCACAGCCAAGACTGTGGACTTAGAAAGCCTAGAAATGGGGGAATCAACCTGAGGAGTAGCCGCCCATTGAGTCAAGGCAAATTCAGAAAAGGGATAAAGTTTTGAGAACCTTTTTTGAAAGAGAAAGCAGCTTATCAGGAGTCTTCTACTCATCCAGAATAATCTGATCCAGAGTGGAATTTGGCAGAAAAACAGTGCTTGACTTCTTAGGGTTTTGAAAGATATCAGAAGTAGCCTGTTGCTCTACACGAGTAGAGGAAATATTTAAAGTAGTTAATAAAGCTTTAATGAGACCCTCAGAAGAGGATTCAGGGTCAGCTTCAAAGGGGGTCACCATAAAAGTGTGAAGAAGCCCCTTCACAACACACTCCATCCTCAGAGTCCCCATCTGGTTCCTCAAAAAAAAAAATCAGATAAATCAGTAATGCCAGGAGCCTTAGGGGCCACAAACCTGAATGAGGTGGAGGGTCTCCATGACTGAAGAACATCTAGAATAGAGAGAGGAAACTGTGCCATAGAGGACATTAAGTCCTTGACTGAATGTGGCACTTAATCCTGCCTGGAAGGCCCTGGTGGAGACACAGGGGCTGCAGCACATGAGGAGCATAAATTCCCAGAATACTCCATAGGAAGCCCTGAACTCCATGAGGAACAGTACCTGAGGGGGTTCTGAGACGCCCCTGAGTCATTAGCCTTAGGCCTAGCCCCATGTCCAAGTGAATCCATCATCTTAACAGGAGAAAAGTGTCAATAAAGTAACTGAAGACCCAAATATTGTTACCTAGATTAAGGATTTCACCCCAGAAAGCCTAAAATGTACTTATCTAACGAGAAAAGGGTTAACCTGAGGAGGAGAGCTGAGGAGACCAAGCCCTGTGTATGATACTCAGTAGAAAGGAAAAACAAAATGGCGACCGCAAAGAGAAGCAATTGGAAAACAGCCTGCGAAACTGGCGTTTATAGGAAACGTAGTTTCACAATACAGAGTACCAAATACAGAACCAAATTCCCCCAAAGCTCCTCAGACACTGAAGATATCCACTGCATAGTTAGGCAAGGACAGACAATTAAAATGAGCAGTCTCTCAACTCGGTACACAGAGTGGTTGCGGAGATGTCCCAACATGTCTGCCCCACAGATATCAACGGAGCATTGCAGCTATGCGGTAAAGCATGCCTTAAGGTGCTAAAGTAAAAAAATTAACGTTCAAAGTAAAAAGTGACTAAAAAGTGTAGAAACACACAGAAAACTAATAAACATAACACATGTAATAATAAGAATGGGAGAATGAGAATGGAAGCCTTCAACAGCCTGGATATTGACAGGGAATGGGTTAATTACTACAGAACTGCACAAAATGCTCCAAAAAACCCTCAGAACAGAAATATAAATAACCAACATGAGTGCACGAGTTACAGAGAACTCCAAGGAAACCCTTGTACGGAAGGGATATGTGGGACAAGTGGACCCTGACACTCACATGGTGGCTCACCTTTTCTGCAGGTCTTCTTACTTTAGATTACTATTGTAAGGAAAAAGCCTCAGAGACTCCCTCAGGAGACAGACATGGGTTACATGGTTCTCTCCCAGGGCTGAAAATGTCCACAACCAGCTCCTGTAAACCGGGCAATCCACCAAGGGGTAGCAAGTAATGTTAATCTACCTAATGGGAGAATTTGGACATCCCATATTTAAAGGAAAATAATTAACTAAAACTAAGAACAACTGTTGACAGCTTCCCACCAGGATGTTGGAACAAATCTAACTGAAGGGGAGCAGCTGTACCCTGCTAGGGAGGAGAGGGAGGCTCCATCACTACTTTTCTTGGAGAATTGTTCCAGCCTACTGGGAGGAGCTGTCACCTCCCCACGGTACCCGTACGATATATTGGACAACAGAGAAATAAAATATTTTGCTATGTTTAACATTATAAGTTGCTCTTAGCAGGTGAGAAATGTTGCTGTCATTTAACCAGGACAGTTTACCCATGACGGTTCTGGCACATCATGGGCCGTTAAGAGAACTGCAGAGCTCTCAGATGTTAGCTGTTTTTTGTCTCAAGTGGATCCTGGTTCTTCACTTTAACTCCAGCCCCATGTCCTGCTTCAAGTTCACTTCACTTGGAATGCCTCATTAGAATGGGGAACCCCTAAATGCATGTCATCCTTAAGGGGTGTTACTCTTACACTGGGGCCTTTATATTGTAATTTTACTCATGAGGCAGATACATTTGTTAATTAGCCAATATCAAACCCTGACTATATGTTTGATCTGAGTTGCTAAATAAGATCTTTCACACATTTAGATATTACCAATGCAGACCACAGTCAAAGGGAAGGATGCAGGGGAGAAAAGTAAACAGAATTTACCATACCATGTGAATGGATTATTAATAAACAGATAGGGTAGAAGGCACTAGAAACGGATACAGGATGGGTGGTTAAAACAGGAGTTGGTCATTGTTGACCACTCTAACTACTGTGCCTAAGAAGGCCTCCAAGAACTCATTCCACACCCATGATTGCCAGATTAAAGAATACAAGCTTGTTGTTTGCTCATAGTTATTTAACAAAAAGCCTGTGGACATTGACCACTACAAAGCTCTTGCTTTGTTATGTTGGGGCCTGGTCAGGGTCCCTTGGCTGGATGCCGAATCTCTCTCTTGAAGCCCGCATCTTGACTAGCGCATATTGTCCCCCCCGGCCGTTATTGGGTTGATTGACTCCCACTTAGGCAGCCACAGTGAGAGGTTGCTTGAGATTTTCATCCCTGGATGCACTGAGTCGGGCCTTCTTGTCTTGTCTGAAAGTCTATAATATTCCATTTACTTTATTTTTAAATGGCTTACTTTATTGCTAACTTTACTATCGCTTTAACATATTATTTAATTCCTTTTGGCTCAGACGGGGAAATGCTCAGGCAAGTTGGCTGGAGAGTGGGGGGGCAGGGGTATATCCGGTCCTGCCTTTCCCTCTTAACAGACCTCCCCTTGGCGCTTCCTCTGCTTTATGCTAAATTGACTCCAAAGGGCAATTCTGAGGTCACTAGACGGGGAAGAGAACTGCTTACACAGACTGGGGCCTCCCCTTGGTCAGGGGGGCCTCCCCATGGTTATATTAATTTCCCACTTGGTTGACTCTGAAAAGCAGTGCCGAGGTTCCTTGGGCAGGATGAGACCTGGCCTTTCCCCCAGTCAACAGACCAGTTGATCATTGCTTGGTTCTTCGCACTCTATAATATTATTTCATAGAAACTAGAGTTCTCATCTCCCGTCCCTTTTCAATATGTTAAAAAGCGTCCCCTCAGAACTGAAATCTGGTTGCTTCAGCAAATAGATCACAACGAGGGACACTCTTCCGTCCATCACAATAAGGGAAACCCTGCCCCCCTTGACGAATGAATGCAGATTTTTCATTATATTGATAGAAGATTGTCCCTCGTTGCAATCCGTCAGGACACGTTCTGCTCTGAAGACATAAGACTGACTTATTGAAAAAGGGAGGGAGGGGGGAAACGTTATAACATAATTTAATAGAAACTAGAGCGCTATGAATATTGCCAATGGGGGGGGGTTAGGTTATATTGAGCCATTACTAACCCTTTAAAGAAACAAGCTTCCTAACTTCTAAAACCCACATTATTATTATTATTATGATTGATCTGAGTATGGCTCTATGCAATCACATTTAGAATATGAGGATCGTTATGTCAGGAAGTTATTCCTTCCTAGTCCCCATATGCCTGTCATAATCAAGCATTAAGTAGGAGCCACTTCCATGAATTTGGAGGAATCTGCCTAGGATCACGTGAGCGACTTGGTGAGTATTAACCCCCATCTACCGGTTAAATGTCTCAGCCAGGACCAAGAGATGAAACTATTTTGTTGGAATATAAATAAGGTTTACATAAATTAATTATACTCTACCCACTATTTTGTACAGCTCTGTGAAATATACTGGAATTAATTTTAAAATTTTAGAAATTTGCATACCTGTGCTATAGTGAAGTGTAAGTTAACGGATTTTCCCTTTTTCAGAAGATTTTGCAGTGTTTTGCTATGTAGAATGCTGTCAAGAAATCCCCAGAGCTTCTGCTCAATGTCAGCCTCCAAATTTATTTTCTTGGTATAGTTTCCAACCAATGTATGGCTCACCCAATCAAGTAAAACCTGAAAGAAAAAATTAAGAATAAACATAACCCAGAACTTGTATGACTACAGAAAATTATTAATTCAAGAAGAAATATAAAAGGGGATTTTGTATACTCTTCTCTCACTCCATGTGGAACAAAAGAATCATGGGGTAAAGATTCCTCCTGCAGCACAGCAGTGTATTTGCCATAAAAAGCTCTCAAACGCAGATACTCCTTCCTGCTTCACTTTACCTCACCAGTCTAAAATAGAATTTAGTCTAACCTGTTAAATCCTTTTCTCTTAGTCCATATAATTTATAGGTACCATGGGGAGGTAACAGCTCCTCCTTGTAGGCTCGAACAATTCTTCTGAGGCTATCCCACTGGCCCTGCTCCAGATAGACTTCTGACAAGCCTACTAAGTAGGGCATCAAGAAGAGAGAAAGGAAAGACTCCTGTGAGCAGCGGACCCAAGCGGACTCCCTCCCACATCCAGCACGCGGAGACCAAGCATGATCCCTGGGTGGGAGACCTTTAAGTTATAGTGACTAAGAGGAAAGGATTTTCATCTTACCTGTTAAATCCTATTTTCTCTCATGCAATACAATTTACAGGTACAATGGGGATATACCAACATTAATCTCCCAGGGTGGAGAAAGGAAAGGACCAAGCGCCGGTCCCCATGATACCAGAGTTCCCATGAACTATACAGGACATGGAACAGCCAAAACTATAAGTGTCAACGGACACAGAGTATCAATAACACAGCACAGAAGAACCAGAGCCAAGAGGGCTCAAACCGTTAAAGAGCTATAAGGCACAAGAAATGAAAGTCCTAAACAGGGAGAACTGCCTCCAGGACTTTCTTGTCAAAGCTGGCTTCAGTCGAAGCCAGAACATCCACATGGTAGTGTTTGGCAAAGGTGCGCACAGAGGACCAAGTGGCCGCCTTGCACAGCTGTTCAGCAGAGGTCTGATTCTTCTAGGCCCTGAAGGATCTGGCAGACCTGGTGCAGAGTGCTGTTATGCAAAAGGAAACAGGTTTTTTTCTGAGCTTGTAAGCTTTGCGAATGGTAGACTTAAACAAAGACGCAATAGTGACCTAAGAAGCAGCAATACCTGCCCTAGGACCCTCAGGGATGAGAAATAAGGCATCAGTCTTACAGAAAGACTCAGTACGGTGCACATAGAACTTGAGGCAGCGTACCACATCTAACAACTTGAGATCCCTCTAACTGTCAGATCTGGGGTCAGGACAAAATGAAGGCACCACAATCTACTGATTGATATGGAACTCAGAGACCAGGAGGAATTCCTGGGAGGTACTGTTCCAGCTTACATTGACTTCAGCATGATTACAGACGCAAGGCTTCAAGCAGGCTGCAGGCCTCTGTTTTATCTGTTTGCTTACTGTAGTCTCCTCCTACTAACTTCCTCCCTCTGAGCTGCTCCTCCTACTTCCTGTGGAGGAGTTTAAAAGGCAGACTGAGGCCTGACTCAGATGCCCTTGCGTTGTTGTTCTTAGGTGAAGTACTTGGGCTCTGTGTATGACCTGGCTATCTACGAAAACCCACTCTGTTTATGACCTGGCTATTTATGAGAACCTGCACTGTGTATGACCCGGCTAAGTAAGAGGACCCTCTCTGTGTATGACCCAGATACGTACGAGAACCCTCTCTGTGTATGACCCAGTGATCACGAGTACCCCTTACTGTGACCAATTTGTGCTATTGGCCTAAGACAGACCACTGTTGTGGACAGGGGGTCTGATTGATGACTGCAGGCGTGAGTCACAGGGTCTCTTAGCGGTGACTACAGGTGTGGGTCAGTTCTCCAGTCCAGCAGTCCTTGTGTTCCTGTTCATCGGATCAAGATTACTGAGCCAGTGTTCACAGTGGTTGCCTGTTCCAGTGTTCCAGTCAACGGATGAAGAGCTGGCATTCCTGTTTCCTGCTGAGACTCACAGGGGCTTCAGCCCAGTCTCCAGCATTGTGGTCTAGCGTGAGGCCTACTATTTCTGGTAGTAGTGTCACCAGCTAGTAACCCTTTGCTTGTTGTACTACATATTTATTGCTGTGATTTATTCTAATAAATATTTTGCATTACATTACCGTACTGAGTTCTGAGCATTCCTGGGTGCCCGTGACAGGTACAGAGAATGGCCTTATCCCTGTGAAACACCAGGAAAGGTGGAATTGCAGGACAAGACCTGCAATTCAGCCACTCGGCGGACTGAGACCACAGCCAGAAAAAAGGCCATTTTCCACTTCAAAAACCGTAGAGGAATGGTAGCCAAGGACTCAAAGGGAGGCCACTGCAAGACTCCCAAAACCAATTAAGGTCCCACTGGGGAGTGGGAGGCTTATAGGCAGGGAAGGCATGAGCGACGCCCTGAAAGAAAAATAGGATTTTAGACTTACCTGTTAAATCCTTTTCACTTAGTCCATACAGGTCACTGGTACTTCTGGGAGACGATTCGCCCCTTTAATAGGCAGGAACAATTATACAAATGATTGCAGGGGGCGGAGCCTCCCCTCCTACTTAAGCCACCTTCAGGCCAGAGCCACTAGATTGATTTGAGACCCTAAAACTGACCCCAGGTAAGCAAGAAGAAAGACTCCTGTGAGCATGCCCCAAAGGTCTCCCACTGAATGCCACAGGAGAGCCAGGCCTGGTCCCTTGACAGGGTGGGAGACCAGTGACCTTTATGGACTAAGTGAAAAGGATTTAACAGGTAAGACTAAAATCCTATTTTCGCTGTCATCCAATACAGGTCACTGGTACTTCTGGGATGTACAAACATTGAGCTGATCCAGAGGCGGGAATAAGGCAAGGACCAGAACAAGGCCCAAGTCATTAAAACTGCTATGAACCAGTTAATTATATAGCCCAAACTGTAAGTGTCACGGACACGAATCAAGGGAACAATCCCTGAACCAACACAGCACACGGAACTAGAGCCAACTGGGCTCAACAGTAAGGAAGCACTAAGGATCACAGAGCGGAAGACCTACACAGGCAAAACTGCCTCCAGGACTTTCCTTCCAAAACTGGCATCAGCCGAGGCCAGCACATCAACTCGGTAGTGCTTTGAAAAAGTGTGCACAGAGGACCAAGTGGCCGCTCTGCACAGTTGATCAGCAGATGCCTGATTCTTGTAGGCCAAAGAGGCCCCAATAGATCTGGTGGAATGGGCAGTCACCCGGAAGGGAACATGCTTATTCCGCAACTTATAGGCTTCACGGATAGTAGCCTTAATCCAAGAGGCAATGGTAACTTTGGAAGCCGGTCTCCCTGCCCTAGGCCCCTCAGGAATGACGAATAGAGCGTCAGACTTCCTGATAGACTCGGTGCGATGAACATAAAACTTGAGGCAACGCACCACATCCAACAAATGGAGATCTCGTTCCTTGTCAGATGAAGGATTAGGGCAGAAAGAGGCAACCACAATCTCCTGATTGATGTGAAACTCGGACACAACCTTGGGTAAGAATTCCTTGGTAGTGCGAAGCACAGCCTTATCCTTGTGGAACACCAGGTAAGGAGGTTTACAAGACAGAGCTTGTAACTCTGCTACCCGGCGAACTGAAACAATAGCCAAAAGGAAGGCCATCTTCCAAGTCAAGAGACGTAATGGAATGGAAGCCAAGGATTCAAACGGTGGTCGCTGGAGAACTCCCAGCAACAAATTGAGGTCCCACTGGGGAGAAGGACTCTTGAAGGCAGGTCGAACATGAGTCACACCCTGGAAGAAAACTTTCACATCAGGAAGGATAGCAATCCTTTCCTGGAAAAACACAGACAAGGCAGAAGTCTGAACTTTGAGGGAACTCAGGCTGAGCCCCTTATCCACACCGTCCTGCAAGAAGGCCAGGACAGTGGGAAGATGAAACTCAAGGGATAACTTCTTATCAGAGCACCACGTCACAAAAGTTGACCATATGCGATGATAGATCTTGGAAGACACAGGCTTACGAGTACTGAGCATAGTCGACACCACAGAAGGAGAAAAACCTTTCTTTGCTAGAATCGAGGATTCAACCGCCATGCCATCAAATGGAGAGAGTGAACATCCTCCTTCCACAGATATCCCTGAAGAAGTAGGTCCGGACGGGCAGGAAGTGGGAACGGATCCGCCACTCACATGGCCATCAACTCCGGATACCAGGACTGGCGAGGAAAGTTTGGAGCGATCAGGATCACAGGACAACGCTCCCGCTTCAGTTTCTGGATGACTCTGATCAATAGAGGAAGAGGAGGAAAGATGTAAGCCAGGGAAAAATCCCAAGGGATCGACAAGGCATCCACTGCTAGAGCAAGGGAGTCCCTCCGCCGGGAGCAAAACACCGGAACCTTCCTGTTGTGTCTGGAGGCCATCAGGTCCACCTCCGGCACTCCCCACCTTTGGGTGAGCAATTGAAACACCTCTGGATGAAGAGCCCATTCTCCGCTGTCGACGGTATGACGACTGAGGAAGTCTGCCATGACGTAGTCCACGCCTGGAATATGAACTGCAGAGATGACAGGCACGTGATCTTCTGCCCAAGACAAAATATCCTTGACCTCCAACCAGGTGGTGCCGCTTCTTGTGCCGCCTTGCCTGTTGATGTAAGCCACCGCAGTGGCGTTGTCGGATTCCACTCTGATCGGAAGACCGGTCAGTTGCGATTCCCAGTGTCTCAGGGCAAGCCGGATGGCACGAAGTTCCAGAACATTGATGGAGAGAATAGATTCCTCCAGACCCCATTTCCCCTGAGCACTGAAGCGACCCAACACAGCACCCCAGCCCCGAAGGCTGGCATCCGTTGTGATCGTGGTCCAACAAGGAACTAGAAAGGATCTCCCTTTCAGGAGATGGGAGAGATCCAACCACCAGTGCAGACTCGATTCCACATGAGGAGGTAGAGAGACTGACAGATGCTGATGATCTGGATGATTCTTGCACGTCTGGATCACAAATCTCTGAAGTTCCCTGGAATGGGCCATGGCAAAGGGAACCGCTTCGATCGTGGAAATGAACTTCCCCACCAGGGACGACAACTTTGCTACCGGCACTAAGTCCAGTTCCAGAATCCCCGCCACTCTGATAGCTATCTGATGAGCCACATCCTCCGGCAGGAACACCATGCATTGGCGAGTGTCGAACAGGAGACCCAGGAACAGAAGCCTCTGAGATGGGACCAAGTCCGACTTGTCCAGATTCAGGATCCAGCCATGGCGGTTCAGAGTGTGGATACACTTCTGCAATTGCTGGTGAAGAAGCTCCGCCGAAGAAGCTTTGATGAGGAGATCGTCCATGTAGGGAGTCACCCTGACCCCGTCCTGATGAAGCACCGCTATCAGGGAGCCCAACACTCTCTGGAAGACCTGAGGAGCTGATGTCAGCCCAAAGGGAAGAGCAGAAAACTGAAAGTGTCCCCTGTGGCAGGCAATCCTGAGGTACCGCCTGTTCTCTGGATGAATAGGGATGTGAAGATAAGCATCCTGAAGGTCCAGGGAGGCAAGGAACTCCCCTGGAGACATTGCTGCAATCACAGAGCGCAGGGACTCCTGGCGAAAGTGGGAAGTCACCACATAGGCATTTGAGATCTTTGAGATCCAAAATAGGACGAGCCCCTCCGTCCTTTTTGGCCACCACAAACAGGTTGGAATAAAATCCTGAACCTCTGTCCTCCTGAGGAACCACTTCCAGAACCTCTTTGACCAAGAGATCCTGAATAGCGTCGTCGAACAGACGTCTTTTTGTGGGTTCCTGAGAAGGACGAGTAAAATGGAACCGAAAAGGAGGAAAGGAGGAGAAAGGGATCTTGTATCCCTCTGACACCACCTGAAGAACCCATGGGTCCGCCACTGACTCCTCCCAAGTCCGGCGAAAGATGCGGAGACGTCCACCTACAGCCGGATGCGGACCCGGGTTCGGCGAGTCATGCCGAAGCAGTCTTGGAGGTCTTGGCCTTGGGGCCACTTTGGGCTTCCAGGACTGTTTGGGCTTGGAGGAGGAGCGCGTAGTGGGAGGACCCGTCTGGGCCGAGGAGCGCGTCTCAGTCTGAAAGGAACGAAAGGACCGATTGCGTTTGGCTGGAAACTTTTTCTTAAAGACTGAGGGTAAAAGAGTACTTTTACCACCAGTAGCATCACTGATCATTTCTTTGAGCTCAAATCCAAATAGCAAAGTCACCTGAAAGGGCAAGGAAAGCAAGGCTTTCTTAGAGGCTGTATCAGCAGACCAAATTTTCAGCCAAAGGGCACGTCTAGCCACCACAGAGGCAGTGGAGGCCCTCGCCATCATGCGCACAGCATCAAAAGCAGCGTCAGCAACATAGTTCTGAGCTTCAGTGATATTAGCAAGAAGCTGCAACTGTTCAGATACTGGTGCATCCTGGCGAACTGCTTCAGTCAGTCGTTCAGTCCAGGCCGCAATGGCTCTATTAACCCATGCCACTGCAAAGGTCGGACGCATGGCAGTGCCAATGGAGGCAAAAATAGACTTAAGAGAAAGCTCTAGCTTTTTATCCGTCCAATCCTGCAGGGCAGAGGCATCAGAGACAGCCAAAGCGGTAGACTTGGATAGTCTGGAAACAGGAGCATCCACCTTGGGGGGATGAACCCATTTTGCCAGCTCAGTCTCAGGAAAAGGGTACAGTTTAGCAAACTTTTTAGAAACAGAGGAGGATCTATCAGGATTCTTCCATACCTCAGAGACTAGACGGGCAAGAGTAGGGTTAGTTGGAAAACAAAAAACAGGCTTAGATGGTTTCTTTTGAAAAACATCAGTAGGATCATAAGTGGATTCCTGAGTCAGAGGAAGGTTAAGCGTATTCAGCACAGCTCTAATCAGACCCTCAGCCGAAACTTCAGGGTCACATTCATAAGGGTCCCCAATGGACCTGTTAGACTCAATAACAGTACGTTCCTCAGCATCAGAATCCTGCAAGAGTTCTTCCTCAGAAGAATCTGACACATCAGGAGCACCCTGTGGCTTAGGCAGGGAGGTCCTGATTGTAGTGGGGGTCTGCCAGACCTGGAGAGCCCCCTGTACCTGAGAGGGAAAAAGTTGAAGAGTGGATCTGAGATCCCTAGTGGCAGCTTTAAACTCCCTCACCCAAGATGGCTCAATAGCGTGGCTGGGAAGCCCAGGGTTGCTATCTTGACCAGTGCAGTTAGGGCAAAGATCACCCACATTATCACTAGATAACCCAGTGTGACAAGAGGAGCAAAAAGCCATGGGGGGAGCAGACCCCCCATCCTCCTTAGACTTGGGTCTAGCCCCTAGCTCCAGTGAAGTAGACATGCTCACAGCGTCAATATACCCCACTTTAAACTCTATCACCCAGTAAGAGTGTGGAAGATTAAAGTTTCACCCCAGAAATGCCTAAGATTGGACTTATCTGGCCAGCGAAGGGTTAATCTGATGAGGGGAGAGAAGGCTCGGTCCCTGCGTAGTGTACTCGCTGAGGAAGAGCTCCACAAAATGGCGGCCGTCAGGATAGCCAATCAGAAACGAGCGCGAACCGGGCGCTCATGGGAAATTTAGTTTTCCCCATACAAGTACCCCAAACAGTGCCCGAAGCCTCCCTGAACACCCCACACTAATAAAACATACACCGGATGATAGAGCAGGAGCTTAGCATTAAAATGAGCCCTCTCTGGAGTTGCTGTGACAAGCGGTTCCAGAGATAAGTCCCAGACTGTGAAATCCCATAGAGAGTAAAGGAGCCATAGCGTCTAAGCGGGAAAGCCGCGCTTAAAGGCGCGGAACACCATTTTCAATAAATTTTAAGAAAACATTAAAAAGTGCCCAAACATACATAAAACACAAAGAAATACTATACAAGGCTCCAAACTCAGAGAATACCACAGAAACTGCATTAAATACATTAAATGCAAATAAAAACACCCTATGAGTGCTGGAGTGCAAAGCAAACTCCCAAATACAAGCTCAGCAAAGGGACACTGTGGGGACAAGTGGACCTTCAGCACTCAAAGGTGGCTCACCTTTTCTGCAAGGACTTCTGTCTTCAGGTGACCATGATGAAGTGGGAATAGACCAGAGGAAAATTCCCCAGTAGGGAAGCTGCTTGACTCAAGCTGTTCCCTCTTCAGGGCATAAGGTCCACAGAAAATCCCTGGAACCTGCACCAGCCACTTTAAAGAGGGCAATTCACAGCCATGGTCACCCTCCTAATGGTGGTATTCCATATTTGAATCAAAAAATAACAAAATACTAAGTTGAATGCATAGATGTTCTCTACCTGGTGTGCACAGCACCCAGGAACAAATCAATCTAGTGGCTCTGGCCTGAAGGTGGCTTAAGTAGGAGGGGAGGCTCCGCCCCCTGCAATCATTTGCATAATTGTTCCTGCCTATTAAAGGGGCGAATCGCCTCCCAGAAGTACCAGTGACCTGTATTGGACGACAGTGAAACATTGATATCTGGCAAGATGGCGATGCGTCTCTGGAAGAGGACAGAGAGAACAGAGGTCTGACCTTTCAGTGAAATAAGGCTGAGAAATTTGTTCACACAATGCTGTAAAAAGGACAGGATCACAGGGTAGGATGAAACAGTGCACATGTATAGATCTAAGTGTAGATTATATTTATAGATTAAAAAAAGACAAATTCATGCATAAAATCATATAGAAAAGTAACACTGGAAAACAGCAGTATTATCACAAAATGTAAAAATAAGTTAAAAGCATAATAAAATTAAAGTAAAATAAAATAAAGCACACAAAACATCAAAGTTCTTTTTCTCATTCAGTCATCAAAGAGTGTCTTTGTATCATGAGCATATACTGGGTGTATGGTATTGAGCAATACACTTTGATGTTTTGAAGCTATACGACTACAGGTATATTTAATATAACTGATTGAGGAAATGGTATATGTGGGGGGGATGCTTTGGATAAAGGCAGGAATAGTCAGTAAGCATGTGAATAGCCAGTCTCTGTTTCCAATGTAAGTATAGCACGTTAAAAGGAAATTCCGGTTACCCGGTGTATGTGGCCGTTTACTTTAGTTTCCAGATGAATCTTTGCACTTCAAAACACAGATAATATCTTGCTCCTGCTGCTGTGTCCCCAATGCTGCAGTCCCCTGAACTGATTCTCCTCTCCGTGTGATACCTGTCTCTATGCTCCCTCCACGATCATCGTTCTTTTCTGCCTGAATTCAGGTTTACTTTGACGCATTTATGCGCTATTACGCCTTCCACTGGAAGTGTGCATTTCTGATCTATTGCTTTTGCGCCATCCTCTGGAAGGTGCAAAAGCAATAGTGGTGAAAGACGCTAAAGTAAACATGACTTCAGGCAGAGAAGAATGAAGATCCTGGAGGGAGCAGAGAGGAGAATTGGTTCAGGGGACTGCAGCAGCGGGGACACAGAAGAAGGCGCAAGAGATCATCTGTATTTGTGCAAAGATTCATCAGGAAACTAAAGTAAGTGGCCACATACACCTGGTAACCGGAATTTCATTTTAACGTGCTATACTTGCATTGTAGTCACTAATACCATCTACCGTACCACCACATTACACAGACCGTTACAATTAAAACTTTGATCACAAAAGATAGAGGCACAGTACTATCTTTCTATTCACCAGGAGATCAAACTCTTGCGAGAACAGGTCCCTGTTAACACACCAAGAGTGAAAAAATGGACCAAACCCTATGGTAGGCTTTGGAGGAAACCGGTTTCCTAGCTTGCAGCATAGTGGAGACCAGCTCAGGGGAAAAGCCTTTCCTACACAAGATGGAGACTTCAAAAGCCATGCTGTCAAAGCCATGTGCTCCGAGTCGTCCTTCCACAGATAACCCTGAAGGGGGAGGTCCGGTCTTAGTGGTAATGGAAACTGATCTCGAATGGAGAGGGCCACAAGTTCTGGGAACCAGAGCTTCCTGGGCCAGTAAGTCGCGATCAAGATGACCGCCAGCCTGTCCATCCGAATCTTCCTCAGAACCCTCAGGGAGAGAGGAAGTGGAGAGAAGATGCAGGCCAGATGAAAGCACCAGGGGATCACCAGGGCATCCACAGCGAAGGCTAGAGGATCCCTCAGATGACAGCAAAAGAGCTGACCCTTACTTTTGTTCCTGGTGGTCATCAGGTCTATCTGAGGAAGACCCCACCACTGCACCAACAGGTCGAAAACGTCTGGGTGGAGCTCCCATTCTCCTGGATCCACCCTTTGACAGTTCAGAAAGTCTGCCATGATGTTGTCTACCCCTGGAATGTGCACAGCGGAAATATCCGGAACGCGATTTTCTGTCCAGGCCAAAAAAGATTTGACTTCTGAACAAGCAGGAGAGCGTCTAATGCCCCCCTGCTTGTTGATGTATGCCATGGCAGTGGCGTTGTACGACTGGACTCGTACTGGATAAACCCACTCAGTAGAGAGGGACAGTGCGTCAGAGCATGATGAATTGCCCGGAGCTCCAGAACATTGATGGACTGTTGAGTCTCCTCCGCAGTTCATCTGCCCTGAACCTCCATGTGACCAAGGGCAACTTCCCATCCCCAAAGGCTGGCATCGGTTGTCACCAGGGTCCAGTCCTGAATGACAAAGTGTTTCCCCTTCTCCAGGTGGGACCTGTGCAGCCACCAGAGCAGGTACTGTCTCACCTCCGGAGGGAGAGAGAGACGTTGTGAACCAAGAGATCCGGATTCCCATACCAAGCTCGAATGGTGAACCTCTGAAGCTCCCTAATGTGGGCCATGGAGAAGGGAACCACCTCCATGGTGGACACCACGCGGCCCATCAGAGTCAGGAACTTGTGAAACAGGAGCGGAGGACTGGTCCAGAGCCCGGGAAACCAGATGCATGACCTGTTGTATAGAAAACTTCCCTTGGCAAGTATCAAACCTGAGACCAAGGAAAAACAGGATCTGAGAGGGGACTGGAGCAGATTTCTTCATATTCAGAATCCACCCGTGGTGGAGCAGAATCTAAGCACAGTCCTAGACATGCTGGTCCAGGAGTTCCTTGGACAGCACCTTCAGCAAAAGATGGTCATGTAGCGAGTCACCTGAATCCCCCGGGTGTGCAGAAAGGCACACAATGCTCCCAAGACTCTGGTGAACACCTGAGGAGCAGAGGTAAGCCCAAAAGGGCAGAGTAGTGAACTGGAAGTGCCCAAAGTCGCAGGCGAACATGAGGTACTTCTGCCTGTGCAGATGAATCAGGACATTCAAGTAACCATCTTAGGACAAGAACTCTCCTGGACACATAGCTGCCATGACAGAGCGCAAGGATTCCATTTTGAAGTGTGCACTCTCCACAAAGGAATTGAGGTCCTTGAGGTTCAAGAAAGAACGACTGCCGCCATCCCTCTTGGCCACTAGGAAGAGGTTTGAATAGAAACCTAAACCTCTCTCGAGGAGGAACTGAAGTCAGGACTCCCTTGTCCAGGGCAGCCTGAGCCTCCTCAGTGAAAAGACACAGCTTTTCTTATCCCAGAGGACTTCTGGACTGGAAGAATCTGAAGGGAGGGAGGGACCTGAAGGGGATTCTGTACACTTCCAAGCCCACCCTTTATACTCACTGATGTGCAACAGAACCTACCCAAGTGTCTGAAAAATGACGTTGGCACCCACTTAGCGGAAGTTGCGGACCAGGATTGTGCGAGTCATGCAGAGGGAGACTTGCCAGTCTTGGGAGTGGCGTTCTTGGTGTGCCACTACTGCCTGGGCTTGGTGGTCGGGCACGGAGTGCTGGCCTGAGACACGCTATGATTCAGCCTTTGAGCTTCGTTTTGGTGGGGATAAAAAAAAAAAAAAAAAAAAAAAAAAAGAAGAAGAAGACGCTGTTTCCTCACTAGGTTGGGGCGCTTGAAGACTTGAGACAACAAAGTGCTCTTGCCTCCAGTGGCCTCACTAATAATCTGTTTTAGTTCAGACCGAAAGAGAGAGATTTACCCTGAAAGGGGAGAGAAATTGGTGACTTCTTAGATAAGAGGTCCGCAAACCAAATCTTAAGCCACATTTTGTCTATCAGAAAAAGAAAAGGCAGAAGCCTTCACTGCATATATATGACATATTACTCAAAGTCGAGTGTCCGCCAAGGGTAGAGCGGTAGACTTAGAAAGCCTAGAAATATGGGGATCAACCTGAGGAAGTGTAGTCCACTAAGCCAAAGCTGCCTCAGAGAAGGGGTACAGCTTGGAAAATCTCTTAGAAAAAGAGACGCTTGTCAGGCATTTTCCACTCCTCAAGGATAATCTCGTCCAGAGTGGGATTGGGCAGAAACACTGTGAGGGATTTATTGCGCCTCTGAAAGACGTTGGAAGAATTTTGACCGTTATCAGTGGTAGTAACGACCTGCACGGTCAATAAAGCCGCCTTAATGAGACCCTCAGCAGAGGGCGCAGGGTCAGCCTCAAAGGGGTCATCATAAGCATATGAAGAAGCCCCTTCCTCTCACTCCCCATCCTCTGTATCATCCTCAAAGGAATCCTCCACAGAGGTTTCACTAAGATCAGGAATGCCAGGGGCCACAAACCTGAAAAAGTGGGGCACAAGTGTGCTGAGCTCTCTAGGGAGCCCTGTTTGGCATGAGGAACAGTAAACAAGAGGAGGGGGTCAGAGACACCCCCGAGTCCTTACTCTTAGGTCTAATCTCATGTCCCCTTGAATCTGACATCCTAACAGGAGAAGTGCCTAAAAACAGTATAAGAAACCCCAAATATTGTGACCCAGGTAAAATTATCACCTCAGAAAGCCCAAGAAAGTACTTATCTGACAGGCAAAGGGTTAACCTGAGAAGGAGAGTAAGGAAAAACAAGCCTCTATGCAGGATACTCCTGCAAACAGTGAAAGAAAATAGCATCCAAAGTCACAGCCAATCAGAGGAAAGCCTGCAAAACTGGCTTCTAGGATTTGTAGTTTCACTATTTGCTGCTACCTAGCAATGCTTGCACCCAAACTCATGGCCCCCCCCCCCCCCAAGACAATGGGGATGTGAACCGGATCAAAGAGCAAGTGGAGACAAGAAGAATGAGCCCTCTCTCAACTCCAACTCAAGCAGTTGCAGAGATACATTCCACAGCAGTTTGTCCCATAGAGCAAGTGCGGCCATGCGGTAAAGCGCGCCTTAAAGGGATAGTAATGTTTCAAATTAAAAGCAGCTCCAATTAATCTTCATAGTATTTGGGCAATGGAGAGTATTATTTCAATACTGTCAGAACTGTAGTTCAAGAGTAACTGAATGATAAAGTATCCCCTTTTACCTAGTGTAAGCCACCTCGCCTCAGATGTGGAATCTGTTCTTAAGACCAGACAGCTCACAGCAAGGGACAATCTTCTTACTGTGAGAACAATGAAAACCCTGCCCCCCTTGACAGGTTTTTCCCTTATGCTAATTGGAAATCGTCTCTCTCTGCAAGCCATCTGGACACCACTTTTCTGTTCTGAGGTGAGCAGTGTTACATCAGTATAAATGGCTGGAGGGGGATACGTCATCAAATACTCTTGAACTACAACTCTGACCGTATTGAAATAACACTCTCCATGGCACAAATACTATGAAGATTAAGTAGAGCTGGTTTTATTTTGAAACATTACTATCCCTTTAGAGGTGCAGAGTTTAAAAAAAAAAAAAAAAAAAAAAAAAAGGGGTACAAAAAGTACCCAAATGCTCAAGAGAACATGTAGGGATAAATAAAAATGTATAATTCTCAAGTGATACTTTTAAATGAGCCCTGTAACACAGAACCAGCAGGGAAGGGGTTAAATACCTAAATGCAGCCATCCAAGCACCAATAACCCAGGGATCAAACCAAATAAGGTACTCAACATGGGTGCAGGAATAAGAAGACTCCTATAAGACCCCTGTATGGAGGGGAACAGTGGGATAAGTGGACCAAGGTACTCAAAAGGGTTGCTCACCTTGACTCCTTTCTTCAGATTACCATTATAAGAAGGAGCCTCAGAGAGACCCCTTCAGGAGAGAGAAACATGGGCTGCATGATTCCCTCCACAGGGCTGCAAGGGTCCACAACAGCAGCTGAAAGCTGGACCATTCTCCAGGAGAAGCCAGAAATGGTAATGCGCCTAATAGGAGAATTTGGGAACCCATATCTAAGGGAAAACAAAAAAGATCTAAAAATGAAGCAGAAAAGTTCTTCGCCTCTATCCAGGTTGTGGAACAAGTCTATCTGGGGCAGGGCTAGTGGAATAGCCTGATAAGCAGGAAGGGGAGACTCCAAACACTTCTTTGTAGAATCGTTCCAGCCTACAGGGAGGAGCTGTCATCTCCCCATGGTGCCCAAGTTATACTGAACGACAGAGAAAGTAGGATTTTAGAGTTCTCACTTGTCATTTGTCCAGATGGAACACATGCACCATAGGGGTTGAGTCCCTCCTCCTGGAAGGCAGGAGCAGAGAGACTCCCTCCTCCACCTTAACCCGCCCCCCCCACTCCAGAATTCATGTGACAAAAAAAGCTACAGAAAGAAACCAGCTTGAAAAGAAACACCAGAAAGGTATGATGTTCCTCCTTTTCTTGGTGAAACACCAGGAAGGGAGGTTTACAAAACAAGGCTTGTAACTCAGCTACCCTCCTAAAAGAGACAACCACCAAGAGGAAAGCCATCTTGCCTCTGCTACACACCCAGAAACAAGGTGAGATCCCAAAAAAGTAAGAAAACAGAGAATCAATGCACATAAATTCCACTACATACAGAAGCATTGATAACGACTACAGCATACATGAAGTATTTATTGATTTTAGTAATACAGTTTCTAGGAACTTCAAAGCAGTCATATAGTGCTTTCTTAGGGCTGCCACTTCTTCCCAGTTGTCCACAGTCACACCTCCACAGAAAATAACTAGTAGGTAGTCTTTTGTATTTTTATGTACAAGTTGAGATCCCACTGAGGAGTGGGGTCCTTGAAGGAGGAAAAATAATGAGCCACATCTTGAAGAAAGACCTTGACATCTGAGATAACAGCAATCCTTCACTCAAAGAGAAAGGAGAGCACTGAGACCTAAAAGTTAAAAGAACTCAAGTGAAGGTCCTTTTTAACTCCACCCTGAAGAGAGAAAAAATAAAAAAGAAAGCACCAAGAGAAAGTGAAAAGCTTGTGTAGATGCATTCTTGTCCATGCATCACTTATGATAAATAGACCAGACTATAGGGTATGCCTTGGAAGAGATTCGTTTCCGTTCCTGAATAAAGGTGGATATAACCTCAGCGGGGAACCATTTCCACTTCAAAAGACATGTCATCAAAGCCAGTCCCTCCACATCCTCATATCACAGGTGACCTTGGATGTAGCCAAATTGGGTCCTGAATGGACATAGAAAAAAAAGTCTACAAACCAAGCCCTCTAAGGCCAGGAGCAGTCAGAATGACCAACACTCTTTCCATTCTGATCTACTAAATCATCCTGGGGATGAGAGGAATTGGGGAAAACACAGGAGAGATGGAAGGTGAGGGGGACCCCCCCATGTGAACATAATGTTGCAACCTTCCTGTTCTCTCTGGTTGCCATAAGGTGCATCACTGGGACCCACAAAGTATTTAACTATCAAGGAAAACCTTTCCAGATGGAGTTCCCAATTTCCAGGATTTATCTTGGTGGCTTAGAAAGTCTGCCTGTACATCTTCGACTCTTGGAATATTAATGGCTAAGATTGCTGGAACGTGAGCTTACATCCAAATTAAGAAGATCCCTCATACCTCCCTCTAGGCAACCTCGCTGCTGGTTCCCCCTTGGCGTTCGCTGTACGCCTTCCACAGTCATCGTGTTCTCAGACTAACCTGGGACCAATGAAGGAGAGCCAGAGAGATCTAGAACATTGATGGGCAACAGACTCTCTTCCCTTGTCCATCTGCCCTGGACACCCAAATGTCCCAGAACCACTGCAAAGCCCCTCAGGATGGCATCCGTGGTAACCAGAATCCAATTCGGTACCACAAAATGGTGTCCCCCTCTCCAGCTTCAGCCGACGAAGCCACCACTGGAGGTCCCCCCATGCCTCCTGAATAAGAATCACCTGCTGAAGGAGATGCTCCGGAATCCTGGACCAGGACATGGGGATGTTCCTCTGACGTTCCCTCATTCAGAACTGCGAGTAAAGAACTTATTCCAGAGCATAAACCCATGACCCACAAGTTGTCCTTGATCATGTCCGGGGACTACGCCTGCAAAAGAATCTTCTCCTCCAGGAGAAAGACCTTCCCTTGAAGAGTGTAGAACCTCTGACCCAGGTACACCAGGACCTGGAATGGGATTGGAGAAGATTGAGAATCCAGCCACGATGCCTGAGAATGCAGGCATAGTCTTTGATATGGCAACCCAAGTATGGAGTCAGAGAAATGCCCTGGGAATGTAGCCAGGGTTGCCATAATTTTTGATAAGATTTATGAGGCAGAAACAGGGCCAAATGGCAGAGCCATTAACTCGTAGTCACTGGAAATGAAAGCAAAACGCACGAAGCTTTGAATGTCCGGGATGGATCTGGACATGCAGATAATTAAACCCTTTGAGTGCCAGAGGGGTAAGCGACGCATTACAAAGCACTGCGTTGTGCTCTCAAAGGGTTAAGATCCAAAGAGACCAGGTATTCCCCTTGGGCGCACCTCTGTGAAGACAGATCGTAGTGACCATATCTTGGTTTGATGTGTTTACTGGTCCAGAGTAGGGTGTGGAAGCCGCTATCCCTTTTAAGACCCACAAATAGGTTTTTTTTTTTTATGGCCATGAATACTTCCTCCTGTAAGGACCATTCCCCGGGGTCCAACATCTTCCATCTTACTGCTGAGTAAGTCTGCTTCAATATTTGTGATCCCGGAGATGTGAGCTGTTGCTAATGCTGCTGGAATCTACTCTGGCCCATAGAAATACTTAAAGCTTTAAGATGTCCAGAGATGGACTTCTTGTTCCCCCTTGGTTAAGGAGGTAGATAACTGTAGCAACATTGTCTGACCTTATCAGCACCACTGTAGTGGATTTAAACTGTTCCATACTGCCTTTAAATGTGGGCAAGTTGATGAGCATCTTCTGAACCTGCCTGGTTCCAGCTGCATTGAACAGTCTTCTGTTGCCAGATTCCTCCCCATCCAGTTTTGCTGGCATCAATTGTCAATATTTCCCAAGGGTTTCCCTTTCAAGAGTTTTTACTTCTTTTCTGGTAGAGGACAGAACTAGAATCTTTTTGGATTAATTCAGCAGATGTTTCTTCCAAATTTTTAGAAAATTCTTTGGAGTCCTGCTAAGCAAGACCTTGCCCAAAAGACAACTTCAACTGCCAAGCATAAGTTGCCTATTAGTTTTGAGGATGCCAAGGCAGCGTGAATCTTGTGTAGATTAAACTTAGATAGATATTCTTGTAATCAGCCTGCTTCTTCTGTCCTTTGATAGTGCTGCCATTCCCTGTAGTGTCGAACTGTATTCCTAGAAACACTAGTCTCTGAATAGGTGGGAGCTGGCTCTTGGGTCTGCTTATTATCCAACCCAGGCTGGACAAGAACTCCATGCAGAGTCTTGTACTCAGACATTTGTAAGTCTATTCTTCAACTATTAAGAGGTCATGTAGATAGGGAATTACTTGTTTGCCCTTTTCTCTTAGGAAGGCTAGAGCTACTGCCAGTACTTTGATGAACACTCTTGGTGCCGATGATAGGATGAATGGGAGTGCTCTGTACTGAAAATGTTTTCCGAAGAAGCAGAACCTCCAGAATCTCCTGTGATTCAGTCTTACAAGAACTTGATGATATGCATCCTAAATTTTTGTCAGGAATGCCTTGAGAGGTACCACATTTCTTGTGGAGGCTACTGTTTCCATCTTAAATTTCTTGATTCTGGTGAAGGTATTTAACCATTTAGACTCACCCCCCCCCCTTGAGGATTTCTTGACTGGAAAAACGACAGAGTAGATTCCACAGCCCTTCTGCTTTCCTGCTAACTTCTTGATCACTTTGATACTGATAAGACCTTGAATTGCCAACCTTAATTTTATCAGATTCTTGTTTGAAATCTGGAATGTGCTGAGTCTCCTGTTTGTAGGGACTACCTCAAATTCCAGTGAATACCTTATCTCCAGGACTGTTGAACCAATATGTCTGGTAGAGTCTGTTGCCAGACTTCTACACAGGACTCTAACCTGTCCCCTATTGGAGCTGGGGATCATCTGATCTCAATCAAAATACTTGAGGAAGGAATTCTTCCACTGGAACAACTTCCAGTTCCCTGCTCTGGAGTTCTGAGCCTGAACTATTTTTGACTACTCATAGCCGCTCCCTGGTCTGTATCTCCTGGCCCCATGAAAAGACTGTCTTCTATAGGTTGATGGCTTCTGGGGATAATGCCTGCTCCTTTGTTCTTGAGGTAGAAAAGAGCTTTTTCCTCTTTACAGTTCCTTAATGATTTCTTCCAGTTGGTACCTAGAAAAAGATGATACTCTATTTTTGGATGAGGCATCGGCATCCCATGCATTGATCCAGGGCGATCTGCTTGCATAAACTGACAACACTGCTGATCTAACTTAAAACTAAACATGAAAACTTAATTGCATCCTTAACAACCTAGGCCTGGAAACCAACAACTCTAAGACATTGTTAAAATCTTAACAATACATGCCATGGTTGCTGTAGATTTAAAAATTCTGTCCAATAGTTACGAATTGCTTATGTAATACACTCTATCCATGGAGTCGTTTAACGTAGTTCCAGCTTCTAACAGAATATTGTTCTACGAGAAATTTGTGCCACTGAAGCATAGAGTTTAGGAGACATCACGCAGGATGCAGTTTGAAATGACCGTCCTCATAGGACCATGACACCACTTTGATTTAATTAGCTCCTGAATGGAGGAGAGAACAGGAAAGACTAATGCCATCTTCTTACGTCCCAAAAAATTCAGTAATCATGACGTCTAGTTCTTTCCGGGTCTCTGGTAAACCTAAAGATTCCCTGATGGATCTTAGAAAACACTCTGTCTAGACTAAATGATCCTATATCCTCCATTAACTCCCCTTCTTCAGCCTAAGAAGAGAAAATACAATTTCCATCAAATTTTTCTTATGTTCCTTTTCTGGCAGGGCCTTACCCAGGGTCTTACACATTTTGTCTTTTCCTGGCTGTTTCTTGCATAACTGTAAAGGTTTCTTGCAAGGACATTCTCATCCATGCTAGAAAATCTTTAAATTGAGAAGAAATCTCATTGCCAGAGCTTAGATGAATCAAATGCTAATAATTCATTATCACATCCAGCGCAAAAACTGGGTTTTGGAGTGGCCTTGTCATCATTAGAAACTGTAGCCTTAGGAGGTGGTCTCGGCTTCTCAGTCTGGCCTAGCTTGTTGGATATAGATGACATAATACTTACAGCAACACAAAATGCTGCCACAAATATAATATACAAAATTAAAATATTCTGACACTTACTCTGAGCAGGCATCAGTCTCTCCTCCCCTACCGCCATAGTGTTCGTAAGCTGGTCTATGGTCATGCTTTCCACCTGTGGAATGCAAGCTGCTGGACTTACTGTAGGAATTCATAAGAGGTTGTGATGATATCCTGCCCATGACGGTGCTCCGCCATGAGGAATGCTTAGCAGTATGCCATGAAAGAGGGAGAGCCTACAACACTTATGGCCAGACACGCACTCCATGCAACCCTATTAGTAGGGTGTTCAAGCGGCCAACAAATATATGCTGCATCTGTTGGCAGTGTACAAAATAAAATGCCCCATATATATTAGTATAAGTATAGCTTCAGGCAACATGAGAAATTAGGAGGTCTCACAGAACCTCCGTTATCCAGCTCGGTAGGACCAAATTAACGCATAACAGGGAGTCAGAGATTAACTTTTAAAGTTTTTGCAATTGGTCTTACCAGCTGGGAGGCAGGGTTATACCCATTCCTATGCCATGGATAGGACACAAAGGAGGAAAAAAAAAAAAGGAAGCCAGTGACTTTTTAGCAGACTGATCATCAGCCACCGAAAAGGCTGAGGATTTAGCGACTAACATAGCAGCATCAAACAGTGCGTCCATAAGTATTAGCCTCAGTGATGTTGGCCCATTAGAGCAAAAAAGTCCTCCTTGGCAACATTAGCATGCATATCATAAGATACTAGTTCACCTCAAACAGCTACAGCCCTGTTGACACAAGCAGAGGCAAAGATATGCCTCAATGCCACCCAAGTATAGCTTTGCAAAGCTCGATAGTGGAAAGCCTCTTATCGGGCGTTTTCCACTCATACATAAGGATCTGAGAGAGAGTGTTATTGGGTGAAACAGTAGAGGCCTTCCAACACCTCTAGAAGATAAACAGAGTGAGTTACCCCATCAGAGGCAGTTGCCCTTAGAGGAGGATGATTATCATAAATATGAGAACATGGATTCTTCCTAGGCATGCCAGGACTGCGCTGATGAGCTCCTCAGTCGAGGAGAACAGATAAGCCGCATAGGAATCTCTTAACAGTAGGAAGAATCCATGTTCTCATATTTATGATAATCATCCTCCTCTAAGGGCAACTATTCCTCAGAGGAAATCCCAATAACCTGAGAAGGACCCTTGAATAAAGGGCCAACCCATTTAAAAGGTGGGCATAGGTTTCCAGGAGTGACGTACCCTCTAGACAGAAGGTATTTGGGTCACTGAAGAGAGCAGAATCTTTACTCATGCAGGCTCTTGATCAGTTTTGTAGGGCCCTAAGGAGTAATAGAGGACACCGGACAAGGGGAGCAAAAAGACCTTGAATATTTCCAAAGTAGTCCTGTATGGGAAGAGGAACAGTGAGTAAGGGGGTAAGTGAAGCCCCTGAATCTTTAGCCTTAGTTTTTTGACCAGGTCCCTAAGAGTAAGGCATGTCGTTGAGAGAAAAGTTCCAAACTTAGTAAAACACTAGATAAAAATGTCCCCAGAGTAGAAAGGATAGCCCTGAGTTCCCAGAAACACACTGATCTGGCAAATGAAGGCTTAATTTGGAGAACAGCAAGTAGAGTCAGCCTCAAAGTAGGATAAGCAAGGAGAAGTAAAATAGCCACAAGAAAATGGTCAGCACATTAGAAATTCCCTGTCTATGGAGCCTATTCAAACCGTAAAGTTGCAGGTTCGAATCCAGGCAGGGTCAGCTCAACCCTTCATCCTTCTGAGTTCGATAAATGAGAACCATTGATTGGGTAATAACACCTACCATTTCTACTATAGACACTAACTATGACTAGACAGGGGAAGGAAAGAAGACTCCTGTGAGCGTGATCCCGAAGGACCCCCCAGTCTGCCAGAGGAGAGCCAAGCATGGTCCCTTGACAGGGTGGGAGACCAGTAACCTATATGGACTAAGAGAAAAGGATTTAACAGGTAAGACTAAAATCCTCTTTTCTCAGTCGTCAAATGTAGGTTGATGGTAACTTTGGAATGTCCAACCATTGAGTTTCCCAGAGGTGGGAAGGCAAGGACCAGGAGCAAGGCCCCCAAAGTCACCAGCGCGTATATGAACCATCAGATAAGAGATAGCCAAACAACAATAAAGTGTCAACGGACACTGAACAGGTGTAACACCCCAAACTGTTACACAGCACATTGAACTAGAGCCAACGGGGCTCAAAAGTGAAGGAAGCACCAGGAACCAAAGATAATCCTAGACAGGCAAAACTACCTCCAGGATTTTCCTCCCAAAGCTGGTATCAGCCGATGCCAATGCATCAACACGGTAGTGCTTAGAAAAGGTGTGCACAGACGACCAAGTGGCAGCCTTGCACAACTGATCAGCAGATGCCTGATTCTTGAAAGCCCAAGAGGCTCTAATAGATTGAGTTGAATGAGCCATGACCCTGAAAGGGACAGGCTTCTTCCACAGCTCATAAGCCTTAGAATAGTGGACTTGATCCAAGAAGCAACAGTCACTTTGGATGCAGGTTTTCCTGTCCTGGGACCTTCAGGAATGACGAACAGCACGTCAGATTGTCTGATAGACTCAGAGCGATGTTCACAAAACCTGAGACAACGCACCACGTCTAACAAGTGGAGATCCCTCTCCTTTTCAGAGGTAGGGTCAGGGCATAAAGAGGGCACCACAATCTTCTGAATGATGTGGAACTCCGAAACTACCTTTGGGAGGAACTGCTGAGAAGTGTGAAGCACTGCCTTGTCCTTGTGAAACACCAAATTGGTGGTCTACAGGACAAAGCAAGTTACTCGATCGCCAAGAGAAAGGCCATTTTCCATGTCAGAAGGCGTAGAGGAATAGTAGCCAAGGACTCAAAGGGAGGGTGCTGAAGGACACCCAGAACCAGATTAAGATCCCACTGAGGAGCAGGAGCCTTAAAGACAGGGTGAGTATGAGCAACGCACTGGAAAAACACCTTGACATCAGGAAGGATAGCAATGTGCCTCTGAAAGAAAATAGAGAGAACAGAAGTCTGAACCTTAAGAGAACTCAAACTGAGGCCCTTATCCACACCATCCTGCAAGAAGGCAAAGACCGTGGCCAGATTAAATTCCTGAGACAAGTCCGCACCGGTACACCAAGATAGAAAGGTCGACCAGACACGATGGTAGGCCTTTGAGGAAACTGGCTTGCAAGCACTAAGCATGGTAGCCACCACACCAGAAGAAAAACCTCTTTTCTTCAATATTGAGGATTCAATTTCCAAGCCATCAAAGCTAGACGAGGAACGTCCTCTATCCACAAGTAACCCTGGAGGATAAGATTCGGACGGGAGGGGAGTTGGAATGGCCCAGTCACGGACAGATCCAGAAGTGCCGGAAATCAAACTTGTCAAGGCCAGTACGGACTGGACAGCGATGAAGTCTCAATTTCCGTAACACCCTGGGCAACATAGCAACATAGGAAGGGGAGGAAAGATGTAAGCCAGAGGAAATAACCAAGGAATGGACATGGCATCCACTGCCAAAGCTAGAGGATCCCTCCAGCGAGAGCAGAACCTTGGAACCTTCCGGTTGTGACTTGTAGACATCAGGTCGATGCAAGGAAGATCCCAATGAGGTTGAACACCCCTGGATGCAATTCCCACTCTCCGCTGTCCACTGTGTCTCAACTGAGGAAGTCCACCATGATGTTGTCTACGCCTGGAATGTACACTGCATATATGGCAAAATGTGTTCTTCTGCCCAGTACAAATTAGCCTTGACCTCTAACAAAGCGGTAAGACTTCTTGTTCCGCCCTGCTTGTTGATGTAAGCCACAACAGTGGCATTGTTGGCCTGAACCAGCATTGGGCAGTCTTCCAGCTGGTGCGTCCAGTAACAAAGGGCATGAAATGTCGCCCGAAGTTCCAATACATTGATGGGAAGGAGAGATTCCTCCGGAGACCACCATCCCCGAGCACTCAGACGACCCAGGACTGCTCCCAGGCGGTCCTGGGCATCTGTCATCACAGTGGTCCACAAGGATATCAGGAAGGACTTGCTCTTCAGAAGATTGGAGAGGTCGAGCCTCAACGACAGACTCCATTCCACATGGAGCTGGAGGGATACTGACGTCTGCAAAAGGTCCGGCTGACCCTTGCATACCTGGATCTCAAACTGCTGGAGTTCCCTGGTGTGAGCCATGGCAAAGGGGAATGCCTCCATGGTGGAAATGAATTTCCCCACCAGAGAGGATAGCTTCTTGGCTGGAACTGGATCTTGAACTAGAACAGCCGAAACACTGTGTGCGATCTGGTGACCCACTTCCTCCGTGAGAAACACCATGCTCTGCCAAGTGTCGAAGAGAAGGACCAGGAAGACCAGACACTGGGACAGGACTTGTCCAAGTGGATGATCCACCCATGATGGGCGAGAGCGTGAATGCAGTCCTGAACCTGCTGATGAAGAAGTTCCGCAGAGGGGGCTTTCAGAAGCAGGTCATCCATGTATGGAGTAACTCTGATGCTGTCCCGGTGGAGGACGGACACGAAGAAACCCAGAACACGGTTGAAGACCTGAGGCACGTCAGACCAAAGGGAAGAGCTGAGAACTTAAAAAAGGCCCTTGTCGCAGGCAAATCTGAGATACTGCTGGCTCTCTGGATGAATGGCGATATGTAAATACGCATCCTGAAGGTCCAGAGAAGCAAGAAATTCCCCCGGAACCATAGCAGCAATCACCGTCGTCAGGGACTCCAGGTGATAATGAGACCAGATCACAAAGGAATTGAGATCCTTCAAGTCCAAAATTGGACAACAACGACTGTCCTTCTTGGACACTACGAAGAGATCGGAGTAAAAACCCGTACCTCTGTCCTGAACTGGAACAAGTTTGAGAACATCCTTGTCCAGAAGAGACCGGATAGCGCCATTGAAGAGCCGGCGTTTTTCCACGGCCTAGGGAGTATGAGAGGGGAAAAAGCGAAAGGGAGGAAGGAGAGGTGAAAGGGATCCTGTACCCTTCCATCACTACTTGTAAAACCCACGGGTCCACCACTGAATCCTCCCAAATGCTGTGATAGTGACGAAGATGACCACCCAAAGCTGAGTGGGGACCCGGGTTCGGCAAGTCATGACGGAGAAGTCTTGGAAGCCTTGGGCTTTGAGGAGACCTTGGTCTTCCATTGCTGTTTGGGCTTGGAGGAGGAACGTGGAACCGAGGGAACCACCTGTTGGCCGGACGTGTCTCAGTCTGAATGGGACGAAAAAACCTGTTAAGCTTCAGATGAGGTTTATTCCTGGGGACCAAGGACATATGAGTACTCTTAACCCCAGTGGCCTCTCTAATCAGATCTTTAAGATCTGACCTAAATAAGGATGTACCCTGAAAGGGCAAGGACAGCAAGGCTTTCTTAGAAGCTGTGTCAGCAGCCCAGATCTTGAGCCAAAGAGCTCATCTGGCAACCACAGACATGGTGGAAACCCTTGCCACCAGACGGATAGCATTAAATAAGGCAGCAGAAACATAGTGCTGGGCCTCAGATATGTTGGCAAGAAGCCGCAACATATTCGAAGATGAATCACCCCAACGTCCAGCTAGGGTGAGTTGTTCAGTCCAGACTGCAATGGCCCGGTTAACCCATGCTGCAGCAAATGCTGGACGCATGGCAGTACCAGCAGTGGCAAAAATGGACTTGTGGGAAACCTCAAGCTTCTTGTCAGTCCAGTCCTTCAGAGAGGACGCATCAGAAACTGGTAAGGCGGTAGACTTAGATAGACTTGAGACAGGAGCATCCACCTCAGGGGAATGAACCCATTGAGCAAGCGCCAGCTTAGAAAAGGGATAAAGATTAGCAAACTTCTTGGAGACAGAAGGCTTTCTGTCCAGAGATTTCCACTCATCAGCCACTAGGCAGTCCAGAGTGGGGTTAGGTGGAAAACAAGTATGGGGCTTTATAGGCTCCTGGAATATATCAGAGGGATCTGAGGAAACCTCCTGAACTGGGGGAATGTTTAGTGTGTTTAAGATGGCCCTGATCAGGCCCCTCAGCTGAGGGTTCTGGATCAACCTCAAAAGGATCCCCAAAAAATTGAGAGGAGCCCACAGTAGAACATTTATCAACATCTGAATCCACAAACAGTTCCTCTTCCGAGGAATCTGAAACATCTGGTACTCCTTGCGGTTTGGGCAGGGAAGATCTGACTGAGAAAGGGGTCTGCCAGGAATGGAAGACCCCCTGTAACTGGGATGGAAAGAGTTGCGAAGTAGACCTGAGGTCCCTGGTAGCAGCCTTGAACTCTTGCACCCAAACTGGCTCTAATGCATGGCTGAAGGTCCCTGGGATAGACTCCGCGACATCAGAACATGTTGGGCATAAATGACCTGAGAACTCTCTAGGCAACCCTGTATGACATGAGGAACAATGCACAATGGGGGATACAGAGACCCCACCGTCCTTAGTCTTAGGCCTGGCCCCAAGCTCCAACAGAGTAGACATTCTCAGCGTCACCAACGTTCAGAATAATTAATCACCAAATTTACAGTGTGTAAGATTAAAATTTCACCCCAGAAATCGCTAAAATACCCAGAAATCTGGGTTAATCTGCAAAGGAGAGGAGAGTCCAAGCCCTGCGTAGGATACTCGTCCTGTAAATCTCACAAAATGGCTGCCACAGCAGGAGCCAATCAGAAACGAGTGTGCAAAGCAAGCGCTCATGGGAAAAGAGGATTTTAGTCTTACCTGTTAAATCCTTTTCACTTAGTCCATACAGGTTACTGGTAACTCTGGGGAGGCGATCCGCCCCTTTAAGTAGGCAGGAACATTTCTCCAAATGTATGCAGGGGGTGGAGCCTCCCCTCCCTCCTTAGCTGCTCCCAGTCAGCTTGATGCCAGAATGATTCGTGACCCTACTAACTGACCAGAGAAAGGAGAGAAGAAGAAGACTCCTGTGAGCATGCCCCGAAGGACTCCCACAACTCGCCACAGGAGAGCCAAGCATGGTCTCTTGACAGGGTGGGAGACCAGTAACCTGTATGGACTAAGTGAAAAGGATTTAACAGGTAAGGCTAAAATCCTCTTTTCACTGTCGTCCAATACAGGTTACTGGTAACTCTGGGATGTCCAACCACTGAGTTACCCTGAGGTGGGAAGAAGGCAAGGACCAGGCGCAAGGCCCCCAAAGTCACCAGGACCTCCATGGACCTACCGGTCAGAGATCCCAACAAAACAGAAGTGTCAACGGACACCAACTAGGGGTAAAAACAAACCCCAGGAACTGTTACACAGCACACGAACTAGAGACAACAGGGCTCAACAGTACGGAAGAACGAAAGACCACAGAAGAAGAAGATTCTAGACAGGCAGAACTGCCTCCAGGACCTTCCTCCCAAAGCTGGCATCAGCCGATGCCAGCACATCCACACGGTAGTGCTTCGAGAAAGTGGACCAAGTGGCCGCCCGGCACAGCTGATCAGCAGAAGCTTGATTTTTGTAGGCCCAAGAGGCCCCAATGGACCTGGTATAATGGGCCGTAACCCTGAAGGGAACATGCTTGTTCCTCAATTCATACGCCTTACAAATAGTAGACTTAATCCAAGATACAATAGTCACTTTGGATGCCGGTCGGTAAAAACTCCTTGGAGGTACGAAGAACCGCCTTGTCCTTGTGAAACACCAAAAAGGGAGGTTTACAGGAGAGAGCTTGTAACTCCGCCACCCGGCGGACAGACACAATGGCCAGAAGAAAGGCCATCTTCCAAGACATAAGGCGTAAAGGAATAGTAGCCAAAGACTCAAAGGGAGGACGCTGAAGAACTCCCAAGACCAGATTAAGATCCCACTGAGGAGCCGGACTCCGAAAAGCGGGACACACATGGGCAACGTCCTGGAAGAAGATCTTGACATCAGGAATCATAGCAACGCGTTCCTGGAAAAAGACAGAAGTGCCTAAGTCTGAACCTTAAGAGAACTCAGACTGAGTCCTTTATCCACACCGTCCTGCAGAAAAGCCAGGACAGCAGGAAGATGAAAATCGTCAGACAGGTCCCTGTCATCACACCAAGAGAGAAAGATCGACCAGACCCGGTGATAGATCTTGGAAGAAACAGGCTTACGAGCACGGAGCATGGTAGAAACCACAGCAGAAGAAAACCCCTTCTTCAAAATAGAGGATTCAACCTCCAGGCCGTCAAATGGAGACGATGAACGTCCTCCATCCATAGATACCCCTGAATCAGAAGATCTGGACGAGATGGAAGAAGAAATGGCTCTGCCACCGACAGAGCCAGAAGGTCTGGATACCAAGACTGATGAGGCAAGTCTGGAGCGATGAGGATGACCGGACAATGCTCCACCTTCAGAATCACTCTGATCAACATTGGAAGAGGGGGAAAGATGTAGGCTAGGGGAAACACCCAAGGAATTGACATGGCGTCGACCGCCAGAGCCAGCGAGTCTCTCCACCTGGAGCAGAACGTCGGAACCTTCCTGTTGTGTCTGGTCGCCATCAGATCCACCAAAGGAACGCCCCACATCTGAGTCAGAAGCTTGAACCCGCCCTGCTTGTTGATGTAAGCCACGGAGGTGGCATTGTCGAATTCCACTCTGACAGGACAGTCCTCCAGTTGAGATTCCCAATGACGTAGAGCATGGAAAATCGCCCGAAGTTCCGAGATGTTGATGGAGAGAAGAGACTCCTCCAAGGACCACTTCCCCTGAGCGCTGAAGCGACCCAGGACAGCCCCCCAGCCCGAGAGACTGGCGTCCGTCGTGACCGTGGTCCTGTAGGGCACCCGAAAGGGTCTCCCCTTCAAGAGATGGGAAAGGTCCAACCACCATTCCAGGCTCAGCTCCACATGAGGAGGAAGAGATACTAACAACTTCTGATGATCTGGACAATCCCTGCACATCTGGATCATGAACCTCTGAAGTTCCCTGGTGTGTGCCATCGCAAATGCCACCGCCTCTATGGTGGAGATGAACTTAGCCACCAAGGAAAGCAACTTCGGGACTGGAATCCACTCGAGAGCCAGGACCCTCGATACTCGCTGAGCAATCTGATGCGCTACTTCCTCCGGCAGAAACACCATGCCCTTCTGAGTGTCGAACAGCAGACACACCAGGAAGATGAGGCTCTGAGATGGGGACAAGTCCGACTTGTCCAAGTTCACAATCCACCCATGGCGAGTGAGTACCTGAACACAGGTCTGAACCTGCCAGTGAAGAAGATCCGCAGACTATGCCTTCAAAAGCAAGTCGTCCATGTACGGAGTCACTCTCACTCCATCCCGATGAAGGACAGAGATCAACGCCCCCAGAACTCGTTGGAAAACCTGGGGAGCAGTCGTCAGCCCAAATGGAACAGCTGAGAACTGAAAATGACCCCTGGCGCAGGCGAACCTCAGATACTGCCTGCTCGCTGGATGAATGGGAATATGAAGATACACATCCTGTAGGTCCAGAGAAGCTAGTAACTCCCCTGTGGACATGGCGGCGATCACAGTGAGCAGAGATTCCTAACGATAGTGAGACTTCACCACAAACAAATTGAGATCCTTGAGATCCAAAATGGGACAGCCCCCTCCATCCTTCTTGGACACCACAAAAAGGTTGGAGTAAAACCCCGAACCCATGTCCCCAGGAAGCACTGGTTCCAGGACCTCTTTGTCCAAAAGATCCTGAATAGCGCCTTCGAACAACCTCAGTTTCTCTGCATCCTGCGGAGAACGAGTGAGATGAAAACGAAGGGGGGGGGGGGGGGAGAGAAAAGAAAGGGATCCTGTAACTCTCTGAGACCACCTGTAAAACCCATGGGTCCGACACAGATGCTTCCCAAACCCTGCGAAAGTGGTGGAGACGTCCACCCACGGCAGGGTGCGGACCCGGGTTCGGCGAGTCATGCCGAAGCAGGCTTGGAAGACTTGGAGGCAACCTTGGGCTTCCAGGACTGCTTGGGCTTGGAGGAGGGGCGAGGATCGGACAAAACTGTCTTGGAGGACGAACGCGCCTCCGCCTGAAAGGAACGAAAGGACCGGTAACGCTTAACCAGCAACTTTTTCTTGAAGACCAAGGGCAAATGGGTACTCTTACCTTCAGTAGCCTCACTGATCAGCTCCTTAAGCTCAGAACCAAACAGGGAAGTTCCCTGGAAAGGCAAAGAAAGCAAAACCTTCTTAGATGCAGTGTCAGCGGACCAAATCTTAAGCCAAAGTGTGCGCCTGGCCACCACAGAAGAAGTGGAGGCCCTAGCCATCATGCGGACAGCATCAAAGGCAGCATCAGAAACATAGTTCTGTGCTTCAGAAATATTGGCAAGCAAGCGCAGCTGTTCTGAAACTGGCGCGTCCTTACGGACCGCCTTGGGGAGTTGCTCAGTCCAGACCGCAATGGCCCGGTTAACCCACGCCACAGCAAAGGCCGGTCGCATAGCAGTGCCAATAGACGCAAAAATACACTTGAGGCAAACCTCCAACTTTTTATCCGTCCAGTCCTGCAAGGCAGAAGCATCAGAAACAGGCAAAGCAGTTGATTTAGACAGTCTAGACACAGGAGCATTCACCTTGGGAGGATGAACCCATTTAGCCAGTTCAGCCTCAGAAAAGGGATAAAGTTTAGCAAACTTTTTTGAGACTGAAGAAGACTTATCAGGATTCTTCCAAGCATCGGAAACCAAACGTTCCAGAGTAGGGTTAGAAGGAAAACAAGTAACAGCTTTTGCCGGTTTCTGAAAGACATCAGTTGGTGCAGAGGGAACCTCTTGACTCAAGGGAAGGTTGAGGGTGGACAGAACAGCCCGACTTAGGCCCTCTGCAGAAAATTCAGGGTCACATTCAAAGAGGTCACCAACAGACCTGGTAGACTCAATAAGAGTACCATCCTCAATATCCGAATCTAGCAACAATTCTTCCTCAGAAGAATCCGACACGTCAGGGGCCCTCTGTGGTTTAGGCAGGGAGGTCCTGATGGTAGAGGGGGCCTGCCATACCTGCAGTGCTCCCTGTACCTGAGAGGGAAAGAGTTGAAGAGTGGACCTGAGGTCCCTAGTTGCAGCCTTAAACTCTTTAACCCAAGCTGGCTCTATAGCATGGCTGGAAGGCCCTGGGTTGCTGTCAGGACCTTCTGAGCATGCTGGGCATAAATGACCAGAGAATTCCCTAGGCAGCCATGAATGACAGGAGGAGCAATGCGCAATGGGGGAAACTGATGCCCCAGCCTCCTTAGTCTTAGGTCTACTACCAAGCTCCAGCTGAGTAGATATACTCACAGTGTCAGATATACCCCACTGACAGAAATCACCCAATTAAAGTGTGAAAGATTAAAGATTCACCCCAGAAACGTTTAAAACGAAACTTATCTGGCAAGCGAAGGGTTAATCAGCGGAGGAGAGGAGAAGGTCCGGTCCCTGCGTAGTATACTCGCTGAGAACTCACAAAATGGCTGCCGCGACGGGAGCCAATCAGAAAAAAGGCGCAAAGCAATCGCTCATGGGAATCGTAGTTTTTCTCATAAAGTACCCCAAAACAGTGCCCGAAGCCCCCCAACACACTTGACTAGTAAACCGGATGAAAGAGCAAGGGAAGACAAACAAAATGAGCCCACTATGAGATCGCTAGGTGGAGCGGTTCCAGAGATACGTCCCACACAGTGTAAGCCCATAGAGAGTAAAGGAGCAATGGCGGCTATGCGGTAAAAGCGCGCCTTAAAGGCGCGGAACATAAAATTTAATAAAATTAACCCCAAGTATGAAAAGTTTAAAAGCACATATAGAACACATGTACATGAGGAGAAAACACTATCCCATAAAGAAAGTGTAAGAAAACCCTTAATAAACGTGTCAAACCCGCAGACAAAGGGTTAAAATGCCACAGACTGCTCCAAAACTCACAAACACCCATATACAATAAATAAGTATATATATATATATATATATATATATATACACACCCAATGAGTGCCGGAGTGCGCAATGAGAACTCCCAAATACAAGCCCAAAAGAGGGACACTGTGGGAAAAGTGGACCTTCAGCACTCAAAGGGTGGCTCACCTTTCTGCATGTCTTCAGGTCACCAAGCAAAGAAAGGATTACCACAAAGGATAATCCCCCAGAGAAGTACTTGAAATCAAGCTGTTCCCCCATCAGGGCATAAGGTCCACTAGAAAATCCCTGGACGCTGAGCTAGCCACTTTGGAGAGGGCATTTGTCAGCCATGGTAACCCGCCTAATGGTGGTATTCCATATTTGACAGAAAATAACAAAATACTAAACTGAAGAGAGATGTTCTCCACCTGGTGTGAACACACCCAGGAACAAATCATTCTGGCATCAAGCTGACTGGGAGCAGCTAAGGAGAGAGGGGAGGCTCCACCCCCTGCATACATTTGGAGAAATGTTCCTGCCTACTTAAAGGGGCGGATCACCTCCCCAGAGTTACCAGTAACCTGTATTGGACGACCGTGAAATGTAGTTTTCCCAGAAAGTACCCCAACAGTGCCCGAAGCCCCCTGAGCCCCCCAACACACTTGCAATGATACAGCAAGGTCAGACAATTAAAATGAGCCATCTTTGAAGTTGCTACGTTGAGCGGTTGCAGAGATAATGTCCCGAACTGTACAGTCCCATAGAAGTGAATGAAGCAATGGAGTCTATGTGGTAAATCGCGCCTTTAACTCGATTTCGAACTCAATGTCGAAGTTAGAACTGAGAAAAAAAAATATATTTAACATCACTAAAACATGTAATCAGACCCAGAAAACACTGAACCCAGTAGGGAAAGTGCCAATAACCACCCCAAAAGATGTCAACCAGCAGTTAAAGGGTTACTTTACCACATAAAGTTACTCCAAACACTGACAGACATAACAGAAAGATCCAGTGAGTGCAGGAGTGTGCAATAAGAATTCCCAGGAATAACTCCTGTGCGTCTTCAGATTACCATGTATAAGAAGTAAGCTCAGTGGGTAACTCCTAGGGAAGCACTTGAAATCAAGGTTTTCCCCCTCAGGGCTTAAGGTCCACAAAAAGCACCTGGATACTGAGCTAGCCACATCTAAGGGCATTGTCAGTTATGGTAATCCACCTAATGATGGTATTCCATATCTAACAGAAAAATAAAAAAGAAACTAAAACTATAGAAGAACTGTTCTCTTGCCTGTGTTATCTTCACCAAGGAACAAATCTTTCTGGAGCTGGTTGGCTAGCTGCAGCCAAGGAGGGAAGGTAGGCTCCCCCCTGCAGTCATTTCTAGAATTGTTCCTGCTACTTAAAGGGACAGATCGCCTACCCAAGGTTACCAGTAACCTGTAACCTGTATTGGACGACAGAGAAACAGGCATTTTGGGTACTGCAGTCTTCTTTATTGCTTGTTGCCTAGCAATACCTACAACTGTGTTCATGGATCGCTGCAGCACCCTTGGACACTCCATAAGGGGAACACAATATAGGGAAGTTAAGCCCTCTCTGACTGTTGTAATCCACACTGTTACAGAGATATGTCCCACAGAAGATTTCCCCGTAGAAGTCAATGGATCAAAGATAGCCACAGGTAGGCTTCAATTCTTAAAATCACTGTATCAAATAAACTGCTGCTCGAGAATAAAGAATAGAAAGTGACCAATAAAGAGGTCAAAGCACAGCCATGCTCACAGCATCCTCAGTAGGGAGAGGCAACATAGAGGACCAAAGGTCACTCACCAGTCATCTATCAAGTTAACAGCATGGAAAAAGGAGAGTCTCAAGAGACCCCCACCATGAGCAGGATTCCCTCCACAGGGCAGAATAGGTCCACCACAGAGCACCTGTAAACTATTTGAAATCCAAGGAAGCCCATGATGATAACCCGACTAATGGGGTTTTCTACAGCCCCATATCTAATAGAAAAATAATAAAAGCCTAAGTAAAAACTAAGAGGGGGGTCCTTGCCTGTCCAGCTTGCTTGCAGGACATATGAATTCTGGGCAGGGTGAGCTGAAGGAGGAGAGAGTCGCTACCCCAAACAACTGGTCTTTTGTGATGTGCCCTGCCCCCCAAGACACGAATAGCTCTTAAAAGCCCAAACCAACACAGTAAGGGTGAAATGAAATAAAACAAAGCACATAAAGAGCAGCAATCATCACTCCAAAGCCCTTAGAGAATAGTATATGAGAATATAAACCGATCATAAGAGTGGCAGAGCACAGCCATGCTCATAACAGCTTCTGTAAAGAGAGGTACACATACACACTAGGACAGTAAGTGGACCAATGTAGGGCTGCAACTAACGATTATTTTGATAATAGATTAGTTGGCCGATTTTCGATTAATCGGATAAAAAAAACAATATGTTAATTCTTCATTATTTAAAATTATTTACTGAACAAACTGAGTGTTAAAAAAAAAAAAAAAAACAGCAGAATAAAAAACTTCACACATTAACATGTGTCATTGTTATTATTTTACTATGGGGTTTATGCACCTCTTTCTCCCCCTTGCACCTCTATTTCTCCTCCATGTACTTCTTTCTCCCCTTTTTGCCTCTCTCTCCCCCCATGCACCTCTTTCTACCCCCTTGTGCCTCTTTCTCCCCCATGTGCCTCTCTCCCCCCCTTAGCCCTCTCTTTCTCCACCCCTTAGACCTCTTTCTTCCCCATGTACCTTTTTCCCCCATGTACTTCTTTCTCCCCCATGCCCTTGTACCTCACTTTCTCCCCCCTTGTAACTCTCTCCCTCCATGTACATCTCCCCCCCATACCTCTTTCACTCGTGCATCTTTCTCCTTCTACCCACTGATGACATCCGGGGCAGAATCACGTCAAACACGGAGACGCAGCATGGTGCATGCTGGGGTTTTCTTCCTCAGTCTGGGCGCCAGTTTTAAACTGGCCTCAGAACAGAGGAAGAAAATACTAGCATGCTGCACGCAGCGTCTCCACGTTTCACGTGGTTCCACCCCGGATGTCATCAGTGTGGGCAGTGGGAAGACAGTTGCATCCGGCAGACATGAAGGAGTTCAGCCTTTCACAAAGTATGGAGGCTGGCGGCGCTGCTGGGCGGCACAACTAATCGATGATGAGAATCATTGGCAAAGATTCTCATTATCGATTTTATCGATTAGTTGTTGCAGCCCTAGACCAATGCACTCAAAGGTTTACCATACCAATCTTCTGTGTTCAGGTTACCACCATAGTAGAGGACAGAATTTCAAGAGACTCACTCATGAGGGAAAACCATGTAAGCAAGATTCCCTCCAGAAGGTACTGTGGACTGGGCAATCCAAGACAAGTGATGGTAAACCACGTGATGGGGGACTATACAGCACCATATCTAAATGTAAAATAAGAAAAGCCTAAAGAAAACTAAAAGGATGGTCTTGCCCGCCAGGCTTGCTTGCAGGACACAAATTTTGGGACCTGTGTGGGGAAAGAGGAATTGAGCTGGAGGATGAGAAGGACATCTCCACCCCAAAGACCCTGTGTTTTGTGATGTGCCCTATACTACAGGAGGAGCATCTCAACACCATGGTACCTGTGTTCCATATTGAATGTAAGATAAATAAATATTAAGCGGAATGGGAGCAATGAGAAGCCACCTAAACCCCATAATCCAGCAGTAAGCAGTAAATATGGCTGAATATATTGCATCACAGTAGAGAAAGGATTAATATAATATAAAAGCTAATGCTGCCACCTGCACCCCAACCTAATGTGGAGAATAATAGCTAGACATGAGCGATTATACAAAAACTCAGTTTGAAAAGGCTCAGAACTGGACATATGGTGGACCAAAGCACTCAAAGAGTTACTCACCCTTCTGACTTCAGGCTCCCATCTAAAAAGGGCAGAACCACCAGAAAATTCAGCCATGAGAAACAGACATCCTAAAACAAACATTCACAGGGAGAAAGGTCCACAAATCACCTGTTAAATCTTTTTATCGTCATCCATATAGCTTACAGATACTATGGGGAGGTGACAGCTCCTCCCAATAGGCTGGAACAGTTAATTTTGTGAAACTAAACCAACTGAGCAAGGTAGCGAGAAGAAGAAGAAGAGGAGGAAACTCCTGTGAGCACGGACCCAATAGGACTCCGACGTCCAGCCACAGGAGCCAAACATGGTCTCTTTCACTGGGTGGGAGACCTATAAGCTATATGGACTAAGAGAAAAGGATTTAACAGGTAGGACTAAAATAATATTTTCTCTATTGTCCAATATAGCTTACAGGTACTATGAGGATGTACCAACATTTAGTTCCCAGGGTGGGAAAAGAAAGAAAGGATCAAGAACTGGTCTCCATGATACAGAGTTCACAAAGGACACTGAACAGCCCAAACTAACAAAGTTCAAGGACATGGAACAGCCCAAACTAACAAAGTGTCAACGGACACTGAATAACTGAAAACACAGCACACTAGCCTACAGGGATCAAAGGATAAACAATAAGGCACAGAAAATAAAGTACTAGATAGGCAAAGCTGCCTCTCCAAGACCTTCCTGCCAAAACTGGTGTCAGCCGATGACAAAATGTCAACACAGTAATGTTTGGCAAACTTGTGCACAGAGGACCAAGTGGCTGCTTTGCACAGCTGATCAGCAGAGGCCTGATTCTTGTAGACCCAGGAGGCCCCAACAGACCTCGAGTAATGCACTGTGATGCTAAAGTGAACAGGTTCCTTCGTGAGTTTGTAAGCCCTGCGAATAGTGGACTTAGTCCAGGATGCAATGGATGACTGATGCTCCAAATCTTCCGCAGCACTCTGGGCAGGCAAGGTAGAGGAGGGAAGATATAGGCCAGGTGAAGTCACCATGGAAATGACTAAGTGTCCACCACGAACGCTAGAGGATCCCTCCAGCGAGAACTTTCCGGCTGTCCCTGGTGGCCATCAGGTCCATCAAGGGAAGACCCCACTGCTGCACAAGGAGGGTGAACACTTCTGGGTGAAGCTCCCACTCCCCAGTATCTACTGTGTGTTGACTACGCCTGTGATGTGAACAGCGGAGATATCAGTCACATGGTTTTCTGCCCAGGACAAAATAGCCTTACCCTCAAACCAAGCAGTGGAAGTTCTGGTACATGCTTGTTTGTTGATGTAAGCCACAGCCATGGCTTTGTCGGACTGGACCCGGACCTGGCACTCTATCAGCTGAGAGGAACAATAACTCAGAGTATGGGATATTTCTGAGCTCCAAGATGTTGATGGGAAGACTAGTCTCCTCCACTGACCAACGGCCCCAAACACTCAGATGACACAAGACTGCACCCCAACCAAGCAGACTGGCATCCATCATCACAATGGTCCAGTATGGAATCACAAATGGCCTCCCTTTTTCACAAAATTATGTAATTGCTGCAATTCCTCCGAGTGATATCAAGCCCTTAACCCCTTGAGTGCCAGAAAAGGTATCCAATGCATTGCAATGGATACCTCTCTGGCACTCAATGGGTTAAATTAACGAGTCCTCATTGTGGAGCTTTCTACATTTTCAGTTGCACCTGTCCATCTGCGCTACAAGACCTTCAGGCAGTCATAAGCTCTTCCACCCTCAGAGGCTCCTGACTGGCTCTCTCCTTCTTGAAATACAGTACGGACAGGAACAGGGGACCCGGCTGCGTGTGAAGAACCCTTGGACAAGCAGCAACGTCATTAACTTCTGCTCCCCTCCCCTCATATTGCAAAGAGGAAGTCTCTGAGGTCCTCAGAGTCTCATAAAGGTGCAGTGGCAGTGGAACACTGAGTCCAGGAGCAACTGCAGCATCTGAAGTTCCATTTTGGTTTACAATGCCGAAGATGTCCTGGCAGCAGCTTGGGAAGCGAGACATTCCTTTAAAGTGGAGGGATTGGGCCCCAAAATCGTGCTGGCAGCTAAGATACAGGGCTTCAATTTCCACTCGCCCTCACTCAATTTCTCCTCACAAAATACAAAGAGGCGAGTGGAAATTTTGAGCCCTGCCTCAACTATGCACAAAAACACAGGAACTAGGGTGCAGAAAAGGACAGCAGGTGTTCTGCACTGATAAGTCAAAGTTTGAAATATTTGGCTGTAGCAGAAGGCAGTTTGCTCCTGAAGGACTGGAGAGTGGTATAACAATGAGGTACAAGAATAAGTGTCTGCAGTCAACAGTGAGGTTCCTTAAAAGTTTGGAGCTGCATTTCTGCAAATGGGATTTGGTCAAAAATAATGGTCTCCTCAGTGCTGAGAAGTACAGATATATACTTATCCATCAATACCATGAGAGAGGCATCTAATTGTACCCACATTTATTCTGTAGAATGACAATGACCCCAGACATACAGCAAACTTCATTAACTATCTCCAGTGAAAAGAAGAACAAGGAGTCCTGGAATGATGGCATAGCCCCCACAGAGCCCTGGCCTAAACATCGAGTCTGTCTGGGATTACATGAAGAGAGAGAAGCAACTGAGGCTGCCTAAATGCACAGAAGAAATATGGTTAATTCTCAAAGATGTTTGCAACAACCTTCCTGCAGAGTTCCTTAACAAACTGTGTGCGTGTACCTAGAATTGATGCTGTTTTGAAGGCAATCCTCCATCACACCAAATATTAATTTGATTTAGATTATTCTTGTGTTCACTATCACTTTTTTAATTGTTAAAAACAAAGCATTTTACTTTACAGCATTTTTTCACATCTGCTTAAGGTTTTTGCACAGCACATACACCAGTTACCATATTTACCTGTTCTTTGTTTGGCAAAACACACTGATGAGAAATCCATGTGAACTGTGCCAGTTTAATTTTGTCTTTCCAGGAAATCTTTGAACTTTGAAGCTTTAGGTGGATCCCAGAATAAATAGCAGCCATAGCTTAGGATTTCTGCAAATACAATATGAAAAAGAAAAAATAACTTCTCTATACTATATAACACCACAAACAACTGTTAACATTACCAGTTTAAAGGTCAGAAATACTGTTCAGATTATACAATTTTTTTTTCCTTTTTCAATTTTCATTCCTTCTGTGTCCTACCCCTGGCTATATACAATGGATATTGTCTCCACTCATTTGAAGGGGTAGGACCAATCGGATGACTGAATATAAGGTAGCCCTTTTACTCATCTGCTAGTCTTTTTGGTCCTAAAAAAGCTGAATGTAGGGCTGTTAGCCTTGCTCCGCTTGTTAGGAGTAAGCGCTTTTCTCAATTTATTTTCCTCCAAGTTTTAATTTTGTTCCTTACCTGGGCCACAGTGCAGTGCTGCCGATCCAGAGGACTGTTCCCTCTGATGCTACCCGTGTCTGCCTCAGCACCAGAAGCAGGTATGTTGCTGGTACTCCATTTCGGCTTCCTTGCTGTGTAAAAGCTGCAGGCAGAGAACCGGAAGTGGATCCGGGTGCTTCCGTGCATGCTCCCTTCCCTTGCGTTCCACTACTGGAATGCACTTTGTTTGTGAGGCCTCTACATGCCTTTCTGTGTGCATTCGAGTAGACCCGAGGCGCAGGCAAGCACCTATTTTATATTTTATTTACAGGAAAGGATTGTACTTGCCTGGCTATATAGGGATACTGTGCAGTTTGTCTCTTGTCAGTATTGTTTAGTCTAGGATAGTGGCAGGGGGTAGTTTCTTAGTCCCTTTCTATTTTTAAACATTATTATTATTATTATTATTATTATTCAAGTTGTGCTTTTAGCAGTCCATTATGCCTGCCCCTGTTAAGCAGCCTTCCAAGGACTAGCCTCCCTTAGCGGATAAGTCAGCGAGGGGGATTCAAGACAGACCCTTTCCATAGTTTTAATTTCAAGAAAGATCTCCAATGAAGTGGAGTGGGCCCGGTCTCCAATCCCAGTAGGGGTTGTTTCTTCATGTTTGGCCATAGGACCCAATTCCGGACCGGTGTGTACATCAAATTTTGGAGACCGGGTATCCGCTGGAGCTGAACCCAAATGCTTCCACCAATGAGATGTCAAAATCAAAAGATTCCATCAAACACCCTCAAGTCATCAGAACTCAGGAAAGCAATCCAGGACCAGCTTGGCAAGAATGTGAGAGTCTGTTCCTCCTGGCCAAAGGAACTCTGGAATTTATTCAATTTTGTTCTTGGTTCCCAAAGTCTCTGGGGGATTCAGGACAATTTTGGATCTAACATTCCTAAATTCCTTTAGGAAGATTTGACTCTTCAAGATGTCTTGAAAGCAATTCCAGAGGGAGCTTTTCTAACAACAACAGATTTAAGAGATGCTTATCACCACATCCCAGTCATGATATCACACAGGAAATATTGGAGGTTCTGCCTGGAAGATCAACATTACCAATTCAGGGCCCTACCTTTCGGCCTTTCCTCAGCACCCAGGGTGTTAAACCAAGGTACTGGCAGTATCACTGCAGATTCTGAGACTTAAAGGGATATCAGTTAATCCCTATCTGGACGATCTGTTGATTGTCTCAGCATCCAGAAAACAGGCTGTGGATCACACTACTCAAAGTCTAAAGATTCTGCAAGAACAAGGATGGTTGATAAACCTCCAAAAAAGCCAGCTGATTCCATCACCATTCTGGGAATGATCCATAGACACCTACAGAGGGATGGATTATCTGACAGATGAAATTTCAAAGATCAAATGGAAGTCAGGAAATTCAAAATGGAAACCTTGGTAATATCCCAGGATTATATGAAGCTTTTAGGAGTGCTACATTCCTCAAGTCAAGTAATTCCATGGGCAAGGTTCCATCTACATAGTCTGCAGAAATATTTTCTGACTCTATGGGGCAAGAAAAGTCCAAACAAGTCTCAAAGGATTCCATTGCCAGCAGGTGTCAGCAAGAGTCTCCTCTGGTGCTCCAACAGCAAAAACCTCTCAGGAGGAGTTCCCTTAAAGCAACCAGTGTGGGAGATGGTCACTACAGATGCCAGCCCCACCGATTGGGGAGGCACATACAACAATCTATCCGCTCAAGGAAGGTGGACCCCAGCAGAGTTACAGTTGCACATAAAGGTCTTACAACTAAGGGCAGTGATAAACAGTCTGAAGCAGTTAAAGCCTCAAATACTTCAGAAGGCAGTTCAGGTCCGCTCCGACAACTTGGTACCAGTTATTTACATTAAAAAAAAATGCAGAACCAGGAGCAGAAGTCCACTGAAAGACGTCGGGAAAATTCTTTCTTGGGCAGAAGAAAAATCTGACATCCATCACAGCTTCACACATTTCAGGTAAAGTGAATTTCCAAGCAGATTTCATAAGCAGAACACACCAGGACCAGGGGGAGCAATTCTTGAACCAGGAAGTCTTCCTTTGGATCAAAAGGAAATTGTGTCGGCCAGAAATAGATCTGATGGCCTCAAGTTAGAATTCAGAATGTATTTTTCACATTGGCAGGATCCAGTAGCCCTAGCACAGAATGCTCTGATGTGGGTATGACCCTTCCCCTGGACTACATGTTCCCTCCAATTCCTGTTCTTCAGGAAGTGTTGAGGAAATAAATTTCAGATCAGGCAGAAGTGATCTTAATAGCTCCCCAGTGGCCAAGGAGAACTTGGTATGTGACTCGTGAAGTGATCAACTCATCAACCATTATCGCTAACTCTCCGGCATGATCTGCTGGTTCAAGGACCACTGTTTCACCCGAATCTAGTCTTCTTAAACTTGAAGGCCTGGAGGTTGAGTGGCAAATCTTACTTCAACATTATTATTATCAGCACCTGTAGCTAGTATGATTGCTTCAGTCAGGAAACCTTCCACTTCTATCTACTGCAGGGTTTGGACAATATTCAGATCTTGGTGCCTTGAAAAACAACTAAAGCTATCCAACATCAACTCTAAGAAGAAAATCCAAGATATGGGCAAAGGATTTGAGACTTGTTTAAAACCATCCTCAATAAAAGCTCAACTGTCGACTCTCTCAGCCTTACTGTGTAAACAATTTGATGATTTCCTGATCAGAAAATTTATTAAAGTAATTGAGAAATCCAGACCTCATATTAAAGAAATAATCCCTCCATGGGATTTAAATATTGTACTGGAACAACTAATTAGCTCTCACTGCAATCTTCTTCCATCAAAGCCTCAACTTACAAAACTATCCTGTTAACCACCATTACCTCAGCTAGAAGAGTTGGCGGGCTGCAAGCTCTATCCTATAAATCTCCATATTTGATTATCCATCAGGATAAAGTAGTCTTCAGGTCATAATCTTCAGAATAAGAGAGGAAATTCCACAAACTTCACCTAGTCCGTTGTATATCCTGTTATCTAGATAGGACTAAGGAATTCGGAAAGACAGAGTCCTTGTTTGTGCATTTTTTTGGGAAATTCAAGGGGTCTCCAGCTTGTAAGGCATCTATGACTAGGTGGATCTCACAGTGTATTTGTCTGGCCTAGCCTATCTGGAAGCAAAGTTGTCTCGTCCAGTTTCAATCAATGCACACACACCAGTAGATATCTGTCTACTTCCTGGGCATATAAAGTTTCTGCTTCTCCAGAGGATAATTGCAAAGCCACTACCTGGTCATCCTTGTCAACATTAATCAAGCACCACTAGGTTGATGCATCTGCAGACAGATTTGGGAGACAAGTTCTACAAGCAATTATTCCCGACTAGACTGGTAGGAAATTTCCTTTTGGTATTCATCACCTTGAAATCCCTTTTTCCCCTGTATATTACCATTTTTTATATTATATTATATTAATATATATATATATATATATATATATATATATATATATATATATATATATATATATATACATATATATATATATCACACATATTTATATACCCCATTATAAATAGCCGGGAATAGGACACAGAAAGGAGGGTGAAATTTCCTTTTCTTCTGGGTCCTTCCATGGCTTACCCTACCTTTAACCTGTCTATAATATATTGTGTAGTTTTGGACAATAGTAAGGCTACCAGATGGGTGAAAGGACTACCTTATAGTCAGTCAACTGATTGATCCTAACCCAGCAAATGGGTGGAAACAATACCCACTGTATATATTCTATCAAAAATCATCATGTAACTGTCAAAAGACTAAACAGAAACATGCATATTGTAGCCTTCTAACAAAAAAGAAAATAGGATTCTAGTGTTACAGTTTAAATCTCTTTAGCCCATATGGAACACAGGTACCATGGGGTTGAGTCCCACCTCTGGGCGAGCAAGGCGCATCAAAAAAGAAAGGATTTTTGTGGTGGAGACTGCCTTCTCCAGCTCAACCCCGCAGCCAACCAACTCACAGAATTCATGTAACTGAATCCACACAAAAAGTAGAAAGCAGGGGAGAAAAGAGGATTTTAGTCTTACCTGTTAAATCCTTTTCTCTTAGTCCATACAGGTTACTGGTAACTCTGGGAGGTGATCCGCCCCTTTAAGTAGGCAGGAACAATTCTCAAAGTGTATGCAGGGGTGGAGCCTCCCTTCCCTCCTTGGCTGCAGCTAGCCAATCAGCTCCAGAAAGATTTGAGGCACTATGACTAGATAGTAGAAGGGAAGAACACTTCTGTGAGCATGCCCCCAAAGGACCCCCACAGTCTGTCACAGTAGCGCCAAGCATGGTCTGTTGACAGGGTGGGAGACCAGTAACCTGTATGGACTAAGAGAAAAAGGATTTAACAGGCAAGACTAAAATACTCTTTTCTCTGTTGTCCAGTACAGGTTACTGGTAACTCTGGGATGTCCAACCATTAAGTTTCCCAGAGGCGGGAAGAAGGCAAGGACCAGCACAAGGCCCCCAAAGTCACTAGTGTGTCTATGAAACAACAGGTCAGAGATAGCCCAACAAAAACTAAAGTGTCAACAGACACCGAACAGGGGTAAACACCCCAGGAACTGATACACAGCACACTAAACCAGAGCCAACAGGGCTCAACAGTGAAGGAAGCACTAAGAACCGAAGAAGATCCTAGACAGGTAATACTTCCTCCCAAAGCTGGCATCAGCCGACGCCAGCACATCCACATGGTAGTGCTTCGAAAAGGTGTGCACAGACGACGAAGTGGCCGCTTTGCACAACTGATGAGTAGAAGCCTGATTTTTATAGGCCCAAGAGGCTCCAATGGACTTGGTGCAATGAGCCATGACCCGAAAGGGAACATGCTTATTCCTCAACTCGTAGGCCCTTACAAGTAGTGGACTTGATCCACAACGCAATAGTCATTTTGGATGCAGGTCTCCCTGCCCTAGGACCCTCAGGAATGACGAACAGTGTGCCTGATTTCCTGACAGACTCAGTGCAATGAACATAGAACTTGAGACAATGCACTACATCTAACAAGTGGAGATCCCTCTCCTTGTCAGAGGAGGGGCTAGGGGAGAAAGAGGGCACCACAATCTGATTGATGTGGAACTTAGAGATCACCTTGGGTAGAAACTCCTTCGAGGTGCAAAGTACTGTTTTGTCCTTGTGAACCACCAAATAGGATGGTTTGCAGGACAGAGCTTGCAACTCCGCAACACGGCGAACAGACACAATCGCAAGGAGTAAGGCCATTTCCCACGTCAAGAAACGTAGAGGAATAGTAGCCAAGGACTCGAAGGGGGGGCGTTGAAGAACGCCCAAAAGCAAATTAAGATCCCACTGAGGCGCAGGACTCCAGAAGGCAGGACAAACATGAGCAATGGCCTGAAAGAAAATCTTGACATCAGGAATGATGGCAATGCGCTTCTGAAAGAAAACCGAAAGTCTGAACCTTAAGGGAACACAAATTGAGGCCCTTATCCACGCCGTCCTGCAAAAAGGCCAGGACAGCAGGCAGATCAAAATCGTAGGACAGATCCCTGTCAGCAAACCAAGACACAAAGGTTGACCATACGCAGTGATAGATCTTGGAAGAAACAGGCTTACAGGCACTAAGCATTGTAGCCACCACACCAGAAGAAAACCTTTTCTTCCTCAGAATTGAGGATTCAACTTCCAAGCCATCAAAGCCAGCCAGTGAACATCTTCCTTCCACAGGTAACCCTGCAGAAGAAGATCCAGACGGTAAGGGAGCTGAAGGGGCTCCACCACAGATAGATCTAGAAGCTCCGGAAACCAGGACTGAAGAGGCCAATACAGAGCAATCATGGTGACTGGATAACGTTCCAGTCGCAGCTTCTGTAACACCCTGGGTAACAAGGGGAGGAAATATGTAGGCCAGAGGAAATATCCAAGGGATGGACATTGCATCCACAGCCAGAGCCAAAGGGTCTCTCCACCGAGATCAGAACACTGGAACCTTCCTTTTGTGTCTTGTCGCCATCAGATCGACGTGAGGCATGCCCTATCTCTGAACAATGAGCTGAGCACCTGGGGGTGTAACTCCCACTCTCCGCTGTCCACTGTGTGACGACTGAGGAAGTCCGCAATGACGTTGTCTACACCTGGAATGTGCACTGCAGATATGGCAGGAACGTGTTCTTCTGCCCAGGACAAAATAGCCTTGCCCTCTAACCAAGCAGCGAGACTTCTTGTTCCACCTTGCTTGTTGATATAAGCCACAGCTGTGGTGTTGCCGGACTCCACTCGGACTGGACAGTCTTCCAACGGAGACACCCAATGTCACAGGGCATGAAATATCGCCCGAAGCTCCAATATGTTGATCGGAACGAGGAATTCCTCCGTAGACCTTCGGACTTTAGCGGTGAAGCGACCCAGGTCTGAGCCCCAGCCAGAGAGGCTGGCATCCGTCGTCACTTTGGTCCAGAAGGGGACCATGAAGGATCTCCCTTTCAGCAGGTTGGAGAGGTCTAGCCACCATGACAGGCTCAGTTCCACATGAAGAGGAAGGGAAACAGACGTCCTCTGATGATCTGGCCGATCCTTGCACACGTGGATCACAAATCTCTGGAGTTCCCTGGTGTGCGCCATGCAAATGAGACTGCTTCTATTGTAGATATGAACTTCCCCACCAGAGAAGACAGCTTCGGAACTGGAACCGGACCAGGAAACAGAATCGCTGACACCCTGTGGGCGATCTGGTGATCCACCTCGTCCGGGAGGAACACCGTGCTCTTCTAAGAATTGAAGAGAAGGCCCAGGAAGACCAGTTTGCTGGGATGGGACAAGATCCAACTTGCCCAAGATGATGATCCATCTGTGATGGGTGAGAGCTTGAATGCAGTTCTGAACTTGTTGATGAAGGAGATCCGCAGAGGGAGCCTTCAGAAGCAAGTCGTACATGTAAGCAGGGCTTATAATTTTAAGTCCTTTGCTACTAGCCAGACCTGAAAAGTTACTCGCCACTGCAAGCCAAAACATACCCACCAGGGCTGAATTTCTACTCGCCAGGGCTAAATTTTCACTCGCCATTGGCTAGTGGAAATTTTGAGCCCTGCATGTAAGGAGTAACTCTGATGTTGTATATCAAGGCCCCCAGAACATGGTTGAAAACCTGAGGAGCTGAAAACTGAAAGTGACCTCTGTCGCAAGCAAACCAAAGGTACTGCCGGCTCTCCAGATTAATGGAAATGTGTAAATACGCATCCTGAAGATCCAGAGAAGCAATGAATCCCCCTGGAGACATGGCAGCAATCACTGCGCACAGAGATTCCAGGCGATAGTGAGTCCGGGACACACAGGAGCTGAGATCCTTTAAATCCAAAATAGGGCAACATCCTCCATCCTTTTTGGTGACCACGAAGAGGTTCGAATAGAACTGCGAACCCCTGTCTGGGGGAGGCACTGGTTCCAGCACATCTTTGTCCAGGAGAGCCTGAACAGCGCCGTCGAACAGACAGCGTTTCTCGGTACTCTGAGGAGTATGAGAAAGAAGAAAGTGAAAAGGAGGAAGAGAACAGAAAGGGATCCTGTACCCGTCTGTCAACACCTGTAAAACCCATGGGTCCTTCACCGCTTGGTTCGCAGGACGTGTCTCATTCTGAAAGGAACTAAAAAAATATTACACTTAAGCAGCATTTTCTTCCTAGGGACCAAGGCCAGAAGAGTACTCTTACCCCCTGTGGCCTCACTAATTAGGTACTTAAGATCAGGCCCAAACAAGGAGGCACTGTGAAAGGGCAGAGAAAGCAAGGCTCTTGGAATCAGTGTCAGCAGACCAGATCTTGAGCCAAAGGGCTTGTCTGGCCACCACAGATGTAGTAGAAACCCTAGCCATCATGCGGATGGCATCAAATAATGCAACAGAAACATAGTGTTGTGCTTCAGAGATATTGGCCAGAAAGCGCAATTTATCTGAAGTAGGCGCATCCTGAAGGACAGCCGTGGTGAGTTGCTCAGTCCAGACCACAACAGCCCGGGTGAACCACGCAGCAGCAAGAGCTGGATGCAAAGCGGTACCAACAGAAGCAAAAATGGACATGAGGGAGACCTCAAGTTTCTTGTCAGTCCAGTCCTTCAGAGCAGAGGCATCAGAGACTGCCAAGGCGGTAGATTTAGACAGTCTGGAGATAGGTGCATCCACCTTGGGTGGATGAACCCAATGAGCAAGCGCAGCTTCAGAAAAGGGGTAAAGCATAGCAAATTTCCTGGACACAGAAACAGTCTTGTCCGGTGATTTCCACTTCTCAGAAACCAGACGGTCAAGAGTGGGGTTAGGTGGAAAATATGTAAGGGGCTTAGCAGGCTCCTGTAAAGGGATCAGAAAGGACCTCCTGAACTAGGCGAATGTTAAGAGCAGATAATACAGCCCTGATCAGGCCCTCAGCAGAGGGGTCAGGATCAGCTTCAAAGGGATCCCCAAGAAACCTAGAGGATTCCAGTACAGAACATTCTTCACATCTGAATCCACCAACAGTTCCTCCTCAGAGGAATCTGATACATCAGGTACTCCCTAAGGTTTGGGCAGGGAAGACCTGATCGTAGAGGGGGCAATGTGGACCCACGGTCCCTAGTCGCAGCCTTGAACTCTTGCACCCAAGCTGGCTCTATAGCATGGCTGGAGGTCCCTGGGTTGCTGTCAGGAACTTCAGAACATGCTGGGCATAAGTGACCAGAGAACTCTCTAGGTAGCCCTGAGTAACAGGAAGAGCAGCACGCAATGGGGGATACAGAGACCCCAGCCTCCTTAGTCTTAGGTCTAGCCCCAAACTCCAGAGTTATAGACATACTCACAGTGTCAAAATAACAAACTGTACTGTAAATCACCCAATTATAGTGTGTAAGATCAATATTTCACCCCAGAAGTGCTAAATATAAACTTATCTGGCAGTCAAAGGGTTAATCTGCAAAGGAGAGTCCAAGCCCTGAGTAGGATACTTGCCAGAAATGCTCTCACAAAATGGCTGCCGCGGCGGGAGCCAATCAGAAAATAGGTGCAAAGCAAGTGCTCATGGGAAACGTAGTTTTTCCCAAAAAAGTATCCCAAACAGTGCCCGAAGCTCCCTGAGCCCCCAAACACACTTTAACTATAAACTGGATGATAGAGCAAGGATAGACAAGTAAAATGAGCCATCTCTGAAGTTGCTAAGTTAAACGGTTGCAGGGATACGTTCCAAACAGTATAGTCCCATAGAGGTGAATGGAGCAATGGCGTCTATGCGGTAAAGCGCGCCTTAAAGGCGCAGTGCAAAATTTTAACCAACATTAAAGTAAAACTAGAAAAGGTGTAAAACAACATAACGTGTGGACACCCAGAAAACACTAGTAGTAGGAAAAGTGCCATAACCCCCCCTATAAAGTGCCAAACCAGCAGTGAAAGGGTTAAGTTACCATATAAACCTGCTCCAAACACCCAACAGACATACAAATATACCCAATGAGTGCAGGCGTGTGCAATAGGAACTCCAGAACACAACCCCTGTGCGGGGTGTGACCTGCAGACTCAAAGGGTAGCTCACAGATCTTCTGTCTTCAGATTACCATGGGGCAAGAAGTACCTCAGTGGGTAACTCCTGGGGAAGCACTTGGAATCAAGATTTCCCCCTCAGGGCTTAAGGACCACAAGACGCACCTGGATACTGAGCTAGCCACATTGAAAGGCATTGTCAGTTATGGTAATCCGCCTAATGGTGGTATTCCATATCTGACAGAAAATAAAAAAGATTCTAAAACTATAGCAGAACTGTTCTCCACCTGGTGTTGTCGCACCGAAGGAACAAATCTTTCTAGAGCTGGTTGGCTAGCTGCAGCCACAGAGGGAAGGGAGGCTCCACCCCCTGCATACACTTTGAGAATTGTTCCTGCCTACTTAAACGGGTGGATCGCCTCCCAGAGTTACCAGTAACCTGTACTGGACAGAAGAAGAACTCCCAAAACTACAACCTTAAGAGGACTACTTTGCACAGAGAAGCAACTCAAGATAAGTTTTTCAATGGCTGGAAAACCTGTGTTCCATATGGACTAGAGACAAAAAATGATTTAACAGACAGAGAAGAACACTATAATCCTATTTTTTTCCGCTTGCAACACAGCCACTCATTAGACAGAGGCAACTTCCAGGAGAAAAGTGATCTTTAGCATCAGCCGATTCAAACAGATTGAGGGCAGAGGTTCAAAAGAAGGTCTCTGGAAGACGCCCAAGATCAAACTGAAATGACACAGAAGGGTGGGATCCCAAAAGGAAGGAAAGGTGCGAGCTACCCTCTGCAGAAATGTCTTCACGTCTGGAATGTCAGGGATTCATTTCTGAAAAAGAACAGAGAGCATAGATCTGAACCTTGAGAGTACTCAAGTTGAGACCCTTATGAACTGTCCAAAAGGAAGGACAAAATCAAGAGAAGGTCAAAGACCTGTGGGGACGTGTTCTTGTCTGCACAACACTGGTGAAAAATGAACCAGAACCTATGGTAGGGCTCTGTGGTGGAGATAAAGTTATCTGAGAATCCATTCCTCTTCAGAATGGCAAACTCAACAGCACTGCTGTCAAAAACAGTCTCCCCTAATTTTCGTATCTCAAGGAGACCTGGAGTAACAGATCTGGTCTGGATAGAAGGCGGATTTGATCCTGAACAGACCTACTGACGAGGTCTGCAAACTATGCCCTCTTGGGCCAGAATGGAGCAATTCGGATAACTATCGCCATGTCCATCCTGATCTTCCGGATAACCCTGGGGAAGATAGGAATCGGGGATACACATAGGATAGGTGAAAACACCATGGAATGAACAAGGCTTCCACTGAGTCAGCCAGTTTTCCCAATGAACTCCCACCAGATTCCCCATGAGTACCTTGGACCAACAAAAGAGAGCCAGACTATCCACTCTGAGCTCCAAAATGTTGATGGGAAGAAGGCTCTCCTCCCCTGTTCAGAGACAAGGTCATGTGATGGAAGACATGCTACAGATTTTTGGACCATATCTGCAGAACATCCCTCTGAAGTTCCCTTGTGTAGAAACGTGAGTACGGGACTGCCTCCAGAGCAGAAACCAATCAACCCAGGACTCTCATGTAGTCCCTGATCATGGCCGATGACCAGTCCAGAGCCTGTGACATGTCCTGAAACAAAAAGACTCTTCTACATGAGGAATACCTTCTCCTGAAAGATGCTGAATCTCATGCCTCATGAGATGGGATGGGATGAGATGTGGTAAGGATTTCTTGAGGTTGAGAAACCAGCTGTGATATACCAGAATGCAGGTGCACTCTAAAATAGTGCACCAAGGGATCTTCTGAAGGAATCTTGATTAAGATGTCGCTCAAATATGGTGTCAGAGAAAGGACATGGTCATGGATACGTGGTCAAGCCTGCCATGATCTTTGTCAATATTCTAGGGGCCAATGCCAGGGCAAATCACAGAGCTGTGAAATGGTAATGTTTGCAGCCAAAAGCAAAATGCAGGTGGGTTGCCAGTTCGAGTGTATCTGGACATGCAGGTACGTGTTCTTAAGATCCAGGGAGGCTCAATTCTCCCCTGTGTATAGCTTAGTGAAGCTTTTATTAATTTAATAAAATTGAAGGGCAGAATAGTGAGTAGTGTAGTTTGTCGGCAGCGGTGCAAGGTGGTGAATCATGAAATATTGAGGAATGGACGAATAGGGAGGAGAGCCGTGTTTGGCAACGGTGTAAGTTAGTAACTGATGAAAAGATGATTTTAGTCTTACCTGTTAAATCCTTTTCTTAGTCTATATAGGTTACGGGTAACTTTGGGTAGGCAGGAACAATTCTTAAAGAGAATGCTGAGTGGAGGCTACCTCTTCTCCTTAGCTGCATCTAACCTCCTCTAACTAGTGACTAGGTAGTAAGAGGAGAAAAGAAGACTCCTGCGAACATGAACCAGAAAGGACTCCTACATTTAGTCACAGGACAGCCAAGCATGGTCCCCTGACAGGGAGGGAGACCAGTAACCTAAATGGACTATGAGAGGAAAGGATTTAACAGGTAAGAGTAAAATCCTCTTTTCTCTGTTGTCCAATATAGGTTACTGGTGACTTTGGGATGTCCAACCATTGAGTTTCCCAAAGGTAGGAAGTAAGGCATGGACCAGGCACATGGACCCCAAAGTCACCACAACCTATATGAACCATCAGATCATACACAGCCCAACAACAACGAATTGTCAACGGACAAGGAACGTAGCACAGCACAAAACCTTGAGCCCACCAGGCTCAGAAGTGAAGGAGACGAAAGGAGAAACTAGACATACAAAACTGCCTCTAGAATCTTCCGTCCCAAGCAGGTATCGGCCGAAGCCAGATCATCAACCAGGTAGTGCTTAGAAAAAGTGTGCACAGAAGAGCAACTGGCAGCTTTGCACAAGTGATCAGCTGAGGCTTGATTCTTGTAAGCCCAAGATGCCCTAATGGATCTAGTGGAATGAGCCAAAACCCTAAATGAACAGGCTTCCTCCGCAAATCATAAACCTTACGAATAGTAGACTTAATCCAAGATGCAACGGTCACCTTGGATGAGGGCCTTCCTGCCCTGGGACCCTCAGAAATCATGAAGAGAGCCTTAAACTGGCTAACAGACTCAGTGCAGTGTACACAGAACTTGAGACATTGCACAACATCCAACAAGTGAAGATCTCTTTCCTTGTCGGATGTAGGCTCAGGACAGAGGGAAGGCACCACGATTTCATGATTAATGTGGTATTCCAAGACCATCTTCCGGAGAAACTCCTGACAAGTACGAAGTACCTTGTCCTTAAGAAACACCAAAAAGGGTGGTTTACAAGACAGGGCATGTTACTCAGCGACACTGCCAATAGACACGATCGCCAGGAGAAAGGCCATTTTCCACATCAGCATAGTAGCCAAGGTCTCAAAAGGAGGGTGCTGAAGGACGCCCAACACCAAATTAAGATCCCACTGAGAAGTAGGGTTCTTAAAGGCAGGACGAGTATGAGCAACACCCTGAAAGAAAGCTTTGATATCTGGAAGGATAGCGGTACATCTCTGAAAGAAGACAGAGAGGGCAGAAGTCTGAACCTTAACGGAACTCCAACTGAGGCCTTTATCCACTCCGCCCTGCAGGAAGGACAGGACCATAGGAAGATCAAATTCCTGGGAAAGATCCCTAAAAGCACACCATGAGAGAAAGGTGGAGCAGACTATGGTATGCCTTAGAGGAAACAGGCTTACGGGCACGAAGCATAGTAGCCACCACACCAGAAGAGAAACCCTTCTTCTTCAGTACTGAGGATTCAATTTCCATGCTGTCAAACCCAGACAGTCTTCATCCTCCTTCCACAGATAACCCTGCATAAGAAAAGCCGGATGGCGGGGAAGCCGAAAGGGCTCCCCCACAGACAGATCCAGAAACCAAGCTTGACGAGGCTAGTACAGAGCAATCAGAATGACTGGAGAGCCCTCCAGACGTAGTTTCCGCAATACCCTGTGTAGCATAGCAATGGAAGGAAAGATATACACCAGAGTGAAGTGCCATGGGATTGACATGGCATCCACCGCCAGAGCTAGAGGTCCCCTCCAGTGAGAGCAGAACAACAGAACCTTCTGATTGTGTCTCGTTGCCATCAGATCGATGCAAGGAAGTCCCCTCTTCTGAACAATGAGGTTGAACACTTCTTGATTCAGTTCCCACTCTCTGCTGTCCACTGTGTCGACTTAGGAAGTCCGCCAGCACGTTGTCTACGCCAGGAACATGAACTGCAGATATGGCAGGAACATGTTCTTCTGCCCATGTTAAAATAGCTTTGACCTGTTGTACCACCTTGCATGTTGATGTAAGGCACGTCCATGGCGTTGTGGGACTGGACTCCGAACGGGCATCCATGCAAATGATGCATCCAGTGGCGAAGAGCATGAAATATCACCCGAAGCTCTAACACATTAATGGGAAGGAGAGATTCCTCCGGAGACCACCAACCCTGGGCACTGCTGTTACCCAAGACTGCTCCCCAGCCTGAGAGGCTGGCATCTGTCATCACGGTAGTCCAGAAGGATATCAGGAAGGGACAACCCTTCAGTAGACTGGAGAGATTGAGCCACCACGACAGGCTCAGCTCCACATGAAGGGGAAGATACACAGACATCTTCAATAGATCCAGCTGACCCCGGAACAATTGGATCACAAACCTCTGAGGTTCCCTGGGGTTAGCAATGGAAAACTGAACCACTTCTAAGGTGGATATGAATTTCCCCACTAGGGAGGACAGGTTCTGGCCACTGAATCATGAGCCAGAACAGCAGACACCTTGCGGACAATCTGGTGAGCCATCTTGCCTGTGAGAAACACCATGCCCTGTTTGGTGTCGAAAAGGAGACCCAGGAAGACTAGTCTCTGAGATAGCACAAGGTCCTACTTGTCCATGTTGAGGATCCATCAGTGATGGGTCAGAGCGTGAACGCAGTCCTTGACCTGCTGATGAAGGAGTTCCGGAATGGGAGCCTTCAGAAGCAAGTCGTCCGTGTATGGAGTGACCCTGATGCTGTCCCTGTGAAGGGTGTCCACTAACGGCCAAAAGACACGACTGAAGATCTAGGGAGCTGTAGTCGGACCAGAGGGAAGGGCAGAAAACTAAAAATACCCTTGGTCCCAAGCAAACCAGAGGTAGTGGTGGCTCTCCGAATGCAGGTATGCATCTTGAAGGTCCAGAGAAGCAAGGAATTCTCCAGGAGACATGGCCGTGATTACAGTCCGTAGGGACTCCTGGTGGCAAGAAGTCTTTACCACAAAGAAATTGAGGTCCTTGAGGTTTAAAACTGGACGACAGCTGCAGTCTCTTTCTTGGAAACCAGAAACAGGTTGGAGTAAAAACCTAACCCCATCGCCAGTGTAGGAACTGATTCCAGAACCTCCTTGTCCAAAAGGGTCTGGATAGCGACATGGAATAGAATGTGCTACTCTGCTCCCTGAGTAGTGTGAGAAGTGAAAAACCTGAATGGGGGGAGATGTGCGACAGGGATCCCCAACCCTTCTGACACAACCTGCAAAACTTACGTATCCACCACGGTGTCTGTTCAGACACTCTGGCCCAAATAGAGAAGTACCCTGAAAAGGTAATGAATGTAAGGCTCTCTTTCAGGTAGTGTCTGCAGACCAGATCTTGAACAAAAGAGCCCGTCTGGCTACCACAGACGAGGTAGAAACCCTGGCCACCAAGCGGATGGCGTCAAAAATAGCAGCAAAAACATAATGCTGAGCCTCAGAAATGTTGGCAAGGAGTCGCAACGCATCAGCAGTAGGAGACCCCTGACAGACAGCCACAGTGAGCTGTTCAGTCCAAACTGCAATGGTCCTATTCACCCAAGCGGCAGCAAAAGCAGGGCGCAAGGAAGTTCCAGCTGTAGCAAAGATGGTCTTCAGCAAGGTCTCAAGCTTCCTGTCAGTCCAGTCCTTAAGGACAGAAGCGTCCCCCACAGGCAGAGCAGTAGACTTAGAAAGCCTAGAAACTGGGGCATCCACCTGAGGTGGATGAGCCCATTGAGCTAAAGCAGCTTCAGAAAAAGGGTAAAACTTAGAAACAGAAGGCTTTTTGTCAGGAGCTTTCTACTCATCAGACACCAGATGGTCAAGAGTGGTGTTAGGTGGAAAGCAGGCAGACTGCCGTTTAGGCTCCTGGAACACATCAGTGGGGTACAAGGGGCCTCTGGGACCAAAGAAATGTTCAGCGTGGTTAACACTGCCCTGATCAGGCCCTCAGCTGAGGGATCAGGATCAGCCTCAAAGGGATCCCCAAAGAAGTGGGAAGAGACCACCGCAGAACATTCCCCCTCATCAGAATCCACCAGTAGTTCCTCTTCAGAGCAGTCAGAAACATCAGGTACGCCCTGCGGTTTTGGTAGGGGAAGACCTGACAGGAGTAGGGGGCTGCCAAAACTGGAAGACCCCCTGCAATTAGGATGGAAGGAGTTGTAAGGTAGAGCTTAGGTCTCTAGTAGTGTCCTTAAACTCTTCCATCCAAACTGGCTCTAGTGCATGGCTGGAGGTCCCTGGGGGAGACAAATGACCTGAGTACTCTCTAGGCAACTCTGATTGACATGAGGAGCAGTGTGCAATGGGGGACACAGACACCCCACTATTAAAATGTCCCAAGTATAAGGAAACAACCAAATACAGTGTCTATGATTAAAATTTTACCCCAGAAATCACTAATTTGCACTTATCTGGCAGGCGAAAGGTTAATCTGCTGAGGAGAGAAAGAAGGTTCAAGCCCTGCGTAGGATACTCGTGAAGGGAAAGCAGAAAATGGCTGCTGCAACAGTAGCCAATCAGAAATGCACGGGAAAAGAAAGCACTTATTGGAAATGTAGTTTTCCCTAAAAAAAAAAAAAAAAAGTACTCAGTGTCCGAAGCCGCCTGAGCCTCCCAAAGTACACAGAATGTTGACCAGAAAATAGAGCAAGGGCAAATAAGTAAAATGAGCTCTCTCTGAAGTCACTAAATTGCAGGGATATGTCCCAAACTGTAAAGACCCAAAGAAGTGAATGCAGCAAAGCGCGCCTGGAACTCAAATTTACAAAATTTTTTAGTCAGGTAAAAAAAAAAAAAAAAAAAGTTGTGAAAACACCACAGAACATGTTAAAAGTTCATAAAACACCATACGCTTAAAGGAAAAGTATGAAAAATACCCCAAAAGGATGTCAATTTGCCATACAAAGGGTTAATTTACCACAGAAACACTGCTCCAAAACCTCAGACATACAAACCCAATGAGTGCAGGAGTATGTATTAGGAACTCCAAAGGAGACCTCTGTGCGGAGAGGATGCGTTGGACAAGAGGACCTCAGCACTCAAAGGGTTGCTCGCCTTTTCAGCAGGTCATATAATCTTCAGATTACCACGTGTAAAGAAGAAGCCTCACTGGCAACTCCTAGCGAAAGAACTTGCCAAACATGATTTTGCCCCAGGGCTAAGAGGTCCACCATAGCGCCTGGAAACTGAGCTATTCACTAGGGAATGTCAGTAATGGTAATCCGCCTAATGGTTGTATACTATATCTAACAGAAAACAAAAAATAATCTGAAGTATAGCAGAACTGTTCTCTTGCCTGTATCTTCATCAAGGAACAAATCTTTCTGGCAAGGGGTGGCCACATGCAGCTAAGGAGAGGTGGTATGCTCCACCCAACACTCTCCAAGAATTATTCCTGCCTACTTAAAGGGGCGGTCTACCCAAAGTTACCAATAACCTATATTGGACGACAGAGAAACTTTGACTTGGGAGTGAATATTGAGAAGGGCCAGGGGTTTGGAGTGGTGTAAGTTTGTGTGTGCAAATAGTGAAGAGTACTGGTACTTGTGAACTTTATAAATTGGTGGTTTAGGAAATGTTGAGAACCCGTGCAAGGTACTGGGTCATTAAATATTGAGGAATGGCTGAATACTGAGGAGGTGCAATAGCGCTGTAAGTTATTAAGAGACAAAATATTTAGATTGCATGGAATAGTGAGAAGGATTGCTGTTTGAGGTGTGTAGCTTGGTGCATGATGAAATATTGAGGAGGGCAAGAATTGTGAGGTGTGGAAGCTGTGAAGGTTGAAATGGTGGCATGTTCTATTTCTGTTGAAAGAAGAAAGAGGTGAGAGGGGTGAAGTCCATGCAGATATGTGTATGTTGGCCTCAGGCAGTGTGGAGAAGATATGTGCATCTCCTCCTTGCTGCCGCCCCAAGGTGTGTGTCAGGCAAGGCCGGAGAATTTGAGGTCACATGACCACGTTTTCTTTTATAGTGTAGCTTCAGGATAAGAGAAAGATATGAATTTTTAATAAGGATGCATTCTTATGGCTTAAATAGTTATAAAAGTTTTAATTATTTCTCCTGACATGACAGGAGAGGATTTTAGTCTTACCTTTTAAATCCTTTTCTCTTAGTCCATACAGGTTACTGGTAACTCTGGGAGGCGATCAGTCCCTTGGTAGGTAGGAACAATTCTCAAAGTGTATGCAGGGGTTGAAGCCTACCTTCCCTCCTTAGCTGCAGCTAGCCAAATCACTCCAGAAAGATTTGAGACACTAACTATGACTAGATAGTAGAAGGGAAGAAGACACCTGTGAGCATGACCCCGAAGGACCCCCACGGTCTGCCACAGGAGAGCCAAGCATGGTCTGTTGACAGGGTGGGAGACCAGTAACCTGTATGCAGTAAGAGAAAATTATTTAAAAGGTAAGACTAAAATCCTCTTTTCTCTGTCTTCCAATACATGTTACTGGTTACTTTGGGATGTCCAACTACTGAGTTTCCCAGAGGCGGGAAGAAGGCAACGACCAGGTGCAAGGCCCCCCAAAGTCACCAGAACATATATGAACCATCAGAGGTGGAGTCCGGGCAGAAAGAGGGCATCACAATCTCCTGATTGATGTGGAACTCAGAGACCACCTTCGGGAGAAACTCCTGAGAAGTGTGAAGCACCACCTTGTCCTTGTGAAACACCAAATACGGTGGTTTACAGGACAGAGCATTTAACTTAGCGACACGGTGGACAGACACAATCGCCAGGAAAAAGACAATTTTCCACGTCAAGATGCATAGAGGAATAGTAGCCAAATACTCAAATGGGGGCACTGAAGAACGCCCAAAACCAAGACAAGACCCACTGAGTAGCAGGTAGAGCATGAGCAATGCCCTGGTAGAAAGCCTTAACATCAGGAAGGATGGCAATGCACATCTGAAAGAAAACAAAGTGCAGGAGTCTGAACCTTAAGGGAACTCAAACTGAGGCCCTTATCCACACCGTCCTGCAAGAAGGCCAGGACCATAGGCAGATCAAAATCCTGAAACAGGTCCTTATCAGCACAGCAAGATAGAAAGGTCGACCAGACACGATGGTAGATCTTGGAAGAAAAACAGGTTTGCGGGCACTGAGCATAGTAGCCACCACACCAGAAGAGAACCCTTTTGTCGTTAATATTGAGTATTCAATTTCCAAGCCGTCAAAGCTAGCCAATGAACAGCCTCTTTCCACAAGTAACCCTGTAGAAGAAGATCCGGATGGTAAGGGAGCCGGAATGGCTCTGCCACTGACAGATCCAGAAGCTCCAAAAACCAAGACTGACGAGGCCAGTACGGAGCAATCAGAAAAACTGGACAACGCTCCAGTCGTAATTTCCGCAACACCCTGTGCAACACTGGGAGGGGAGGAAAGATGTAGGCCAGAAGGAATAACCAAGGAATGGACATCGCATCTACCGCTAGAGGGTTACTCCACTGAAAGCAGAACCTCGGTACCTTCCTGTTGTGTCTTGTCCCCATCAGGTCGATGTAAGGAGGACCCCATTTCTGAACAATGAGGTTGAACACCTCTGGGTGTAGCTCCCACGATCTGCTGTCCACCGTGTGTCGACTGAGGAAGTCCGCCATGACGTTGTCTACGCCAGGAATGTGCACTGCCGATAAAACAGGAAACTGTTCTTCTGCCCAGGACAAAATAGCCTTGACCTCTAACCAAGCGGCGAGACTTCGTGTTCCGCCCTGCTTGTTGATGTAAGCCTTGGTCGTGGCGTTGTCGGACTCTACTCGGACAGGACAGTCTTCCAACTGAGATGTTCAATGTCGAAGGGCATGAAATATCGCCCGAAGCTCCAATATGTTGATCGGAAGGAGGGATTCCTCTGGAGACCACCGACCCTGAGCGGTCAAGCAACCCAGGACCGCTCCCCGGCCAGAGAGGCTGGCATCTGTCGTCACCGTGGTCCAGAAGGATACCAGCAAGGACTTGCCCTTCAGCAGGTTGGAAAGGTCGAGCCACCATGACAAACTCAGTTCCACATGAAGAGGAAGAGAAACAGACGTCTTCAGAACGTCCGGTTGACCCTTGCACACCTGGATCATGAACCTCTGGAGTTCCCTGGTGTGCGCCATGGCGATCGGGACCACTTCTATGGTGGAGATGAATTTTCCCACTAGAGGGGATAGCTTCTTGACTGGAACTGGATCCTGAGTCTGAACCACAGAAACCCTGTGGGAGATCTGGTGAGCCACCTCATCCGTGAGGAACACCATGCTCTTCAGAGTGTCGAAGAGAAGGCCCAGGAAGACCAGACGCTGAGATGGGATAAGATCTGACTTGTCCAAGCTGATGATCCACCCGTGATGGGTGAGAGCATGAATGCATTGCTGAACCTGCTGATGAAGTTCCGCAGAAGGGGCTTTCAGAAGTCATTCATGTATGGAGTAACTCTGATGCCGTTCCAGTGGAGGACGGACACTAAGGCTCCCAGAACATGGTTGAAAACCTGAGGAGCTGTCGTCAGACCAAATGGAAGAGCTAAGAACTGAAAATGTCCCCTGTCGCAGGCAAACCGGAGGTACTCCCGGCTCTCTGGATGAATGGCAATGTGTAAGTACGCGTCCTGAAGATCCAGAGAAGCAAGGAATTCCCCAGGAGACATGGCAGCAATCACCATCTGTATAGACTCCTGGTGATAATGAGTCTGGGTCACAAAGGAATTGAGATCCTTCAAGTCCAAAATGGGACGACAACTGTTATACTTCTTGGAGACCACAAAGAGGTTTGAGTAAAAACCCATACCCCTGTCCTGAAATGGCACCGGCTCTAGAACATCCTTGTCCAGAAGAGCCTGAACAGCACCGAGCAGACGGCGTTTCTCTGCACCCCGAGACGTGTGAGAAGGATGAAAATTAGAGTGAGGAAGAAAGATGAAAGGAAACCTATACCCTCCCATCACCACATGTAAAACCCATGGGTTCACCACTGAACCCTCCCAAATGCTGTGATAGTGTCGCAGATGACCACCCACAGCAAAGTGCGGACCCGGGTTCTGCAAGTCATGCCGAAGAAGGCTTGGAAGAGACCTTGGGCTTCCATTGTTTGGGCTTGGAGGTTTGCGGAGCCGCGGGAACCATCTGGTTCACTGGACGTGTCTCAAATCTGAAAGGAACGAAAATACAGATTACGTTTAAGCAACGATTTCTTCCTCAGAACCAAGGGTAGAAGAGTACTCTTATCCCCTGTGGCCTCACTGATCAGATCCTTAAGATCTGGCCCAAACAAGGAGGTACCCTGAAAGGGTATGGAGAGTAATGATTTCTTAGAAGCAATGTCAGCAGACCAGATCTTGAGCCAAAGAGCTCGTCTGGCCACCACAGACATGGTAGAAACCCTAGCCACCAAACGGATGGCATCAAATAAGGAAGCAGAAATATAGTGCTGTGCCTCAGAAATGTTGACGAGGCACAACTTATCCAAGGTAGGCACATCCTGATGGACAGCCAGGGTGAACTGTTCAGTCCAGATCGCAATGGCCCGGTTCACCCATGCTGCGGCGAATGCTGGACGATTGGCAAAACCAGCAGTGGCAAAAATGGACTTGAGGGAAACCTCAAGTTTCTTGTCAGTCCAGTCCTTCAGAGCAGAGGCATCAGAGACTGGTAAGGAAGTAGACTTAGATAGCCTGGAAACAGGAGCGCCCATTTTGGGCGGATGAACCCACTGAGTAAGTGCGGCTTCAGAAAAGGGATAAAGCTTGGCAAATTTCTTAGACACAGATTGTTTCTTGTCCGGGGATTTCCACTCCCCAGACACAAGGCGGTCAAGAGTGGGGTTAGATGGAAAGTAAGTAAGGCCTTTTAGGTTCCTGGAACACAGAGAGGTCAGAAGGAACGTCCTGAACTAAGGGAATGTTAAAAGTAGTTAAGACAGCCCTGATCAGGACCTCAGCGGAGGATTCAGGATCAGCCTCAAAAGGGTCCCAAAAAACTGAGAGGAGCCCAATACAGAACATACCTCAACATCCGAATCCACCAGCAGTACCTCCACAGAGGAATACGACACGTCAGGTACTCCCTGACGTTTATAGGATTAAAGTTTCACCCCAGAAATCGCTAAAATAAACTTTTCTGGCAGGCAAAGGGTTAATCAGCAGAGGAGAGTCCAAGCCCTGTGTAGAATACTCATTCTGGAGAGATCACAAAATGGCTGCAGCAGCCAATCAGAAACGAGCATGTGAAGCAAGCGCTTATGGGAAATGTAGCTTTCCCAGAAAAGTGCCCCACACAGTGCTCGAAGCCCCTTGAGCCCCCCAACACACTAGAAACATGAACCGGATGACAGAGCAAGGGCAGACAAGTAAAATGAGCCATCTCTGAAGTCGCTAGGATAAACGGTTGCAGCGATATGTCCCAAACAGTACAGTCCCATAGAAGTGAATGGAGCAATGGCATCTATGCGGGATAAAGAGTGCGGAACTCAATTTTTACAAAATTTAGAGTATAATTCTAAAATGCCTAAAACAGCATTAGAACATGTAAGGACACCCAAAAAACACTAAACCAGTAGGAAAAGTGGTAGAAACCCCCCAAAAAGTGCCAATCAAGCAGCTAAAGGGTTAAGTTACCACATAAACCTGCTCCAAAACACCCAACAGACATAGAGATAGACCCAATGAGTGCAGGAGTGTGCAACAGGAACTCCAAAACGAAAACAGGACAGTGCAGAGGGGCACTGTGGGACAAGTGGACCTGCATCACCTGCTCACCTTTACTGCAGATCGTCTGTCTTCAGATTACCATGTAGCAAGAAGTACCTCAGTGGGTAACTCCTGGAGAAGCACTTGGAATCAAGATTTTCCCCCTCAGGGCTTATGGTCCACAAAAAGCACCTGGATACGGAGCTAGCCACATCTAAGGGCATTGTCAGTTATGGCAATCCGCCTAATGGTGGTATTCCATATCTAACAGAAATATAAAAAGTGATTCTAAAACTATAGCGGAACTGTTCTCTTGCCTGAGTTATCTTCACCAAGGAACAAATCTTTCTGGAGTTGGTTGGCTAGCTGCAGCCTAGGAGGGAATGTAGGCTCCACACCCTGCCTACTTAAAGGGGCGGATCGCCTACCCAGAGATACCAGTAACCTGTATTGGGCGACAGAGAAAATACAATATTTTCCTATATACCCTACTTCTGGAAACATTTATGCACCCCATGATTGGGGTAAGGATGAAAGTGACCCCTCATTAGATGAGCAGGCTATCTTCTTTCCAAAATGGTATGGTTTATCTACCTTTTCTTCACTTCTGTTCTAATCATTTTCATACAGGCAAGTCAGGTTTGAGAAAATGTTAGAGGTTGTAGTAGGTGTAGTTTTATACTATTAGCAACCCCTAAGGTAGGTAAATTCATACCAATGGGGTGTAATTTTTCTTCTAACAATGAATGAGTACAGTTAGAAATCCCATGGTTTTCACAGATTTCGGTACATTTGAAGGGGCAGAAATGTAAGAAAATGCATTTTTATTCCATTAGCACCATCTTCTGGAAGCATTTGTGCACACTAGGCTTTGGGTAAGAAGGCAACTTACCCCTCAGCAGGTTGTCTTCTTTCCAAAATGGCATGGTTTCTCTACCTTTCCTGCTTATCTATTATGGTTATAACCATTTTAGTGCAGGCAGATAATTTCAAAACTAAAAATGTGTCAGGTTTAGGTAAGTGTTCCTAGAACCCACATATTGTATGTTAATTCACACAAATGGGCTACCATTTTTCTCAGGTTGGTAGCAGGTACTGAATACAGCAGGAAATGTTATGGTTTTCAAAGATTTTAGTATCTTTGAAGTGGTGGAAATGTAAAAAAACATGTATTTATTCTTAAAGTGACACCTTTTGGAAATATCTGTGCACTTCAGCCCAGGGATAGAAAGGCAAGTGACCCCTCATTTGATGCGGGAGAATGTCTACTTTTCAAAATGGTATACCTTGTATACCTTTCCTTCATGTCTCTAACAGTTATGAACACTTTAGTACAAGCAGCCATTTTCAAAGAAGAAAACAGGTAGGTGTAGTTAAGTGCTACTGGCACCCACTAAGGTAGGTCAACTCATTCCAATGGGGTGTCATTTTTCTTCTATGAGCACTAGCTAATGAATACAGTTGGAAATGCCATGGTTTTCACGGATTTCAGTGCATTTTAAGGGGCAGAAATGTAATAAAATGCCAATTTTTCCTATAGTGCTTATTTCTGGAAACATTTGGGCACACCAGGCTTGGGGTAAAAAGGCAAGTCACCCCTCATTAGATGCGGCAGGTTATCTACTTTCCAGAAATATATAGTTTTATATAGTTATTCCAATGTTTTAGGGTAGCTTTACCACAAAAATCCCTAGAATGCACATATTAGTTCATAAAGTTGAAAATGCCATTTTGTGCTCCTGGTGATTAGGGCTCTGCACTAGCCATAGGTGTCAGTAAAACTATACAAATTTGGTACTTTTTTTTTTTTTTACTCGGAGGACTAAGGTTTTTTTTCAAATAATTGAAACTTTCACAATCAAGGTAAAGGTTTTTGATACATAGTATGTGACGTAGCATCTTTTGTCATTATGACATCATAGCTTTTTGCACAATGCAAAATTTTCTTCATGTAAGGTACCACAAAAACAGCTCAATTCGTTCTGAGCGGAAATCAAGCCTAAACAGAAGAATAGCAAAAAATGCTGAAAATATATGTCTGGCCTACAGGGTACAGGAAATGGCCCAAGCCCCTGGCACTGGTGCCCAAAATTCTACTCTATATCCTAGATGAGGCCTATACAGAGGTAGGATAATATTAGCATCCCCTGCACCTACACCTCTTTTTATGCAGACTAGTACCCCATTTGCTCTTGCAGCAGCTAAGTGACTCCACACACCACTGTTAAGTATATAGTCTCTCAGTACTCCTAAATCTCTCTCTAATGAGGATTCCCCAAGTTGTTTCCCATCCAGACTATATGTAGCATGCATTTCTCTATAGCCGAAATGCATAACCTTACATTTATCTACATTAAATTTCATCTGCCACTTTTCTGCCCATTCACCTAAATATTCCTGCAGAGAAAACAACATCCAGGTCTGTATGTACTCCTTTACATAGCATAGTGTCATCAACAAAGATTGAGATGCTACTTTCAATTCCTACTTCTAGATCATTAATAAACAAATTAAAAAGAGTTGGGCCCAGGACTGAACCCTGCGACACCCCACTTATAACCTTAGACCAATTTGAAAAAGTTCCATTTACAACAACTCTGTCATCTATCATTTAACCAGTTCTCAATCCATTTGCAGATAACACTGTCCAAGCCAAATCCATTTAATTTATGCAGTAACCTGTTTGTGAGGCACTGTACCAAAGGCTTTTGCAAAATCAAAGTATACTACTACATCAACAGCAATTCCCTTGTCCAAATTACTACTTACTCTTTCATAAAATGCAAGTAAATTAGTCTGACATGATCTATTCTTCATAAAACCATGCTGACTCCTACTAATAGTATTCAGAACTATGTGAGGACAAACAATATTATCAGTTAGTAACCATTCTAGTATCTTACCCACTATGGAAGTCAAGCTCACAGGTCTATATTTTCCTGGTTTGGATCTTTCCCCTTTTTAAACAATGGAACTACATCAGCTTTCCGCCACTCACAGGGCGTTATGCCTGATGAAAGTGAATCAATACATATTAAGTATAATGGTCTCGCTATTACTGAACTAAGTTCCTTAACTACTCTTGGGTGTAGACCGTCAGGTCCAGGTGCTTTATTCACCATAACCTTTTCAGGTCTCTTTTGGACCTTGTCCTCAGTAAGCAATGTACATGATGGAGGAAATTCCGTGGTTTTGTCTATTTGCCCATAGCCTGTAATTGTTGCTTCCTTTGTATATACTGAAGCAAAGAATGTGTTTAGGGAGTCAGCCATAGCCTTATCCTCACTAATCAATTCACCCGTCTCAGTCATAACAGGACCAATATCAATCTTAACTTTTTTGTTAGTAATATACCTGTAGAATTGTTTGGGATTTTTCTTGCTCTCATCCTATATAATAATTCACTAGGATGTTTGTCACGATGCAGTCATGCGCAGTAGAGACTTCCCGCATTTGGGCAGTTTGTGCTGAGCATGATTGCATCGTGTGAGTGAGGCGACGCAAGACTGCATTGCTTGGAGCAGTGAGGTAGCGGCATCTTAGCCCTTTGAGTGTCAGAGGGGTAATGCGTTGCATACCCCATCTTACCATGATCAAGATGGGATCACCGGCTGCAGGATCTGACGTCCAAACTTGGCCTCTGCTGATGAGCTTACATCCAGTTTGTAATGTCTAATAAAAGGTAGACATAGATGTCCAAGTGGCTGCTTTACAAATCTCTGCCGGGGAAGCACTTGCTTTGTGCGTCCATGAAGTAGATACTGCTCTAATAGAATGAGCTTTGATCTTAATAGGAAGGACTAGGTTACTTATATGAAGTTGTAATACACTGCCTGATCCACCTAGCTATAGATGGTTTAGAAGCAGCTGACCCTTTCCTTTTCCCTTGGAAGTGGACAAAGAGAGAGTCAGAGGACCTAAAATCCCTAGTCATGTCTAGATAAGAGACGATACACCTGACCAAGTGTAGGGAATGAAGCCTTACTTCCTTATCACCTGATGGATTATTACAAAAGGAAGGTAAAATAATCTCCTGATTCAGGTGGAAATCAGAAACTACTTTGCCCCTAAAACTAGGCTTCATTTTTAGGACCACTTCATCCTGATGAAAGGTCAAGTATGGACTCTGACAGGAAAGTGCCTGTAGCTCATTTACCCTCTTGGCAGAGGTGATGGCTCTAAGGAACACAGTCTTCCATATTAGGTGTCTGATAGAAATCTGATCAAGATGTTCAAATAGATGAGAATATATAAGCTGATTTAGGACAATATTCAATATGGGACTATTCCCCTGATCTAGGACGGATCTTCTCAACAGCTCTGATGAATCTTTTTACCAGATCCTTTTCTGCCCAATGCTTGACAAATACTGCTGAAAGGGCTGATATTTGTACCATCAGGGACGCAGGACTAAGGCCCATGTCAAATCAGTTTTGTAAAAATTCCAAAACTGTTCCAATGGTGACTTCTTGTTTTGATAATTTGTTTTTGATGAACCAACATCTGAAGGTTTTCCAGATTTGATCATATATTCTATTAGTGGAGGATTTCCTACTAGACATAATGGTGTTTGCTACTTTGTCTGAACAGCCTTTAGATCATAAGTGTTGCCGTTCAACCTCCATGTTGTTAGGGTTTGGGTTCTGATGTAGAAGAGGCCCTTGATGTAGTAGGTCCTTCCTGTCCGGGAGTGGCCACGGTTCCTGGCACAATAACCTTACCATTTTCGAGAGCCATATCCTTCTTGGCCAGTTGGGGGCAATCAAAATAACTTCTGCTTTGTCCACCTTTATCTTTCTGAGTACTTCCCGTATGAAAGGGATGGATGGAAACACATAAGCCAAGGAGAACGTCCAGGGGTGATTCAGGGCATCCTGGGCTACTGCCTTCTTGACCTCCCATCTGGAGAAAAATCTCCTGCATTTTGAATTTTCCTTTCTGCAGGTTTCCATCTTCCCTGAACTATTCTTCAGTCCCAGGTTCCTCCCCATCCTATGGGGCTTGCATCTGTATATATAATTTCCCATTGATGGTCTTTTAATGGGTTGCCTTTCACTAGATTTTTCTTCTTTGTCCACCATCGTAGGCTTCTTCTGACCTCCAGTGGAAGTAGGATTGAATGATGGGGATCCTGCTGGTGAATCCAATGTCTCAGAAAATAAAGTTGCAAATTTCTGGTGTGGTACCTTGACCATGGAAGTATCTGAATGACTGATGTCATATGACCCAGACACTCCATAATTATTTGAGCGGTTTGTCTCTTTCCCTCTGAACTCCAGGATCCTCCTGATGATGTTGTGCATTCTGTCTTCTAACAGTGTTGCTAGTGCATTCAGCGTGTCTAGTCTTATTCCTACAAAGAGTAGATTCTGAGTGGGAAAGAGCTGGCTTTTTTCTGAATTTATCAGCCATCCCAAGTTTGTTAAATGTGTGATCACTGTCTGACTGTGATCCCTTGCCATTTCTTCTGACTCTGTAATGATCAGAAGGTCATTCAGATAAGGGATTATTTGAATCCCTTGCTTTCTTATAGTTTGCAGGGAAGCTGCTAGTACCTTTGTGAAGGTTCTGGGTGCGATGGATAATCCAAATGGGAGACATCTGAATTGGAAGTGTCTTCCTTTTATGGCGAACCTGAGAAATCTTCGATCCTCTATTCTCACTGGAAAGTGATAATAGGCATCTTGGAGATCTATTTTCATTAGAAAGTTGTTGGGGCAGACTGACCTGATAACTGTTTACGGATTCCATCTTGAAGTATTTCTGCTTCATATTTGTTGAGTGACTTCAGATCCAGAATTATTCTGCATGCTCCTGAAGCTTTCGACACTGCAAATAGAATGGAATAAATGCCAGAATACTTCTGTCACCTCGGAACTTGTTCCACCGCTCCCTTGTTGACTAAGTGCTGAACTTCCAATCTGAAAAGTTTGGCCTTTTGAGAATTCTTTGGCATTTGTGACTTCCTGAAGACCAGTTTTCTGGGGGGGAGGGGGTCTTATGAATTCCAGCAGATATCCTGTGTGTAAAATGTTGCATACCCATAGGTCGTCTGTCTTCAATTATGCCTGAAGTTGTGCAGGCAACCCCCAACCAGATTTGTAGACAGGAACCACTGAATTTCAGAATTCTTTTTTAAAAGGCACCTTCTTGGGGAAATCTCTTCTGAATGAACCTCTGGCACTTTGGTTAGACAGTTGTTTTCTTCCTTCGCCTTGTCTACCTTGATGACATCTTCCTTGACTACAAAAGGAATAGTTTCTGGGTCTGTATTGAGAGGAACGAACAGGGGAAGATCTTGGTTTCTTTCCTTGTGGTAGGAAAGCACTATGTCCCTCGATCAGCTTCTTAATAATTTCCTCCAGCTGAACCCCAAATAACATATCTCCTTTAAATGGTAAGGAAATTAACGTATTCTTAGAAGGCACGTCGGCTCCCCAAGACTTCAACCAGAGCGCTCTCCGTGATGATACTGATCAGGCTGAAGCCTTTGCCGCCAATCTTAGAGAGTCTAGTGAAGCGTCACATACAAAATGGTTGGCTTCTTTAATAATGGTTACGTCCTTTAACAGTTTCGATCTGGACCCAGATGAGTCAATGTTTTCCTCTAAAGGTTTTTAGCCAAATTTTCATTGTTCTAGAAACCGAGGCCAGAGCTATAGCTACCTTGGTATTATTCCCTATAAGGGAATATTGTTTATTTAGCACAGACTCTATTCTCTTCTCCATTGGATCTCTTAAAGCCGATTCCTCTTCTAAGGGAGTAGTAGTAGGTTTAGCCAAACAGGACACTACCGCATCTACCCTAGGGGTGTTAGACAACAATTTAACATCTTCTTCCATAAAAGGATACATTTTTGAGAATCGCTTAGTTATCGTAGCCCTTTTAACTGTTTTCTTCCATTCCTCCTGTATTATATTGGCAATGGAGTGATGAACTGTAAAGGTAAATGTACTTTTCTGGTTCCCCAAAAAGGCCGTATCCATAATGTTCAGTTCGTTTTGTTCTTCCTCAATACGTAGCGATTTTCTAATATATTTAAGGAGAATGCGCCTGTTCCTTCAACAATCTCTCCTTCCTCTTCTTCTGATGAATAATCAGAAGGATCCTGGCTATTTCCATCTTCCATATCTTTTACAGATGATGCACCCACTCATGGGTCCTCAATTCTTTTCCTGGGGTTTGAGGCCTCCTGAATGGGCGTAAAGGTCTCTTTCATGGAAGTCTGCATCCTTGATAGAAACTTTTGAAATTGGTGAGGTATTTCCTGCCCTTATGCTTCCTTCAAACAGTCTAAGCATAATTTAGACCCCTCTACAAGAGTAGTTTTTTTGTCACAGCCCATACACAGACCTTAGCCTTAGAAGTCTTGCTATCTGAGCTACTGGTCTCTTTAGGGGTCCCAGAATCAACTTTCTCCTTAGAGGAGCTGCCCTTGGCTGGGGTGGACATACTAACTAGTAGGTTCTACCGGATTAAAACTACAAACTTTATCTTAAACGGATTAAAATATATAAATACTAGTTGAAGAGCCCGTTACACGGGCCACAGTGCTACTGCCAGCCGGTCACAAGGTGGTCAAGCGCAGTATAGACTGCCTGCGCCACGGCTGATACAGAGCTGGACGCTCCTTCGGAGCGTCCAGCTCTGTATCAGCCGTGGCCCAGCAAGTCTCTAATGTGCATGACTGCATCATTACACACATTTTAGCGAATTATTATATAGGATATGTAGAATGTCTCCTACCTTGTCTTCACCTGGTTCTCCCTTATATAGTGTGTGTGTTCAAGTGATAGAACGCATGCTGTTTGGGCACTGTGTTCTTGCAGAAGGGATAAAGCATGTTCTTGCTGAGCCCTTCTCTTTCTTCCCCTATGCCAGGCATACTGATGATGCGGCCGATCCTGTGATGTCATCCTGATGCGCCCGCACTGAGAAGAAGGCATGAAAATCGGGAGGATCCAGGTACCTTGCTTCCAACTAACGGGGGAGGGCAAATGCATATGTATGGAGTCAACCGGTGCCTCCTATCCACACACGTTGTGGAGGCAGGGGCACCAGGAAGATTAGGTACTTTGTACCGCTTGCCTCTTTCTCCCAAGCACAGGTGAAACGAGGCTACTCGCCTTGCATCCTCCAGCTGGTAGGCCCAAAATAAGTGGAGCTGAAGGGGTGGAGTAAGCATATATACAAAATTATTCGGTCCTACCAGCTGGAGACAGGAGATAAAACCCACCATTTTCCTGTGACGGGGAGGACACCGAAGAAATCTCTCTTTATAACATATATTTCAGCAAATGGGGTTGCTAAAACTGCAGATAATGCAGAAAGTTGCACCTTTAGGGAAGCAGATTTTAATAGTCTCTGAAACCCATCCTGAAGAAAGTCTAAAATGTGTGCAGGGGATAACAGATCTATCAAGATGTTTGTTATGGCACCATTTATAGAAGATAGACCATACCCTGTTATATATTTTAGTTGTAGTAGGCCTGCGTTCATCAAGGATGGTCTTTATGACTGGTTCTGATAATCCTTTTTTCTCTTAGGAGAGCTCCTTTCAGCCTCCAGGCCTTCAGCCAAAAGAAGGCCGGATTTGGATGAACTAGTGGCCATTGTGTCTGTAGATTTGGAATGAGTGGTAGCTGTAGAGGTGGTGTGTGTGTGTGTGTGTGGGGGGGGGGAACGACATTTTTGTGAGATCAGAGTACCACACTTTCTTGGCCAGTCTGGTACGATGAGTATTACATCTGACTGGTCCCTCTTGATCTTTTGAATCACCTCGGTCAGCAGAGGGTAGAAGAGAAAAAAGGTATGCTAGTCAAAATTTCCATGGGAAACGAAGAGCATCCTGCCCTATCGCTCTGTGTGATCTACAGCGGGACAGGAATACTTGCTGTTCACATTGGATGCCATCAGATCTATTGATGGGCAGCCGAAAGCCTCTGTGACTTAGAGAAAGATCTCGATTGAGGGACCACTCTCCTGGATCCATGTGCTGACGGCTGAGGAAATCCGGCTGCCTGTTCAGATTTCTGGACAGACAGATGGCAGTCAGGGCCTGCAGTCTGTGCTCTGCCCACTGCAGAATCTTTAGTGCCAATTTGTTCAGAGTGACACTTCTTGTTCTGCCCTGGTTCTGGATGTACTGGACAGCAGCAATGTTGTCTGACCGTATCATGACAGGTGCTGTAGCGTGTACCAGACTGCTGTGAGCTCTAGAACACTGATGTGCAGAGAGGCCTGCTTGGGGCTCCATATACCCTGAACTGTCTTTGTGTTTCAAATACCTCCCCATCTGGTCTTGCTGGCGTCTGTATGAACTATGTGCCAGCTGGTCTCCTTCAGTGATCTTCCCTTGGAAAGACTGGATGGAAGACGCCACCACCTGAGTTCCTGTCTGGCGAGTTGTAGGACAGGAACTTTTTGCTGCAGGTTGTGCGGACTTTCCTTGAAGAACCGTAGGAAAATTTTACTGCGTCATTCGAGTATGGGATCTTGACCAAGGGATCACCTGCTGGGCAGAGGACAGGTTCCCTAGGATCTGGGAGAAGGCCTTTGCAGGTCTGAAATCTTCCTTTCAGAAGGAGCGAGAGTCTGTGCTGCAGACAGGTCTGTCTGTCGACAGAGTTGCAACTTGTTATACACTATTGAACTGTAGCAGCTCCAGGCATTTATTGGTGCTTGATGTGGACAGGACTGCAGATTCTTCTACGATGAGAATGTCGTCTAGGTAAGGTAGGACACAAATGCCTTTTTGAGGAAGTGCTGCTATGGATAATATCTTGGTAAAATCCCTTGGAGCTCAGGCTAGGCTGAAGGGTAGGACCCGAAACTGAAGGGGTTGATCGAAAATGTGGAACCTTAAGATTCTTCTGTGGGCTGGATTGACCGTAAGCATCCTTCAGGTCTATTCGTGTTAGGAATTACTCTGTCTGAACCATTTTGAATGCTGATGCCAATGTCTCCATCTTGAAGCTTTTGATCTTTAGATATGAATTTATTTCTTTCAGATCTAATATTAGTCATAATTCTTTCAAAGTCTTGGGAACGGAGAAAAGCATTGAATAGAACTCACAGTACAGGTTCTAGATGATGTAGTGCATCCCTCATCCCCCTTGCTGTTTTTTTTTTTTTAATTCCTGATCAGAGAAGTCTTGAAGTGATGGTGTGGTGGGACAGAGCGAAATTCTATTGCATGCCCTCTCTCTAGTATCTGAAGGACCCATCTGTCCGGGTTGGTCTTTTGCCATGAGTCCCGAAAGTATTCCAGTCTGCCCCTACTGGAAAGAGATGGGGTAAGCAGACCTTCATTGAAATTTTCACTGGAAAGCAGGCTTCCTCTGGAACTCCCTCCTGGTTCCAGTTTTAGCCCCTTGTCTACCACCTCGCTGACGCTGATCATAAGGACATCCTGGTCTGCAGTGCTATGCATCACGAAAGGATTGCTTCTTATAATTTTGTCTAGATGGAGAACCTCTGGCTCTGCGCTCCTGAGGTAAAAACGGACTTCTCTCCTGAAGACCGCTTAATATCTTCAAGCTGGTTACCAAATAATTTGTGGCCTGATAAGGGCAAGGAGACTAATTGGTTTTTGGACGATGCATCCGCATACCAAGCCACAAAGCTCGTCTTGCTGTAATTGAAAGGGAATATGCACATGCGAGAAACTTTGTGTTATCCAGGGAAGCATCGCATGAGAAATTGACAGGGTCTTTAATTGCAGACAAGTCTTTCAGCAGTCTGGATCATAATGCAGCTGTTCCGATTTTTTCCTAGAATTCAGTGAGCCACATCCACATAGTGCGGAATACACATGCCATAGCTGTGGCAGTCTTCAAGTTACCTATGGAGGTGAACTGCTTCTTTAGGGTGCTATCTGCACGCTTGTCCACTGGATCTCTGGAGGGTGGTACCGTCTTCAAACAGTAAGCTGGTGCAACATGATATTTGGGCCACCGCCGCATCCACTTTTGATTATGCAGTCCAGGAACTGGTTTCATCTTCAGAAAAGGGATATAGAAACTGCTTGCTTCTTCCACTATCTCTCCTTCAGCTGAAGAGAGTGCAGACTCCATTTCTATAATGCTACCTTCACACTCATCCTCAGGCATGCGAGAAGGGCCCTCATCTGGGTCAGAAATATGCGGACGTTTCCTTGCTGCCTCTTGCATGGATGAAAAAAATTCTCTTGCATTGACTCTTTCATCCACCCTAAAAAAATCTTTAAATTGTGATGGCACTTCAGCAGTGGAAAGCCTTTGGAGACATATGGAGCATAACTTAGCCTTGTCAGACATGGGAATCTTGGCCTCACATCCAGCACAAGTTTTTGACTTTGTGGTCTTATCTTCCTTGGGAGGATCAGGTCCAGACTTAGATTTCTCAATTTTTACTTCTTTAGTTGTATGTTTATACATTAACATGTCAAACGTAACCAGAAGAAACACTTGATGCCACAGATAAAGATAACTCAATACATCTATGACAGAGCTTACCTAGTTAATACAAATGCCACTTACATAACTGCCTGGCTTCCAGTCCCCCATCTTAAATAGCCACGCTGCCAGAGAACTCCTTCCTGGATATGCGTTCCATGTGTGGAACGCACGCGCCTCACATTCGGTTTCGTCAAGCTAAAGCTTGCAGCTTCATCCAGCTGCTCTGTTTGCCGGCGTGCAAAACAGGGAAACATGCAACCTCCCAGAAGGAGGTATGAGAAGCCGGACTTGCATAGTTTAAAATGTAGCCTTTAAAATGTAGCATTTAAGATTGGCTACATGAGGGAAAATAACAAAACGGTGCAAGCTGTACCTCTATTGCTATCAGATTTGGTCCTGCCAGCTGGGAGGCGGAGCTAACACCCACAGTTCATTGGCGTGGATCAGACACAGAAGAGAAGGAAAGGACCAAGCGCCGGTCCCCATGATACCAGAGCTCCCATGGACTATCCAGACATGACACAACCCAAACTAAAAAAAAGTGTCGGACACTAACTAACACAGCACACAGAACAAGAGCCAATCGAGCTCAAAAGGATAAAGAACTATATAAAGGCACAGGAAGGAAAAAGTCCTAGACAGGCAAAGCTGCCTCCAGGACTTTCCTGCCAAAGCTGGCTTCAGCCAAAGCCAGGACATCAACACGAGATGGCCGAGGTCTGAATCTTCAAGGAACTAAGGCTAAGGCCCTTGTTTACATCATCCTGCAAAAAAGACAGGATAGCTGTAAGATCAAATTCCTGTGAGGACAGATCCCTGAGGGGGGAGAGAAGGGAAGAACCTGAAGGGGGGCAGGGATTTGAAAGGAATCCTGTAACCTTCTGAGACCACCTGTAATACCCACTGTTCCGCAACAGAGTCTGTCCGAATACTCAAAAAGTGATGCAGGTGGCCCCCTATTGGTCGCGGACCAGGGTTCGGCGAGTCATGCCAAAGGAGGTTTGGTGGAGGTGTGCTGACCCTCAGAAAAGTTGGCCAAAAGGGATAAAAGGTCAGCTTTAGGAGCACTTGTGTACAGCAGTAATCAGTAGTTCAGTCCAGACTGCAGTAGCCCTGTTGACCCATGCAGAAGCCAAAGTAGGCCTCATGGACGCACCTATGACTGAAGTTAGCTTTCAAAACCGCATCTAGCTTTCTGTCAGTCACATCTTTTAGAAATGAAACTCTGCCACAGCCAAGACAGTGGACTTGGAATGCCTAGAAATGGGGGAACCAACCCGAGGAGTAGCAGCCCATTGAGTCAAGGCAGCTTCAGAAAAGGGATAGAGTTTAGAGAACCTTTTTAACAGAGAAAGGCGCTTATCAGGAGTCTTCCACTCATTCAGGATAATTATCCACAGTGGGATTAGGTGGAAAAACAGTGCATGACTTCTTAGGCTTATGAAAGATGTCAGAAGTAGCTTGTGGTTCTACAGGAGTTGAGGAGATATTTAAAGTGGGCAATACCTCCTTAATGAGACCCTCAGCAGAGGGTTCAGGGTCAGCTTCAAAGGGGAGGTCACCGTAAAAGTGTGAAGCCCATTCAGAACACACACCATCCTCAGAGTCTCCATCTGAATCCTCAAAGGAAGAATCAGATAAATCAGGAATGCCAGGAGCCTTAGGGGCCACAAACCTGAAGAAGGTGGGGGGTCTCCATGACTGAAGAATCCCTTGAATAGAGAGAGGAAACGGTGCCACAGAGGACTTTAAGTCCTTGACAGAATGTGGCTCTCAATCAGGACTGGAAGGCCCTGTCGGAGACACGGGGGCTGCAGCACATGAGGGGCATAAATATCCCATATCCCTGAACTGCATGTGGAACAGTATGTGAAGGGGGTCTGAGATGCCCCTGAGTCCTTAGCCTTAGGCCTAGCCCCATGTCCAAGTGGATCCATCATCCTAACAGGAGAAAGTATCAAGACAGTAAAGGAAGACCCAAATACTGTTACCCAGATTAACCCCTTCACATCCAATGACGTGTCCGGACCATCACACTTGTCTGTGACTTAAGGACCAGTGATGGTCCTGGCACGTCAAGAGATAAATCTTAAAATCGCCACTGCTGTGCGCAATGGGAGACATGCAGGCTGTTACTGGGTGCGAATCAGATGTACTAAAATGCATATGATAGGAGGAGTGTTTTGAAAACACTGCTTCTATCACATCTCTCTGTCTCCCTTCTCCTAAGACACAAATCTTAAGAGAAAAGAGACAGAGATCGTTACTGTGTGTCCTGTGCTCCAGTCAGCGTTGCAGAGTTGCAAAAAGAGAAGAAAAAAAAAAAAAAAAAATATTTTGTAATTCTTACCGTTATTTGTATTTCTTCTGTGTCCCTACACGGCATGTAAAAATGGGTTGTGTCTCCGCCCTCCAGCTGGGTAGGACCTCCTCTACTCCTCAAAAGTGAAGTTCCGGTAGCAGCATCAGTTTCCTTTTGGCCAAGCTGCAAGAAAAAAAGACGAGAAATAGTGAAAACAAGATGGGGTAGGGTATGCTGTGTAGGGACACAGAAGAAATACAAATAACGGTAAGAATGACAAATATTTATCATTTCTTCTGTGTCCCTCCTCGGCATGTAAAAATGGGTCTTAAAAAGCAGTACCCATAGCAAGGGGAGGGAAAACAGGACATGTCAATCAGGAAAATATTATTAATAAAAAAAAAGAGGACAAATCCTACCCAGTTCAAGAAGGGATGACGGCCTCCAACACCTTCCTTCCGTACTTGGCATCGGCCGAGGACTGGACATCCGGATGATAATGTTTGATGAACGTGGACAATGACGACCAAGTTGCTGCCTTACAAATCTCAGAAGGAGAAGCTTCAGCCTTCTTGGCCGAGGAGTTGGATAGTGCCCTAGTAGAGTGGGCTTTCAGGTTTTTAGGAACCTGCTTCCTTGTAAGCCAACTGAATGGAAGAAGTAATCTATCTGGATATGGAAGCCTTGGAAATGGATTTCCCTTTGAGCTTCCCCTGAAAGTAGATGAAGAGGGAGTCGGAGTTTCTAAATTCTTCCATCCTCTTTAAGTAGATTGAAATAGCCCTTATCAAATCCAGATTATGAAACTGCTGTTCCTTAGGATTTTGAGGATTGGCACAAAAGGATGGTAAAACAATCTCCCAGTTTAGGTGAAAATCAGAGATGACTTTTCCCCTAAAGGATGGTTTTGGTTTTAAGACTATTTTGTCTTGATGGAATACCATGTAAGGACTGCTACAGGATAAGGACTGTAACTCATTCACCTTGCGGGCAGAAGTGATAGCTGTCAGGAAAAGTACTTTAAAAGTCAAAAATTTAAGTGGAATATCTACCATGGGCTCGAAGATATGGACCTAGACAAATGAGCCAAGACTAAGTTAAGATCCCATGGTGGAATAGTATTACGAATAGTAGGCCTGATTTTGGATATTGCTCTCAGGTATCTTTTAATAAGGTGAATATCAGACAACCGAGTAGCCAGAATGGCTGACAGAGAGGAAACTTGGACTCTGATACAGGCAGGCCGTAATCCTGCCTGGAAACCATCCTGCAGAAAATCCAAAATTCTTGAGATAGAAATGAGTGAGTCTTGTGGAAACTTGGACTTAAGCCAGGATAAGAAGGTAGACCAGACTTTGGAATAAACCACCGAAGTAGATTTCTTTCGACCGGCAATGATGGTACTAGCAACAGAGTCTGATAATCCTTTATTTCTTAACATGAGCCTTTCAGCCTCCAGGCAGTCAGACGTAGCAAACTGAAGTTTGGATGCACTACCGGTCCTTGAGTCAGAAGGTTGGGAACCAGAGGAAGTTGCCAAGGTGGTTGTATTGACATGGCTACCAGGAAGGAATATCAAGGCCTTCGGGCCGAATCTGGGGCAATCAAAATAACATCCGCCTGATCTCTCCTGATCTTGCGGACTACATCCATTAATATTGGAATTGGAGGGAAGACATGCGCCAGGTTGTAAGTCCATGGAATTTTCAATGCGTCTTGTCCCTCTGCTCCTTCCATCTGGAACTATACCTCCGGCATTTTGCCTTTGTCCTGGAAGCCATGAGGTCTATCTCCGGCTGACCCCATCTCAGACAAATCTGTTTGAAGACCGATGGATTCAAGGACCATTCCCCTGGGTTTATGGTGGATCTGCTTAGGTAATCCGCTATAAGATTGTGCTTTCCTGTTATGTGGGAAGCGGAGATGCTTTTCAGATTCTTTTCTGCCCAAAGAAGAAGTCCTCGTGCTTCCTTGTATAGACTGAGACTTCTTGTGCCTCCTTGATTCTTCAGGTACATAACTGTGGGCAGATTGTCTGAATAAATCAAGACCTCCTTTCCCCTTAGTTTGTCCTTTAGTTTCTGAAGGCAATTCCAAACAGCTCTCATTTCCAGAATATTTATGTGGAGATGTCTTTCTGAAGGCATCCACTTCCCCTGGACAAGGATTGACCTCCACTTGCCTCGCCAGCCTGTAAGGCTGGAGTCTGTGAACAGTATCTTCGTGGTTTGTTCTTCCAGAGATACCCCCTTCCGGAGGTTCACTCTTCTTAACCACCAATTCAACTCCTTCCTTGCAGATGGAAGTAGGGATATTTTCTGGAAGGGATTCCCAGAATCTTTGTCCGAGAACCTCAAGAAATTCCATTGGATGGAGCGAATGTGTAATTTTGACCATGGAATTACCCGAGTAGTTGACGTGAGATTGCCCAGAAGCTCCATAAATTCTTGAGCCGTGTGAACCCATCCTTTCTTGAAGTGAGATACCTTCCTGGAGACCCTGGTTACCCTATCCTCTGTCAAAGTGACCATGTTGTTCCCAGAATCCAGATTCAGTCCCAGGAAGGTGATTGCTCTGGTTGGGACTAGCTGTCTCTTCTCTTCCTTTATTAACCGACCTAACTGATGAAGATGCATCGGGGACTACTGAGTGTGCAGAACCGCTTGAGATTGGGATTCCTCCAGAATCAAAATGTCGTCCAAATATGAGATGACATGAATCCCCTGCTTCCTTAAGGGCTGAATAGCTGCTGCCAGAACCTTGGAGAACACCCTGGGAGCTGAAGATAGGACGAAGGGAAGAACCGTAAACTGGTAGTGGTTTCCTCCTACTGCGAACCTCAGAAACTTTCTGTGAGATGCTCTTATGGGAATGTGTTGGTATGCATCTCTGAGATCGATCGTGGACATAAATACCCCTGGAAATATTGTCTTTATAACTGAAGCTGTTGATTGCATCTTGAAATGAGATTCAAGTCTTTGAGATCTAAAATTGTCCGGAACCCTCCTGAAGTCTTGGGAACTAAAAACAGAACCGAATAGATACCAGAACCCTGCTGATGCAAAGGCACTGGCTCTATTACATTGTTGGATAGAAGGTTCTTGATAGCATTCACAAAGGCTGCGGCTTTCTCCAGACTGGAAGGAATTCTTGACTGGATAAACCTGTGGTGAGATGCGGTCTTGACAAATTCTAGCGGGTACCCTAGCTGCAAGATCTGCCTAACCCAACGATCTGGATTTGCTAATAGACCCCAGGCAGGCAGAAAAAGACCCAGTCTGCCCCCAGGCCTGCTTCTCTTCATGGGAGCTCTTTCTTGGTTTGGGGCTTCCTAGGAAAGTCCCTCCTACAGCCACCTCGGAAATTCTGGCCAAATCCTTGCTTCCTGTGGTAGTAGGATCTTCCCTGGAATCTAGATGGTTCACGAAAGGAGGGATTTCGTCCTCTTGATCAAGACCAGTGGTTCTCAAGCTTTTTCTGCTCAAGGCACACCTAACATGCAGTCTGGCATTTTCGGGGCACCCCTGTCATTTTATGTAATTTGTCAAGGGTGCAATGAAGGTTACAAATACATAAATATAGAGTTATTGTTAGACCTCACAACTAAAATAAACCTATTGTGCATTGTAATATCCTTAAATATACAGTTGTAAGTCTACATTCAAATTTTTATCAAAGCCTTATAGACACAATGGGGCACCCGAAGTGGGTGTCCGTGGCACACCAAAGTGCCACGGCACCCTGGTTGAGAAACACTGATCCAGACTGTCTGGGGGAAGAGAATCTCTGACGTCTATCTTGTGGTAAGAAGGAACTCTTACCTCCCGAGGCCTTCTTAATAATATCATCAAGGTGCTCACCAAATAGAGAAGTTCCAGAAAAAGGCAGGGAAACCAATTTACTTTTGGGTGATGTGTCTGTATTCCAGGATCTCAACCATAGGGCTCTTCAGGCAGCAACCGAGAGTGCAAAAGATCTGGCAGTAAGGCGAATGATATCCGAGGATGCATCACAGGAAAAATTAGTTGCTTCTTTCATAACTGCAACTTCTTTCAAAAGTTTAGATCTGGAGATGTTGGACTCAACCTTATCTTCAAGATTACACAACCATATTCTCATAGTGCGGGCTAAACAATCAACCGCTGTAGCTGCCTCGAGACTATGTCCTAAAACTGAGAACTGAAGTTTGAGTATCCCATCCAGCTTCCTTTCCATGGGATCCTTGACAGATGTTCCGTCCTCTAAAGGCAGTGTCGTGCACTTGGCTAACTGCGCTACTGATGCATCTATTTTAGAGGGCAAAATCCAAGGCTTGGTATCTTCTTCCTTAAAGGGATACATTCTTGAAAATCTTTTAGGTACCGTGGACGTCACCCAATCTCCACTCTTCTTTTACCAAGTCCAGGATGTACTGATGTAAGGTGAAAACTGGAACATCTTTTCTTTTTCCCAAAAAGGCAGCATCCATTATGTTCAGGTCCTGTGGCGTATCAGACAGACCCAATGATTTTTGGATTATGTGAATCAACCCATCAATCTCATCTATACTAAATGAGCCTTGTTCCTCACTCACTTCTCCCTCTTCCTCAGAGGAGAACTCTGATTCTGGATCAAACAAACTAGATTCCTGGTTATCTTCCTCCCACATGGCTGAAGTACCTTCCCCAGGATCAAGACGCTGACGTTTCCTGGAAGGTTCACCCTCTTGCATAACCCTAAAGGTGTCCTGCATGGGCGACTTCATCCAGCTTAAAAAATTGGAGAACTGTGTTGTCATATCCAAACCAGCAGCAGTCTTAATACATTCTTGGCATAACTTTCCTGACTCAGTTAAGCTTAATTTTGCATTACAATTAAGGCAATACTTAAGCTTAGGAACACTTATCCTCCTTGCCAGAGGCCTCAGGCTTCTCCTTCTCTTTATCTCTCTCCATCCTTCTCCCTCTCCTTGTCCTTCTTGTCTTTATCCTTCTCTTTATCTCTCTGGCCCTTAGAAGAAGACATTTTTACAGACCCAGATAATAAGAAAAGGTCTTACCTTATATACCCCAGTAATAAGGGGGAGGACAAGGGACCCAGAACCGCCTCACAGCCATTTCCCACGGGCGCTGCATGCCTTCCTGCAGAGTGCGTTCCACTCCTGGAACGCATGGTAATAAAGCGACACTTCCACTTCCTACTCGCGCCTGTCTTGCAATACCACGCTGGGGACTGTCGGAGGATAGCTGTGCTGGAGGTACATCCTGCTTGCCGTACACAGAGGGCAAGGAAGGATGAAGTTCAGCAGAGCAAGACCCGGTAGCGCTGAAGCGGGTACATAGAGCCGCTGAGTCGCTTGCTCAGTGGACAGACTCAGCAGCCCAGGAGAGGAGAAGGAAGGAGCACAAGATAAGTAACAACAAAACCCGTCCATCCAGCTGGGTAGGACAAAAGAAAACTGATGCCTCTACCGGAACGTCGCTTTTGAGGAGTAGAGGAAATCCTAACCAGCTGGAGGGCGGAGACACAACCCATTTTTAAATGCCGGGGAGGGATACTGAACAAAAATTTATATTTTTTCCACTTGATCACTATTTAGGCTTTTTAGAAAAAACGAGGGTAGGTGGGTTAAGTTGTAAGATGCAGCGTTTATACTCTGCTGAAGAGGCGTATGCCTTTTTGGCTTCCGATTCAGAAGCCACAACACTGCCTCCGATTTAGACATTTCCCAGTTCACAGAGCGCAACAGTGATAGTTCTAGTGATCATGCTGGGCCATCTACTAAGAAGAGGTGTACTGCCCCAAGACATGCCCCAAAAGCAGGCCCAAGACATGCCCCAAGGCCTGCCCTTCATCCAGAGCCTAGTGAATATCAGTACCATCAGTGGGATTAAGTCCAGAAATACCCAATTTCACAGGCAGCCCAGGAAAAAATGTAGATGTGGCTGTTTTTAACCAGGAGCAGTTTTTTAAATTTATTTTGGGGGTAAGAAATTTTGGGGGATATTGCAGCGCAAACAAATATTTATGCAGCCCAATACATTGCAGCCAATCCCACACGCTATGTTTCAAAGAGGCAACCATGGTATCCCACAGGTGTTGCTGAATTCAAGAAATTCTGGGCCGTAACTATGGCTATGGGGATATTTAAAAAGCCAAGCATCAGGTCATACTGGAGCAAAAATTCTGTATGTTACCCCCAGTTTCGGCCAATGAGCTAGAGAAACTATGAAATGCGTTTGCGCTTTATGCATTTCAATGATAACACCGTGTGCCTCCCAAAAGATCACCCCCAGTATGACAGGCTGTATATAATTCGCCCATTATAACTTATTTGGGAAAAAAAATGCTCAGAAAACTATATCCCCAAAAAAGAAATATCTGTTCATGAGTCCTTAATGAAATAAGAGAAGGCTGGGTTTTAAGCAATATATCTCCTCCAAGCGCTCCAAGTTTGGAGTAAAACTTTATAAGTTGTGCGAAAGCAACACAGAATACACCTATGCTTTTTTCACATTTATGAGGGCAAGGACAGTCAACTTGAGCCTCCTGTTTGCCCTAAATATCTGGAAACCAATGGCAAAATTATTTGGGATCGCCTTTCCCCCCTATTAAAGGATACCAGTTATATGTAGATAACTATTACACAAGCCCCCTTTTATTTCAATCACTTTTTTTTTTATTTTGACACAGTGGCCTGTGGCACTGTTAGACGAAATTGTAAAGAGATGTCCAAAAAAATTATAAACTGAAAGCTACGAAAGGGAACGTCCTTAGCTTTGTGCCAAGATGAGCTACTGGCAGTCAAGTTTACAGACAAAAAAAAAGGATGTGTACATGCTGACAACTATGCATGATGAGGGAACTGTGCCAGTCTCTGTCCATGGCACGGTCCTCAGGAAGCCAGTATGCATCAGAGACTACAATAAACACATGGGGGTGTTGATTTTTGTGATAAACTCATGCAGCCTTAACTCACCATGAAAAAAATCTACAATCTGGTATAAGAAGGTTGCCAATTTACTGATGCAGACTGTTTATAATTGGCGTGTAATTTTTAAATTGGCAAACCCCAGTCAAAAAAAAAATAAAAAAATAAAAAAAATAAAAAAATCCCTTTTTTGCAGTTCCAAATGCATGCCATTTCCCGTTTTCTGTTTCAAGGGGAAACAGCAGTTTTACAACAGAGACCCGGTTTAGGACGCTATGCATTTAAAATCCCCCCAAAAAAGTAAGCCACAGAAATGCTGCCGGGTGTACTACGCCAATGGCAAATGTGCAGAAACCACCTTCTACTGTCCTGATTGCCCTACAAAACCTGCGCAGTGCAGTAATTCTGTAATTTAATTATTTGGCCAAACTTTCTCACTAAAATATCCTGTTTGTTTTTTCCCAAAAAACACATCCCTCCTTAGATCTAACACTATGACTATATAATGGGAACAACCCTGTTTTTTCCATGTCTGAAAACAGAAACGTGCATGTTCTCAACTAAACCCAGTAAATCCCCCAAACCCTGACAAACCTATGCATATGGGGCATTGCAATACTCAGAAAATGTAGTTGAATTGTGGACAATGCATTTTTACAAATCTACAAATATTCTGTGCTTGAAATCCAAAGCAACACCGAAATATAGGTGTGAAAAAAGGTAAAAAATTACTCATCAATATTTGTTTTTCCTCTGTGTCCTTCCATGGCACACTATGGGTTGTTGGCTCTTCCCTCCAGCTGGTAGGATCAAACTATTTTCTATAAATTTCTATAAATTTCATCCTGCAGTTATACAGTTGTCCAAGCTGAAAGATAGGAGAGGTTAGAGTTGCAACACAAGTGGTACAAATATGCCACAATTTACATATCAGAAGAGTGAGGCAGTAAGCATGGAACGGATACTGATATCAAGATAACCAGAATGGAGGGTTGCCATGGAAGGACACAGAGGAAAAACAAATATCGGTGAGAAAATTTCACCTTTTCCTCTGTGTCCAATCTGTGTGCATACTGTGGGACTTACCAAAGCAGTACCCCAGCCTGGGAGGGGTGCAGATGGGAGATTCAGACAGGAACGGCTGCTTCAAGCACCTTCCTGCTGAATTTGGCATCTTCAGATGCTTGAAAGTCTAGTCTATAGTGTTTTATAAATGTAGAGACAGACGACCAAGTAGCAGCCTTACAAATCTCCTGAGAGGATGCAGCTGCCTTCTGAGCCCATGATGTAGACATGGCCCTGGTAGAGTGGGCATTAATGTCTTGAGGTGGTGGTAGATCCGCTGATTCCTATGCTAGCTGGATAAATCCCTGAGCCATCGGGAAATGGATGGTTTTGAAGCTGTTGTTCCCTTGAACTTCCAACAAAAGTGCACAAATAAGGCGTCAGACTTAGTAGTTGGGATCTGTTGAGATATTTTTTTAAGGCATCGAATAAGGTCCAGATTATGCAACTTCTTCTCCAACTCATGTTGTAGGTTAGGACAGAAGGAAGGTAGGACAATATCCTGGTAGAGGTGGAATTCTAACACTACTTTAGATCGAAATGAGGACCTGGGACGCAGGAATATTTTATCCAGGTGGAAGACCAGGAAGGGTGGATTTCTCAGCAGTGCTTGCAACTCCCCCACCCTTCTAGCAAAGGTTATAGCAGTTAGAAAGACGGTCTTGATAGTAATGTGCTTTAATGAGAGAACCTTCAAAGGCTCAAAATATGAATGCAAGGCCAGCTGCTGGAGCACCAGGTTGAGGTCCCAAGGGGTAACAGTCTCACGAATGGTAGGCTTAATTTTCATAATAGAAGTTAGATATCTCCTAATAAGATAATTGTCAGCATAGGGAGTAGCCAGTACTGCTGAGATGGCAAAGAACTGCACTTTTAAGGAGGCATGCGTAAGGCCCTTCTGGAATCAGCCTGAAGTAAGTCCTGAATTTTAGGGGCAGATATATTAGACTGGTTCAATTTATGCTATTGGCACCAGTTATGGAAGATGGACCAAGCCCGGTAGTAGATTTTTGACACGGTTGGTCGTCTGCCCTGTAAAATTGTGTCAATAACGGCTTCTGAAACTCCTTGAAGCATTAGAGATTGCCTCTCAGCCTCCAGGCCCTGAGAAGGAAAAAAGCCGGTTGTAGATGGACCAGAGGGCCCTGTATTAGTAGTTCTGGGATGTCTGGAAGCTGAATGAGAGGTCTGTTTGACATTTGCATTAGGTCCGTAAACCATGGTTTCCTTGACCAGTTTGGGACGATGAGAATGACCTCCGCCATGTCAAGTTCTATTTTCCGGACTACTGCCGAGAGAAGAGGAAGAAACAGGTAGGCTAACGGATAGTTCCATGGCAGATGCAGAGCATCCTGCCCTAGGCTTTGTGGCTCATGCCATCTGGACAGGAAAGCCTGGCATTTCCTGATGTGAACAGTTGCCATCAGGTCTATCGATGGGTGTCCCAGCTGTTGTATTATGGACTGAAAAACCTCCTTTTTCAGGCTCCATTCCTCCTTAAGTAATCTGCTTGAGTGTTGAGGTGGCCGGACAGATCAATTGCTGTTAGAGAAAAGATTTTTCTCTGACCGGAACAGAATCTTTAGTGCCAGTCTGTTTAACCTTGGGCTTCTGGTTCCTCCCTGATTCAACAGATATTGAACTGCAGCGGTACTGTCTGACCGGATTAGAACTGCGGTATTTTGGAGATCTCGACTGAAATGTTTTAGGGATTTCTATACTGCCAGAAGTTCCTGTACGTTGATGTGCAGGCGACCTTCTTGGCTTGTCCAGGTTCCCTGAACAGTTTCCTGATTCCATATGCAGCCCCAACCTTGACTTCTGGCATCTGTGAACAGGATCTGTCAGTCTGGTTCAGATATGGGACATCCTGCTGCTACATGCTGCAGTTGACTCCACCATGACAATTCCTTCCTGGATGTTGCCATCAGTGAAATTTTCAGAAGCAGATTTGATGGATTCCTTCTGTAATAATGTAGACAATTTTCCTGAGTCCTGCGTGCATGGATTCTGGCCCAAGGGATGATCTGGAATGCTGAGGACAGATGTCCCAGCAACTTTGAAATACTGTGCGCCGTGTGGGGAGTTTCTTGAAGGAAATTCTTCACCTTGTTGAGACTCATGTTTTGACAGTCTAAGGACAAGGTCACATAGTTTTGGTTTGTGTCTAAGTGGATCCCTAGGAATAAACTCTGGGATAGAGTCAGTGATCATCCATCCTAATTGATGTAAGATATTTAGACAGTGGTTTGTACTGGATACTGCACTCGGGAATGAGGAGTCCATTACCAGTATATCGTCCACATAATGGATGATGGACTTGAAGCCATTGTCTTAATTCTGCCATGATCTTGGAGAAGACTTGAGGAGCCGAGGTCAGCCCACAATATTGGAAATGTTGACCGAAGATGTGAAACCTCAGATATAGCCACTGATCCCTCCTGAACAGGACAGTATAATGTGCATCCTTTAAGTCAAGTAGAAGCTCCTATATCTCTCCTGTAGAGGCACTGCTTCTATGTGGTAAAGCAATTCCTGAATGGCGGGGATGTCTGGGGATGGATGACTTGAAACAGTGCGGTACTGGAGCAGTTTGTAGTTCCAATGCGTATCCCTTCTGAATGATCTCCATCACCCATCTGTCACGACGAATCTGATCCCAAGCGTGATTGAAATCTCCAGCCTGTTCCCGACTGGAGGAACAGAAGGGGAGACGCTGGCTTCATTGGGAGAACTGGCCTTTCTTCTGGAAACCCCTCTGATTCCCAGATCTTAGGGGCTGCTGAGAGCCTCTTTGCTAGTGCTCATATGCTCTGCCTGGCTTGTAGATCCTAGCATCCCAAAAGCACTGCTTCCTTTATGTCCCATTCCGGCAGGCGATCTTCTAGCTGTTTTCTTGTGGCAAAAAGGAGCTCTTGCCTCACAAAGATCTTTTTATTATGTCTAATTGTTCTCCAAATAATTTAAGACCTGTAAATGGAAGGGACACATCTATTCTTTGATGAAGGGTCAGTCTCCCATGCCTTAACCCATAAGGCCCTACAAGCTGTTACTGACAAGGATAAAGCTTTAGCCAAGAGATGTATGTTGTCCAGGGAGGCATCACATGAGTAGTTGATGGTGTTTTTAAATACTTATAGATCTTTAAGAATTCATTATCTTCTCTTCTAAATCATTCATCCAAATGTGCAGGATCCAAAACATAGAGGCCATTGCTATTGCTGTCTTCAGATTCTGACCTATGGTAGAGAACTGCTTTTTCAGGACACTGTCCACCCTCCTTTCCATAGGGTCCTTAAAGTGGATCTATCACATATATAGAAGTAATGCTCATTTAGCAAAAAAGTTTAACATGTTACTTATTTTAAAAAAAAAAAAAAACGTTATCTGCACAAAAATCAATGTTTAAAAAGTACCCAGCAGCCTAATTCCACTTGCCGCAGAGGCTGCTCTCGTCCCACTACCCAGCATCCTCCAATGATGGAGGCTGTCTCTAAGCTGGAGCGATCTTATTTGCTAGATATCACTCTCTGTCAATGAAATCGCTGCAGCTTAGAGAAAGAAAGCCTCAATCATCGGAGAATGCTGGATAGTGGGACGGAAGGAGAGGCAGTGCTGCAAGCTGGAAGTAGGCTGCTGGACACGTTTTAAATATAAATTTTTGCATAGATAAAGGTTTTTTTTGTTTTTTTTTTTAAACGCATAACATGTTAAACTTGTTTGTTAAATGCTCTAACTAATGAGCATAACTTTTCTATATGTGATAGATCCACTTTAAGGGTGGTCCCATCCTCTAATAGAATTGCAGTTCTACATGAAGTTTGAGCAAAGGCTGCATCAACTTGGGGGGGGGGGGTACCACAAGGATGTATTTTCTTCAGCAAAGGGATATAAACGTTGAAATCACCTTGATACAGCACCTCTTTTCTCAGACTGCTTCCATTCAGACTGTATTATTTCTTGTATGGAAGATTGTACTGGAATTTGTGGGCTCTTGCAGCAGACAAATGCTGCGTCCATAACATTTAACTCTTTTTTTGGACCTCTGGTAGAGCTAGGGACTCTCATGGCCCTTACCAGACCGTCTATTTTGTCCAAGCTGAAACTACCAGTTTCTTCAGGAAGCTCACCTTCCTCAGCTGAAGAGGCTTCAGAATTTATTTGAATGAAGTCGTTTTCAGGTCTCCTGGAAAGTCCTTCATCAGGGTCCGGTCCAAGGCCCTGGGTCTCTTTTTTTTACTGTCGCTTGCATGGAAGTGAAAGGTACAGGTACTTAAAGGGATAGTAATACTTCGTTTTAACTTTATTTTTTTTTGTAGGCATTAAAAAAACATGAAGAATGATATAAGTCTTATCTCTCAAACCTTTATGGTTTATGAGATATTCACAAGCAAAGTTCCCCTCCCCTTTTTCCTAGTGTAAGCCATCTCTTCTCAAATGCGAGTCTGGTTGTATGACAGGACAGATAACAGAAGGGGACAATTTTCTTTGTGTGAAAACAATGAAAGCCCTTCCCCCTTTGACAAATTTTTCAGCTTTTTCCATTATCTTAATTGAAGATTGTCCCTCTCTGCAGGCTACCTGGGAATCTCCCTTCTGATCTGGTTGAACAGGGAAGGGATACTTTGTTTGTGAATATCTCTTAAACCATAAAGGTTTCAGAGATAAGACTTATATCATTCTTCATGTTTTTTTAATGCCTACAAAATAAAATAAAGATAAAACGAAGTATTACTATCCCTTTAACTCCTTGCAGCTCACTTCGTGCATGCAGCAGATAATTTTTCCAGCTCTGAAAAAGGTAGTTTCTGATCACATCCTGCACAATTTTTACATTTTGGTGTTGTTTTATCCTCCTTGGAAGGCTCAGCTGCCTTAGGTTTTTCACTCTTGGATTCCTCTTGTGCAGACATAACAATAGATGCAGATTAGTGGTGAGTTACAACCGCAGCCTACCAGACATTAAACTATGCTGTTCTACAGCAATAAGATTAACAGACAAGACATATGTCTGACATACCTGCCAGCTTAGGATGCCATCTGCTACCATTTAAATGCCTTGTGAGACCGGAACATGTAAGTTCCATCATGCATTCCACCACTGGAATGCAAGATATGTTACTTCCGGTTCCAGTTAGTAAAGCTTGTCTGGAAAGCGTGCGCACTCAGGGGCAGTACTGGAAGAGGATGATGAGGCTGGGGATGGCATGGCAACAAGCAGATACCAGGAACCCAGGAGGCAACAGCAGGATTTCTTCTTTAAAGACACACCTTCCATACCTCAGGTGGGTCCCAGCGTTTCAGCTTATAATGCAACCCGCAATAAGGCAGGCCACATGGGATTAAAAAAACAAAAAGTGAACCCAAGTCTTGAGAGAGAGTGGCAAAAGCCTCCATCCTCCAGCTAGATAGGACCAAATAACTGCAGGAGGAAGGTAACAAATTAAATTTATAGAAATTAGTTTGATTCTACCAGCTGGAGGGCAGAGCCAATTACCCACAGTATGCTGTGCATTGGACACAGAGGAAATCCAGGGTTTGGTTTTCCCCCCCCCCCCTTTCTTACTGCAGGTCTTCGGAAGGATTGGTGGTAAAATGACAGAAAAAAATTGCCAGAATGTACCTAGACTAAAACCCAGGGTTGTATTCCTTTCTAAAATATATTTTGGATTTTGGAGGTAAAATATTAATTGTAACATTGCCAAACACCCCAAATAAGACAAAGGCACCAGTTATGCGAGCTGTAAAAATGCCACATCTGAAAATGGAACGCACATGTTCCCAACTGGGCCCAGTAGATTCCCCCTTACCCTGACAAACCTATGTATATGGGTTATTGCTGTACTCAGGAAAAGCAACTGAACATTAAATCAATGCATTTTTTAAATTTTCCCCTATCCTGTGCTTGAAATACACATCAAAATTGATATATAAGTGTGAAAAACGCAGATTTTAAATTTCAATAAAGTTTTACGAGGGATTGGTGGTAAAATGGCTGAGTGAAACATTTTAAAAACCTACATAAAATGAAAGCCTGGGGTGTCTACTTTCCAAAAATACACTTTTGGGGGGAAATTTTTAAAGTGGAGCACTGGAACACAGCCCCAAATAAGACATGGCACCATTGAAGCAAGCTGTGAAAATTCGAAGAGTGAAACTGGAAACACGCATTTCTCAATTTGGGCCCCGTAACTCCCCCAAACCTTGTGAAACCTATGCATATAGGGTACTGCCATACTCAGAAGAAGGAGTTAAACACTAAACAATGCATTTTTAAAAATATTCAACTATCACATGTGTAAGGGAAAATATTTGCTTCTGCAAGGCCTACAGATGAGAATTGGCTATACTCTGCTAAAATAAACTATTTCTACCTATGGTTTGTTCTAACAGTTATAGTTTGATAAGAGCTAATTAAGTAAATGATATCAACTTGTGACATTTGAGTTTGTGAACAACATGTCCAGAACAATTCTTTTTATAACTTGTTTTGTCTTATTGCGGTAAGGGGCATTCTGCCAAATGATGAAGTAATTTGCAGGTGTGAATGTGTCTGAACCTTTTAACTCTTAACCTCCCTCTGTTTTCCCATTGGTTAAATGACCGACAATGTCCATATCTGTTCATGTATCCTGGGAGGGGAAATCTCTCCCCTTAATTAACATGCCTTCCACCCATTGATTTTGCATTATATAAACTGGTGAATGTCGCTTAATAAATTGGATAAGAAGCTATAGCACAAGATTCGTGTCTGCGTGTATTCATTTCTTATCCCCAGGCCTGCGACTTAGGATATCTCGGAGGAACAGTGTGGGAGTCCAAGGTCCCCGGGGAAAATATTAAACAGAGTATACAGAAGATAGAGACAGTTATCTACAACAACATGCTTGATATCAACAGTAATATTGAAATGCTATCACGGTGCCAGTGATTGCTTGATTACCATTTGTTGCCTGTGGTTAGCCCGCCCAGCATTGCCTATATAGACTGGGCTCCTGCACCCTTTCACTGCCCTCTCGTGGTGTTTCTATGCCAGTGCAACGCCTGTCTGTGGATTCCAGTGTACTTCCTTGGCCTGCCTGACTTCTCTCCTGTTCCTGTGCCTGTGTACAGACCCGGATAGCCTGACTACTCTCCTGTATCGTTCCTGTGTACCGTCCCTGCCTGGCTGACGTTCCTGCTCCCGTATCCGACCCGGTTTGGCTGACGTGCCTTCTCTGGTATCCTGACCCGGCCTGGCCGACGTTCCTGCTCTGGTATCCTGACCCGGCCTGGCTGACGTTCCTGTTCCTGGATCCCGACTTGGCTGTGTTCCGCTTTGACTCTGGTTGCCTCAGCGACATTCTGACTTCCGGTGCCTTCCTGGTTTGGCACCGCTGCCCACAGGCTTGTTTTGCCTCCGTGATTGCACTGGTATTCAGTAGTTGGTTTGCCCCACTCACTTACCGGTTGCTAGTGCTGCCTCCGTTATAGCACCGGTAGGGCCTTCGTGTTCGTCCAGTATGTGGTACTGGTTAGCTCCACTCTGACTCTCCAGTCGCAAGAGTTGCCTCCGTGATTGCACTGGTATACAGTAATTGGTTTGCTCCACTTTGGCACCGGTTGCTAGTGCTGCCTCCATTATAGCACCAGTAGGTCCTCCGTGTTGCTCAGTTTATGGCACTGGTTCGCTCCACTCTGAACCTCCAGTCGCATGTGTTGCCTCCGTGAACACGCTGGTATACAGTAGCTGGTTGCTCCACTCCATCTAACCGGCTGCTTTGCTACCTCAGTTATAGCACCGGTAGAGTCTCCACTACACCGTGTCACACTAGTCATAGGCTGCCTTACCCGGTATTTTGGTAAGGCCGGTAGAGCCTCCTCAGTTCCTTGTTGTCCCAGATTAGGCTGTCTTACCCGGTATTTTGGTAAGGCCGGTACAGCCTCCTCAGTTCCTTGCTGTACCAGTTTAGGCTGCCTTGCCCAGTATATTGGTAAGGCCGGTAGAGCCCCCTCTGTCCTATTGCACCATCTTCTAGGCTGCCTTACCCGGAATTTTGGGGAGGCCAGTAGAGCCTATATATGTATACATTGTATGTTATATTACTTGAACCTGTCGTGTGTCTGTAACATATGTGTGATGTTCAGGACCTGTGAGGGTTCTTTATTATTTTTTCAATAAAACTGTTTTTTATCTTAACTCTGTGTCTGTGAGTCAAACAAACAGTGACAAATGCAAGTGTGAAAACTGAAAAATTATATATATTTCACTGTCGTCCAATACAGGTTACTGGTAACTCTGGGAGGCGATCCGCCCCTCTAAGTAGGCAGGAACATTTCTCCAAATGTATGCAGGGGGCAGAGCCTCCCCTCCCTCCTCAGCTGCTTCCCAGTCAGCTAACATAAGAATGATTTGTTCCTGGGTGTGAACACACCAGGTGGAGAACATCTCTCTTCAGTTTTAGTCTTTTTATTGTTTTCTGTCAAATATGGAATACCACCATTAGGCGGGTTACCATGACTGACAAATGCCCTCTCCAAAGTGGCTAGCTCAGTGTCCAGGGATTTTTGGTGGACCTTATGCCCTGATGGGGGAACAACTTGGTTTCAAGTACTTCCCTGGGGGATTATCCTCTGAGGTAATCCTTTCTTTACATGGTGACCTGAAGACAGAAAACCTGCAGAAAGGTGAGCCACCCTTTGAGTGCTTAAGGTCCACTTGTCCCACAGTGTCCCTTAACTGGACGTGTATTTGGGAGTTCTCATTGCGCACTCCGGCACTCATTGGGTGTTTATATACTTATTTATTGTATATGAGTGTATGTCTGTGAGTTTTGGAGCAGTCTATGTGGCATCTTAACCCTTTGTCTGCTGGTTGGTTTGCTTCTTGGAGGTTCTGTTATACTTCCTTTTTGGGATAGTGTTTTCTCGACCTGTATATGCGTTTCATACATGTTTTTAACCTTTTTATTGTTGGGGTTAATATTTAAATTTATGTTCCGCGCCTTTAAGGCGCGCTTTTACCGCATAGCCGCCATTGCTCCTTTACTCTCTATGGGCTTACACTGTGTGGGACGTATCTCTGGAACCGCTTCATATAGCGACTTCAGAGTGGGCTCATTTTGTTGGTCTTCCCTTGCTCTTTCATCCGGTTTAATGTTCAAGTGTGTTGGGGGATTTGGGTGGCTTCAGGCACTGCTTTGGGGTACTTTTTGAGAAAAACTACGTTTCCCATAAACGGTCGTTTTGCGCCTCTTTTCTGATTGGCTCCCGTCGCGGCAGCCATTTTGTGAGTTCTTCTCGTAGAGTATACTACGCAGGGACCGGGTTTCTCCCTCTCCTCCATTGACTGACCCTTCGCTTGCCAGATAAGTTTAGTTTTAAACGTTTCTGGGGTGAATTATTAATCTTTCACACTTTAACTGGGTGATTTCTGTCAGTGGGGTATATTTGACACTGTGAGTATGTCTACACCGCTGGAGCTTGGGACTAGACCTAAGACTAAGGAGGCTGGGGTATCAGTATCCCCCATTGCGTATTGCTCCTCCTGTCATTCAGGGCTGCCTAGGGAATTCTCTGGTCATTTATGCCCACATGCTCAGTAGGTCCTGACAGCAACCCAGGGCCTTCCAGCCATGCTATAGAGCCAGCTTGGGTTAAAGAGTTTAAGGCTGCAACTAGGGACCTCAGGTCCACTCTTCAACTCTTTCCCTCTCAGGTACAGGGAGCACTGCAGGTATGGAAGGCTCCCTCTACGATCAGGACCTCTCTGCCTAAACCACAGGGGGCTCCTGATGTGTCGGATTCTTCTGAGGAAGAGTTGTTGCAAGATTCTGATATTGAGGATGGTACAGTTATTGAGTCTTCCAGGTCTGTTGGGGACCCCTTTGAATGTGACCCTGAACTCTCTGCTGAGGGCCTAATTAGAGCCGTTCTGACCACCCTCAACCTTCCCTTGAGTCAAGAGATTCCCTCTGACCCAACTGATGTGTTTCAGAAACCGGCTAAAGCTGTTACTTGTTTTCCTCCTAACCCTACTCTTGAAACGTTTGGTTTCTGATGCTTGGAAAAATCCTGATAAGTCCTCTTCAGTCTCAAAAAAGTTTGCTAAACTTTATCCCTTTTCTGAGGCTGAACTGACTAAATGGGTTCATCCTCCCAAGGTGGATGCTCCTGTTTCTAGGCTGTCTAAAAAGACTGCTTTACCTGTATCTGATGCTTCTGCTTTACAGGACTGGATGGACAAAAAGTTGGAGGCTTGCCTCAAGTCTATTTTTGCCTCTATTGGCACGGCTATGCGACCTGCTTTCGCTGTGGCGTGGGTTAACCGGGCCATTGCGGTCTGGACTGAGCAACTCACCACGGCGGTCCGTCAGGACACGCCAGTTTCAGAGCAGTTGCACTTGCTTGCCAATATTTCTGAGGCTCAGAACTATGTTTCTGATGCTGCCTTTGATGCTGTCCGCATGATGGCTAGGGCCGCCACTTCTTCTGTGGTGGCCAGGCGTGCGCTTTGGCTTAAGATTTGGTCTGCTGACACTGCATCTAAAAAGGTTTTGCTTTCTTTGCCTTTTCAGGGTACTTCCTTGTTTGGTTCTGAGCTCAAGGAACTAATTAGTGAAGCTACTGGGGGTAAGAGTACCCTTTTGCCTTTGATCTTCAAAAAAAAGTTGCCGGCTAAACGCTACCAGTCCTTTCGTTCATTCCAGACGGAGACGCGTTCGACGACCAAGACAGTTCCGTCCGATCCACGCCCCTCCTCCAAGCCCAAGCAGTCCTGGAAGCCCAAGGTTGCCTCCAAGTCCAAGACTTCCAAGGCTGCTTCGGCATGACTCGCTGAACCCGGGTCCGCACCCTGCCGTGGGTGGACTCCTCCACCTCTTTCGCAGAGTCTGGGAGGAATCTGTGACGGACCCATGGGTTTTACAGGTGGTCTCAGAAGGGTACAGGATCCCTTTCTTCTCCCTTCCTCCCTTTCGTTTTCATCTCACTCGTTCTCCGCAAGATGCAGAGAAACTGCGGTTGTTCGACGGCGCTATTCAGGATCCTTTGGACAAGGAGGTCCTGGAGCCAGTGCTTCCTGTGGACATGGGTTCGGGGTTCTACTCCAACCTTTTTGTGGTGTCCAAGAAGGATGACGGGGGCCGTCCTATTTTGGATCTCAAGGATCTCAATTCCTTTGTGGTGAAAACTCACTATCGTCAAGAATCTCTGCGCACTGTGATTGCCGCCATGTCTCCAGGGGAGTTTCTTGCTTCTCTGGATCTTCAGGATGCGTATCTGCACATTCCGATTCATCCAGCGAGCAGGTAGTATCTGAGGTTTGCCTGCGCCAGGGGTCATTTTCAGTTCTCAGCTCTTCCGTTTGGGCTGACGACTGCTCCCCAGGTTTTCCAACGAGTTCTGGGAGCATTGATATCTGTCCTCCATCGGGATGGCATAAGAGTGACTCCGTACATGGACGACTTGCTATTGAAGGCAGAGTCTGCGGAACTCCTCCACCAGCAGGTTCAGACCTGCATTCATGCCCTCACTCGTCACGGTTGGATAGTGAATTTGGACAAGTCGGACTTGTCGCCATCCCAGCTTCTCATCTTCCTGGGTCTACTGTTCGACACTCAGAAGGGTATGGTGTTCCTGCCAGAGAAGGTGGCGCATCAAATTGCCCAACAAGTCAAGGATTCTGGCACTCAAGTGGATTCCAGTAACAAAGTTGTCTTCACTGGTGGGGAAGTTCATCTCCACGATAGAGGCGGTGCCATTTGCGATGGCACACACCAGTGAACTTCAGAGGTTTGTGATCCAGACGTGCAGGGATCGTCCAGATAAGAAGCTGTCAGTATCTCTTCCTCCTAATGTCCAGTTGAGTTGGAATGGTGGATAGACCTTTCCCATCTCCTGAAGGGGAGACCCTTCCTGATACCTTACTGGACCAAGGTCATGATGGACGCCAGTCTCTCGGGCTGGGGTGCTGTCTTGGGTTGTATCAGCGCTCAGGGGAAGTGGTCCTTGGAGGAGTCCCTTCTCTCCATCAACATTCTGGAACTTTGGGCGATTTTCCATGCTCTGCGCCATTGGGAATTTCAGCTGGAGGACTGTCCGGTCAGAGTGGAATCCGACAACACCACCGCCGTGGCTTACATAAACAAACAGGGCGGGACAAGAAGTCTCGCCGTGTGGTTAGAGGTCAAGGCCATTCTGTCCTGGGCGGAGGATCATGTTCCCGCCATTTCTGCGGTGCACATTCCAGGCGTAGAGAACGTCATAGCAGATTTTCTCAGTCGTCACACAGTCGACAGCGGAGAGTGGGAGCTCCATCCGGTGGTGTTTCAGCTACTGACCCAGATGTGGGGCGTACCTCTAGTGGATTTGATGGCAACCAGGCACAACAGGAAGGTTCCGACGTTCTGCTCCAGGTGGAGGGATTCTCTGGCTCTAGCGGTAAACGCCCTGTCGATTCCTTGGACGTTTTCCCTAGCCTACATCTTCCCCCCTCTTCCAATGTTGATCAGGGTGATCCAGAAGCTGAAGGTGGAGCATTGTCCAGTCATCCTCATTACTCCAAATTGGCCTCGTCAGTCCTGGTATCCGGACCTTCTGGCTCTGTTGGTGGCCGAGCCCTTTACTCTTCCCTCTCGTCCGGATCTTCTGATACAAGGTTATCTGTGGAAGGAGGACGTCCATCGTCTCCATTTGACGGCCTGGAGGTTGAATCCTCAATTTTGAAGAAGATGATGTTCTCTTCTGCTGTAGTGTCTACCATGTTACGTGCTCGTAAGCCTGTTTCTTCCAAGATCTATCACCAGGTCTGGTCAACCTTTCTGTCTTGGTGTGCTGACAGGGATCTGTCTCACGATTTTCATCTTCCTACTGTCCTGACCTTTTTGCAGGATGGTGTGGATAAGGGACTCAGTCTGAGTTCTCTTAAGGTTCAGACTTCGGCGCTCTGTCCTTTTCCAGGAGCGCATTGCTGTTCTTCCTGATGTCAAGATCTTCTTCCAGGGCGTGGCTCATGCGCGTCCTGCCTTTCGGAGTCCGGCTCCTCAGTGGGATCTTAACTCGGTTTTGGGAGTTCTCCAGCGTCCTCCCTTTGAGTCTTTAGCTTCTATTCCTTTGCGCCTTTTGTCATGGAAGATGGCCTCTCTTTTGGCTATCGTGTCTATCGGCCGGGTGGCGGAGTTACAAGCTCTCTCCTGTAAACCACCCTATTGATGTTTCATAAGGATAAGGCGGTACTTCGAACTTCTAAGGAGTTCTTGCCTAAAGTGGTTTCTGAGTTACACATTAATCAGGAGATTGTGGTGCCCTCTTTCTGCCCTAACCCCTCTTCCGATAAGGAGAGGGATCTCCATTTGTTGCATGTTGTGCGTTGTCTCAAGTTTTATGTGCATCGCACAGAATCCATCAGGAAGTCTGATGCTCTGTTCGTCATTTTGGAGGGTCCTAGGGCAGGGAGACCGGCATCCAAAGTGAATATTGCATCTTGGATTAAGTCTACCATTCGTAAGGCGTACGAATTGAGGAACAAGCATGTTCCCTTTAGGTCCATTGGGGCCTCTTGGGCCTGCAAAAATCAAGCGTCTGCTGATCAGCTGTGCCGAGCGGCCACTTGGTCCTCTGTGCACACATTCTCGAAGCACTACCGTGTGGATGTGCTGGCCTCGGCTGATGCCAGCTTTGGGAGGAAGGTCCTGGAGGCAGTTCTGCCTGTCTAGGATCTTCTTCTTCTGAAGTTCTTAGTGCTTCCTTACTGTTGAGCCCTGTTGGCTCTAGATCAGTGTGCTGTGTGACAGTTTCTGGGGTCCGTTTTTACCCCTGGTTGGTGTCCATTGACACTTCTGTTTTGTTGGGATCTCTGTCCAGTAGGTTCATAGAGGTCCTGGTGACTTTGGGGGCCTTGCGCCTGGTCCTTGCCTCTTTCCCACCTCAGGGTAACTCAATGGTCGGACATCTCAGAGTTACCAGTAACCTGTATTGGACGACACTAAAATCCTGTTTTCACTCTTACCTGTTAAATCCTTTTCACTTAGTCCATACAGGTTACTGGTCTCCCACCCTGTCAAGAGACCATGCTAGGCTCTCCTGTGGCAAGATGTGGGAGTCCTTCGGGGCATGCTCACAGGAGTCTTCTTCTCTCCTTTTTCTGGTCAGTTAGTAGGGTCACAAATCATTCTGGTGTTAGCTGACTGGGAAGCAGCTGAGGAGGGAGGGGAGGCTCCGCCCACTGCATACATTTGGAGAAATATTCCTGCCTACTTAAAGGGGCGGATCGCCTCCCAGAGTTACCAGTAACCTGTATGGACTGAGTGAAAAGGATTTAACAGGTAAGACTAAAATCCTATATTATATATATATATATATATATATATATATATATATATATATATATATATATATATATATATATATATATATATATATATATATATATATATATATATATATATATATATATATATATATTCACCACAATTTTGGAACAGATTTCTGCATAAAGAACTCCAAAAGTTTGAAATTTACTCACCGATATTTCCTTTTCTTCTGTGTCCTTCCACGGCTCCCCTACCCTTAACCTGTTTTTTATATTTTTTAGCTTCGTCAAAGGAGACTGGTAATGCAGTACAGTGCCGCTCTTTTAAAGTTTCATCCTATAATCCATATAATCCTCTGGAGAAGCTAAAGCCATACAAGCCCAGGAAGTGGCTAAAGCTCTGGTAGAATGGGCCTTGATGGAGATAGGAGGAGAAAGACTGGCCTCTAAATATGCTAGTTTGATACACTGGGTTATCCACCTAGTTATAGAAGCTTTAGAAGAAAATCTAGGATTCTGGCTACATTGATATCAGAGAAGTTGATATTTCTATTTTTACACCAGATCCTGAAAATCCGCCATACTTTACAATGTGTTTTAGAAGTAGAAGCCTTCCTGCCTGCCGCAATGGTCTTAGCTACTGGTTCGGACAATCCCTGTTGTAGAAGCATTTCCCGCTCAATCTCCAAGCCATCAGTTTGAAGAAAACTGGATTGAGGTGCATCAGCGTTCCCTGGGATAGCAGGTTTTGCTTGAGGGTTTTTCTACTGATAGATTGATCAGGGGTGCAAAACAAGTCCTTCTTGGCCAGAATGCAGCAATCATGATTACTTCTGCTCTGTGCAAAATTATCTTCCTTACAACGTGGTGGATTAGAGGAAGTGGAGGGAATCCACAGGCTAGGCTGAATTCCCAGTTCCATGTTAGTGTGTGCTGACCCAGGGCTCTGGGCTCGTACCATCTGGAGAGGAACCTTTTGTATTTCCTGTTTGGGTTGTCACCATCAGGTCTATTTCTGAAACGCCCCATTTTGATGTGATGTCCCTGAATACCTCCTGATTTAGGGACCACTCTCCCTTGTCCAGATGATTCCTGCTCAGAAAGTCTGCTTGCATGTTCTGCATTCCCAAAATGTGCTGTATTGTGATGGATGCTAAATTGTTTTCTGACAAATGTAATTGCTTTTCTGCCTCCTTCATCAGTGCCCTGCCCTGGGTTTCCCCTTGATTTTTTTATGTAGAGGACAGTAGCTGTGTTGTCTGATTTTACTAATACGGCTTTGCTCCTTATCAGAGTCTTGAAACTTTTGAGGCAATTTAATACCTCTTTTGTCTCTAGTACGTTTATGTGGCTCCTTGACTCCCTCTTGGACCATCTTCCCTGAGCTGTTTGAGACCTGCAGGTGCCTCCCCAGCCTGCTAAGCTGGCATCCGTCATGACCATTTCTTTCAATGGTTCTTGTAAGGGAAGGCCCTTCTTTAAATTGCGAATGTCCATCCACCAGGCTAGGCTCCTCCTGGCTGGTTTGGATAATGGTATTAACCTCGTCTTGCTTCGCAATTGTTTGTTCCACCTGGCTAGAAAAAAAATTCTGAAGAGTCCTCAGATGAAGCCTTGCCCAACGATTTGGGTAGTAGAATTTAAAGCTCCTAACAATTTCATATAGTCCTGAGCAGTCAAAAATCTTTTTTTGAAACTCTTCACTGCTGACTGCAACCTGGTAATTCTCTCCTGTGTGAGAAACACTTTCTGTTCTACAGTGTTTATTCTCGTTCCCAAAAATATAATTTCTTGTGTTGGATCCAGTTGACTCTTCCGAGGGCTGAGGATCCAACCTTGATTCTGTAATAAAGAGATCGTCTGCCTTGTATGACTTAGAGATTGTTGCCTTGATTGTGCCACAATCAAGAGGTCATCTAGGTAGGGGATAATTAATATCCCTTTCAATCTCAGGGATTGCAGAGATACTGCTAACACCTTGGTGAAGGCCCCCTTAGGGCTGATACCAGCCCAAAGGGCAGCACACTGAATTGGTAATGTTGATTCATTAGTTTGAATCTCAGGAATTTCATGTGTGACTGAGCCACTGAGATGTGGTGATAGGCATCCATGAGATCCACCATTGTCATGAAGACTGTTTTGTATAGCTGAGACTCCATCTTGAAGTGGCGTACTTTTACAAAATAATTCAGGTATTTCAGGTCCAGAATAGCCCTGTATCCTCCAGAGGTCTTTGGGGTTAAAAATAGATTTGAATAAATACCCAAATTCCTCTGGGATAGAGGAACAGGTTCTACGACCTTCTTTTGCAACATCTCTAGAACTAGCTTCAAACTCTTTTGTGGATTCTGGGGAACACTTGAACATATCAATCGATTTGTGAGAGGTACTAGCTGTAGTTCTAGCAGATACCCTGTCTCTATAATGTTGTACACCCAATGATCTCCAATCGGATTAGTTTCCATGCTTGAAGAAAATGTACTAATCTTCCTCCCACTGGTATTAGAGACAGGGCCCGCTCTTCTTCATTGTGGGTCTTTTTTTAATAGCATACCTTTGAGTGTGGTCCTTCCTGAACCCTCCCCTAAATGACTGTGAGGACTGTCTTTTCTGATCATACCTCCCATACTGGAATCTTCTGGAGTCACGAAAATTGCGATGTTTGTTCCTAAATCCCATTGATCTTGATGGAGGGGATCTTGTTCTTCTTTCTTGTGGAAGAAAAACTCTTTCCTTCAGTGATCTTACTAATTAATTCCTCAAGGTGTTCCCAAACAACATACAACCAGAAAAGGGAAGAGCCATTAGCTTGTTTTTGGAAGCTGTGTCGGCCCCCCAAGAGCGCAGCCATAGTGCACGTCTTGCACTAATCGATAATGCTGATGCCCTGGCAGATAGTCTAATAACGTACATGGAAGCATCACAAGAAAAATTGACAGCCTCTTTTATGGAGGCTACCTCTTTGATAAGTTTGGTTTGGGAAACATTAGAGTCAATTTTATCCTCCAATTCGCTCAGCCAGATTCTGATTGTGCGTGTCACACAAGCTAGTGCTGTAGCGGCTCTCAAGTCTTGGCCGATTATAGCAAACTGTTTCTTTAACGCAGATTCCACCTTCCAGTCCATTGCACCCTTTAAAGCGAATCCATCTTCCGTAGGGATAATGGTTTTTCTTGCAATAGGAGAAATCGCTGGGTTAATTTTGGGGGCTGAGTGCCATTTGCTGATGTCTTCCTCTTTAAAGGGGTACATCCTATTGAAACGTTTAGTGAGGCCAATCCTTCTGTCCCCTTTTTCCCCATTCGGAACTGATTAAACCTGAGACCGTGTGATGTACAGGGAAGACTTGGGGGGGGGGGGTCTTACAGCTTCCCATAAATGCAGCATCTAGTATACCCAGTTCTTGTTGTGCCTCAGTAAGACCTAAGGTTTTCAGCATGGCCTTTAAAAAAGTATCCATATGGTCTACATTAAAAACTCTGACTCCTCAGTAATTTCTCCTTCCTCAAATGATGAATATTCCGACACGAATTCAGGAGCACTATCCAAATCCTCAGGGTCCTCCCTTCTAGAGGATGTACCTTCCTCGGGATCTTCCATGTGAGGGCGTTTCTTGGATGCTGCTGCTTCTTGCATAGCCACAGATGTGTCTTGCATTGAGGATTTCATCCAAAGGAGAAAGTCTTTGAATTGCATGGGCATATCTTGTTCTGCTGACTTTCTGATGCACTCCTGACAAAGCTTGGATGACACAGAGGGGGATAGTTTCTTATCACAAGCTAGACAGACTTTGGGCTTAACCACAGCCTTATCCTCCTTGCCAGTACCCTCAGGAGTAGTTTAATCTTTGCCAGGGGCCAATTTTGTAGGGGCAGACACGATAAAATAAATAAAACCACCACTTTATTGATATAATTAAAAACCTAACCTCTGACTGCAAAAAGGCCTACCCCTGCCCTAGAGATCCAGATTCGCAACTTGTCAGCTGCCTTATATAGAAAACAACCCCCTTCATATCCTGGTAAAAACACATAAATATAACCGGTTACTTACCTGTCTTCCTAATGGTCGTGTCCCCAAACATCCTGCATTTAATTCCTGGGACGCACGGCTTTGCCTTTGCCTTGAAGCAGCATCCTGCATCAGGTTTGGCAGGGACTTCCGGTAACGGCTTGCACGCTAACCCTGTCTGCACGCTACCTCCCTGGCTCAATGGAGACGGTCAGCTTCCGTTTCCAGGAACGTATCTCCTAACCTTTGCGCGGACAGCACTGTACTGCGGCCCCCCAGGTATGCCTTGCTTCCGATGTCTTCCCTACTAGAGCGTAGGGCGGGAGCCCTACACCCGGCCTGCATAGGGCCAAAAAAGACTGGTAATGCAGTACAGTGCCGCTCTTTTAAAGTTCCATCCTGTAATCCAATTGGTCCTATCCCGGCCGGAGGGCGGAGACAATACCCATCCTTAGCAGGAGATAGGACACAGAAGAAATTCTCTTTATTTACCTTACGTTGTTTACTTTTCAGAAACGTATACCTTTGTGAGACATTTTTGGGTTCTGGCACCGTCAGCTAAGCTATGATGCTTACATGCCAATTGTTGAAAAATTACAGGTTGGAAATAATGGTGTCCATCTTGTAATATTTACCTTGTAAATGTGAAAAAGGGATTGAAATACTAGGCATATGAGGTATTCCCATATTCAGGAGAAGCAAATGGCTATATTTAGGGGTATTTTTTGTAATGAACTAATAGTATACAAATCCTGACAGGAAAATGTAAGCAAAATGTTATTTTTTTTTTGTTACATTTTTTTCCTTTTTTTTTCTAATTTAATCAAACTAAACGATTAGGTATTTATGCAATTGTGGTATCAAAAAAAAGCCCTACCTGTGTTTTTTAAAAACACCCAGTATATAAATGTGTGTGGGTGTACTAAAGGAATTAAAGTGCAAATATGGTTGAACAAAGACAAAAAAGTCAAAATTGCTCCGGTTCTTAAGTGAAATCCACCACAGATTTTCCTGGTCCTTAAGGGGTTAAGGATTTCACTCAAGAAAGCCTAAAATGTACTTATCTGATGAGCAAATGGTTAACCTGAAGAGGAGAGCAAGCCCTGTGTATGATACTCGAGTGGAGAGGAAAACAAAATGGCGAACACACAGAGAACCAATCAGAAAACGGCGTGTAAAACAGGCATTTATGGGAAACGTAGTTTCTTCAATACAGAGTACCAAAGTCAGAACAGAACCCACCCAGGGCCCCCAAGACATTAATGTCCACCGGATAGTTAGGGCAGTGGAGACAAGAAGAATGAGCCATCTCCCAACTCTGTACTCAGAGAGGTTGTGGAGATATGTCCCAGAGACGGCTGTACCATACAGATTAATGGCGCACGGTGGTTATGTGGTAAAGCGCGCTTTTAAAAGCATGGAATTCAAATTAAACACACAAAATGAAAAAGTGTCTGCAAAGTGTAAAATACACGTTAAACACCAGACACCATGAAGGAAATAAATTATAAGACCCCCAACTAACCAGAACTGGCAGGGAAGGTGTTAAGTACTACATGACAAGCAATGCACCAAAAATCCCCAGAACCACCATAGTAGAGAAAGGCTGAAATTTACCTTTGATATTTCCTTTTCTGCTCTGTCCCTCCACAGCACAAAAAAAAAAAATAGTGGGCTTGTCACTCCTCCCAGCTGGCGTAGAACCAGTCCTCTCAAAGTTAAAAAGACCTCCCCGCCCAACCTCCGGCAGTCAACTTTTGTCAGAGCTACAAAAAAACAGAGAGAGATTAGAGGGCAGGGTGTGCTGTGAAGGGACACAGAAGAAAAGGAAATATCAAAGGTAAATTTCAGCATTTCTTCTGTGTCCGTACATGGCACAAAAAACGTGGGATATACCAAAGCAGTGTCCCTTAGGGAGGTAATATACAAAAGATACCAATCATGTATGAACATGAACAATTACATAATGAGGATAATAAATCACATGAACAAACAACAGAACAGTCTTACCCCTTAGGCTGGGATCCTGCCTGAAGGACCCGTCTGCCGAAGCTAGCATCTTCTGAGGCCTGTACATTGACTTGATAAGGTCATATGAATGTAGACAGCGGGAAGCATGTGGCTGCCTTGTATATATCTTCTGCTGAAACAGCTGCTTTTGATGCCCATGATGTAGAGACTGCTCTAGTCAAGTGGTTTTTAATTGTTTTTGGAGGGAATAATACCACTCTCCCAGGTATGAGATCTTAATACAATCTCTAATCTATCTTGAGATAGATGCCTTGGAAGCTACTGTTCCTTTGAATTTACCATGAAAATGAACAAACTATCCGATTTTCTAAATTGTTTAGTTCTCTGTAGGTAAATAGAAATACAACGTACCAGATCCAAATTGTGCAACAATTTCTCTTCCTTTGTCGCAGGATGCGGAAAAAAGGTGGAAATTTACTTTCCGATATTTCTTTTTCTTCTGTGTATCTCCACGTCACTAGACATTATGGGGAGTTTTCTCCTTCCTCCAGCCGGCAGGACCACCCATAAAAAATTTAAATAGTGCGCTCCCCCAACTTCCGCCAGTTATACTTTTGTCCAAGCTATGAGACAACAAAAAAGAACAAAGTTAAAGTCAAGGGAGGGTGTGACGTGGAGATACACAGAAGAAAAAGAAATATCGGTAAGTAAATTTCCACCTTTCTTCTGTGTACTCCCCGTCACTAGACATTATGGGGAACTTCCCAAGCCTTCACATTAGGGTGGGTAAACAATAAAACAATATTATCTGAATAATAGTTAACTATTTGTACAGAACTACCCAAACAAATGAAAACCCCACTTTGTGTTACCTTATTGTGGAATTACTGCTTGCAGTATTCCTCTTCCAAATCTTGCGTCCGCAGATGAATTAATATCCAGCTTATAATGTTTTATGAAGGTGGATATAGATGTCCATGTGGCTGCCTTGCATATCTCTTCTGAGGATGCATTAGCCTTAGAGGCCCAGGATAATGGCCATAGCTCTTGTAGAATGTGCTTTTATCTTAATAGGGGGGGGTTCAGTTTGGCCTCTTTGTATGATATAACAATACATTGCCTAATCCATCTGGCAATAGACTCTTTCGAATCCGCTAAACCCTTTCTTTTCCCCGCAAATTTAATAAACAGATTATCAGTTTTTCTAAACTTCCTGGTCCTCTGCAAGTATATAGAAATACACCTAACCAGGTCTAAGGCATGTAATCTTTTCTCTTTGTCATTACTGGGGTTAGCACAGAAAGATGGCAGAATAATATCTTGGTTTAAATGGATATCTGAAATAACCTTTCCTCTAAAGGATGGTTTAAATCTGAGGACTATCTTATCCTGATGAAAGGATAGATAGGGGGCTTGACATGATAAAGATTGCAGCTCGCTGACTCTTAGCTGAAGTTATTGCCATTAAGAAGACAGTTTTTAATGATAGGAATTTTAAAGATACCTCCTCTAAAGTTTCAAAGAGGGGAGAATCAACTAGTTGATTCAAAACCGTATTTAAATCCCACGCAGGGACTGTTTCCCTGATTCTGGGACGCAATTTGTCAGTAGCTCTTATAAATCTTTTGATTACGTCCTCTTCTGCCCAGTGCTTAACTAGCACTGCCGAAAGAGCTGAGATTTGAACTCTAAGAGATGCTGGGCTAAGTCCCATATCAAAACCACTTTACAGAAAATCCAAAATGACTGGAGCAGACACCTGATCCTTTTTTATATTCCTCTTAATACACCAGGATCTGAACACTTTCCAAATTTTGTCATAAATTATTATTGCAATAATGGTATCTGCTACTTTATTAGAGACCCCCTGAAGCTTTAGATTTTGCCGCTCAGTCTCCATGCTGTCAAGTGGAAAAAATCTGGATGAGGATGGAATATTGGTCCCTGATTCAACAGATCCTCTCTGTCCGGAAGACTCCATGGATCTTGTGTGAACATCCTCATTAGTTCTGAAAACCAGACGCGTCTCGGCCATCTGGGCGCCACTACTATTGCCTCCACTTTCTCTTTCCTGATTTTTCTTAATACTTCCCTTATCAGAGGAATAGGAGGGAAGATGTATACCAGATAGAAATTCCATGAATGACTGAAGGCATCCTGTCCAAATGCTTGGCTTGTTTTCCACCTGGAAAAGAACCTCCTGCACTTGTTGTTCTCTGGGCTGGCCATCAGATCCACCTCCGGAATTCCATTTTCTGGTTATCTGCAGGAATACCTCCTAGTTGAGTGACCATTGTCCGGGATGAATCTTGTTCCTGCTTAGATAATCTGCTAACAAGTTCTGTTTTCCTGCAATGTGAGAGGCGGATATGGCTAACAGATTTTTCTCTGCCCAACAGCAGATTTTTGACATTTCTTTGTTCAGCAACACACTTCTTGTGCCTCCCTGATTCTTTATGTACATTACCGTGGAGATATTGTCTGATTTTACATGAACCGCCTGGTTCCTTAAGTCTTCCTGAAAGGTGATTAGAGCATATCTTACTGCTCTTAGATCTAATATGTTTATGTGCAGACTTCTTTCTGCAACAGACCACTTTCCCTGAATTGTTCTGGTTCTCCACACTGCCCCCCATCCTTGGGGGCTTGCATCTGTAGTAATGAACTCCCAGTCCAGGTCTTTTAGTGATGTTCCTTTTTGAAGATTAGTTTTCTTTGTCCACCAATTCAGCTCTTTCTTGATATCCTCCGTCAGGTGGATTCTCTGTAAGGGGTTCTGCTGATGTCTGTCCCAGGACCTCAGGAAAAAAATGACTGTAGATGCCTTGAATGGAACCTTGCCCACGGGACCACTTGTATGGCTGATATTGTCCCTAGACACTGCATAAATCAATGTGCGATATGGCTCTTTTTCCTTCTGAACTTTATTACCTCTGTTCTTATCCTGTTTATTCTTTCTTCTGACAATGTAATTAGTGCTTTTCGTGTGTCAAACTTTATCCCCAGGAATACTAGACACTGGGTGGGATCTAGATGACTTTTTTCTGTATTTATCAGCCATCCCAGTTTCTTGAGATGATAGATCACGGTCTGCGTGCTGTATTCTGACTGTTTTCTGTCCTGAGCCACAATCATCATATCGGCCAGATAAGGTATGACTGCTATTCCTTGTTCCCTTAGTGGCTCTAGAGCAGCTGCCAGAATTTTGGTAAATACTCTTGGGGCTGTGGATAGGCGAAAAGGAAGGGCTCTGAACTGGAAATGATCTTCCCCTATGGCGAATCTGAGAAATTTTCGATCCTCTTTTCTGATTAGGATGTGATGATAGGCGTCCTGTAGGTCTACCTTTGTAAGAAACCTCCCTGGAAAGACTGATCTTATTACCGAATTTACCGATTCCATCTTGAACGACTTTTTTATTAGACAAGAGTTCAGGTTCTTTAGGTCTAAAATGGTCCTGCAGGAACCTGATGGTTTGGGAACCGTAAATAAGATTGAATAGATCCCTTCCAATCTCTGATTCTCTGGTACCTGCTGAATCACTCTCTTCTCCAATAGAGCCTGTATTTCTTGTCTGATCATTTTCTGCTTCTTGACATTCCTGGGTATTTTTGATCTCTTGAAGACATGGTCCCTTGGAGTCTGTATGAAGGGCAGCGGATATCCCCTTTCCAGAATTCTCTGAACCCAAACGTCCGGGGACGTCCAATGTTGTTGAAAAAAGGTTAGTCTTCCTCCTACCTTTTCTGGAAAGGGGACCCGCTGACCCTCATAACTCTTTCTTGAACTGCTGCTTACTAGAGAAGTCCTTTCTGTACGCTCCTCTAGAAGACTGACCTGATGCTTGTCTTTTCTGTTCAAAACCTTTTGACTGGTAACGCCTTGAGTCACGAAAAGAATAATTTTTGCTTCTGTATGCAGAGCCCCTAGGTGATGATCTTTTTTCTTGGGGCAGGAATGCACTTTTCCCACCTGATAATTTCTTTATCAGGTCCTCTAGATGTTCTCCAAATAACATCTGTCCTTTGAAGGGAAGATTAACTAGTTTATTCTTCGAAGAGCTATCTGCTTCCCATGCTCTCAACCAAAGGGCTCTTCTTGAGGCGACTGATAGTGCCGAGGATTTTGCTCCCAGTTTTACCGCATCCAACGAAGCGTCACATATGAAGTTATTGGCTTCCTTAATGGCTGCCACTTCTCTAACTAATTTTGACCTAGATGTACCTGCCTCAATACTTTCTTCCAGACTGGATAGCCAGATACGAATGGATCTGGAAACACAGGCCAGAGCTGTAGCTATTTGAATGTTACTTCCTATAATAGAGAACTGTCTCTTAAGGGCAGATTCTAGTTTTCTTTCCATTGGATCTTTTAAAGAAGATCCATCTTCTAAAGGGATAGTGGTCGCTTTAGCCAACCTAGAGACGGCCGCATCCACCTTGGGAGGAGTAACCCACTTTTGAATGAACTAATCCTCAAATGGGTACATCCTATTGAACCTTTTAGAAACAGAGGATCTTTTATCTGTTCTGCTCCACTCAGTAGTAATGGTCTCTGAGATGGATTGATGAAACGGAAAGGTAGGGACCTTCTTTATATTCCCAATAAAGGCTGTATCCATGATACTCAAATCCTTCTGTTCATCAACCAATCCCAGAGACTTTCTAACTGAAGACACAAAACTGTCTACTTTCTCTAAGGAAAAAGCCCCAGATTCTTCCACTATCTCTCCTTCCTCTTCCTCTGAAGAGAATTCTGATGGACCCTGGCTATTTCTGTCTTCACTATCCCCCTGCTTAGGAGAAGAAGTACCTTCCCCAGGGTCCTCTGTCCTTTGCCTCTTCCTGGGAACTGCAGCCTCCTGCATGGCTGAAAAAGTCTCCTGCATGGAGGCCTTCATCCAGGAAATAAAATCCTGGAACTGACTAGGCATTTCTTGTATGGCTGCCTTCTTTAAACATTCCTGGCAAATTTTAGAATTTTCAGACGCTGGAAATTTTTTTGTCACAAGCACTGCAAGCTTTTAACTTTTGAGATTTATCTTCTTTAGGGGGAGTAGGCTCTACTTTCTCCTTACTAGCAGAGGACTTAGAAGAAGACATTTTAAAACTTACTAACTTTAATAAGAATACTTTTTTTTAAAAAACTATAGCCCCTACTAAGAGAAAGCACAAGAAAGGGAAAGTCCTACCTTACTCCTGCAGCTGCAGTCTTTTATCTGGCGTGCGTTTCAGCTGTGACCCGCATCAATTGCTTCCTTCCTCCTGCCCTGAGCTGATAAAGAGGGCTTGCCTCCTGCAGTGTTCTCCTCTGCTTCCTGAACTCGCTCGTTGCCATCAGGGTAGAAACCGCCCGCCACTTCCTGGGCCTCCGGCAGCAGGAAGGAAGGAAGGCCGCGGCTGCCTTGCGTTCCATAGATGGAACGCACCAAAGGATTTCCTGTAATCTGTTGGCGCGGTGCTGAAGCGCGCTGAATCACCCTGTTACATCTTCCTTGGCGTCTTGGAGCGTCTTGCGATGCCGCCATACCTTCAAGTCCCAGAGCCGCCTGACAGTCTTCTTCCCCGACCGCGCTCCGTTCCTGAGGTAGGCCAACCGCACCGCAGCTCCTGAGTCCTCCAGCCGGCTAGGACCAAAAAAAAAAAAAAACTGGCGGAAGTTGGGGGAGCGCACTATTTAAATTTTTTGTGGGTGGTCCTACCGGCTGGAGGAAGGAGAAAACTCCCCATAATGTCTAGTGACGGGGAGTACACAGAAGAAAGGAGGGCAGAACTATATCCTGATTAAGATGAAATGAGGATATTACTTTTGATCTGAATTTGGGTTAGTTCTTAGCACTACCTTATTTTGATGCAGAATCAAATAAGGGGAGATGGAAGATAAGGCCTGTAGCTCACTTACCCTCCTAGCGAAGGTGATGGCAGTCGGTAAAACTACTTTTAGAGTGAGATTCTTTAGAGATACCTCTTGTAGAGGCTCAAAATCTGAGGATGCCGATAACTGATTAAGGACCGAGTTTAGGTCCCATGGGGCCATCAGATCTTTATTTCTAGGCCTAACATTTGTAATGGCCTTCAAATATTTTCTGACCAATAGCTGATCTGCGAACTGTTCTGCTAAGATAGCCGAGATAGCAGATAACTGTACCTTTATAGAGGCTGGACATAATCCCAGTTAGAATCCTTTATGTAGAAAATTAAGAACCTGGGGTGCTCTGATAGAACCCCTGGATAAGTGTTCTTGCTGACACTAGGTTCAGAAGATCTTCCAAAGTCTATCGTACACTTTAGAGGTAGAGGACTTTCTGCCTTGGATAACTGTGTCTATAACAGAATCTAACAAACCTTTAAGTCTTAAAGATGTCCCTTCAGCCTCCATGCTGTTAGTTTCTAAAACCCCAGATTCGGATGTTGCAATGGACCTTGCAGGAGAAGATCCCTCCTTACTGGAAGAGGCCAATAATGATCCACGGACAAGTTCACCACACCCGGATCCACCGGGCAATAGATGGTTTAGACGCTGGTGAACCCTTAAATTTTCCACAAAAGTGGACGAATAAGGAGTATGTTTTGCTCAGAAGTTGAGTCCTATTTATACAGATTTTAAGACATCTGACTAGGTCTAGATTATGCAGTCTCCTTTCAATGTCATGCTGAGGAGAAGGGCAAAAGGATGGGAGAACAACCTCCTGATTGAGGTGGAACTCTGAGGTCACCTTAGATCTGCAGGGGAGACTGGGTCTGAGGACTACCTTATCCTGGTGAAATATTAGAAATGGAGAGATTCTCACCAGAGCTTGCAGTTCTCCCACTCTTCTTGCTGATGTGACCGCCGTCAGAAAGACTGTCTTAATAGTGAGATGTTTCAAAGATGCCTCCTCAAGAGGCTCAAAGTAGGGGTGCGAAGATAATTGCTGGAGTACCACATTAAGGTCCCAGGGAGGAATGGTTTCTCTAATGGTTGGCTTAATCTTTGAAAAGGAGGCTATATATCTCCGAATCAAATAATCATTGGCAAAGGGGGTAGCCAGGATAGCCGATATTGCTAACAATTGCACTTTTAAGGATGCTGGTTTAAGACCCTTTTTAAAACCCTCCTGGAGAAAATCCAGGATCCGAGAGACTGAAATGGACTGGCGCTTTAAGTTCTCCTGTAAACACCACTTCTGGAACACGGTCCATACTCTATAGTAGATTTTTGTCGTGGATGATTTTCTACCTTGTAATATAGTCTGGATAACGGAATCAGACACCCCCTGTAATCTCAAAGATTGCCACTCAGCCTACAGGCCTTGATGCGGAAGAAATACGTATTTGGGTGTATTAGTGGACCCTGTTTTAGAAGGTCCTGAATCTGTGGCAGAGAAACTGGAGGCCTGACTGATAGATGAGGAAGGTCCGTGTACCAGTGTTTGTTTGGCCAGTTTGGAGCAATCAGAATGACCTCTGCTTTGTCTTACTACCTCCAGCAAGAGGGGTAGAGGAATACATACACTAGCTGATAAGTCCATGGGAGCTGAAGTGCGTCCTGACCCAGAGCTTGAGGATCGTGCTATCTGGATATGTAAGCTTGACATTTTGCGTTGAGCTTCGTGGCCATTAGGTCCACTGATGGTGTTTCTAACTCTTTTGTTATCAGGTTGAAAGCTTTGCCGTTGATGCGCCACTCTCCTTGGTCTATCCTGGTGCGACTTAGATAGTCTGCCTGGATGTTGAGGTTTCCCAAGAGGAATGTTGCTGTGAGCGATGACAGGTGTTTCTCTGTCCAGAAGAGAATTCTTATTGCGAGGTTGTTTAACCCCGGGCTTCTTGTGCCCCTCTGATTCAGCAAGTATTGTACCGCTGATATGTTGTCCGACCTGATTAAAACTGGTGTGCCCTCCAGATTCTGGCAAAAGTGTCTGAGGGATTTCCATACTGCCAGTAGTTCCAGTCTGTTGATATATAGATGGGCTTCCATGTGGGACCAGGTGCCCTAAATCGTTTGGGGCGGCATCTGGAATCAACAACCTGCCATGCTGGCATCTGTGTATAGAATTTGTTTTTCTGCTTCAAGTATTAAGTGGCCTTGAGCTAGGTGCCTGGGTTGTGTCCACCATTTCAACTCCTGCCTGGATGATAACAGAAGAGGAATCTTCTGGAATTGATCTAATGGATGCTTCCTGAAGTAACGTAGATAATTCTCTTGAGTTCTGCGAGCGTGGATTTTTGCCCATGGGATCACCTGAAAAGTTGAGGACAAGTGTCCCGGTATTCTGGAGAATTTGTTCGCCGTGAAGGAGGTCTCTTTGAGGAAGCTTTTTACAGAGTGTATTATCCGGTGTTGTCTAAGGACAATGTCGCTTGGTTCTGAGCAGTACTGAGTTGTATCCCCAGGAAGCATACGTTCTGAGAAGGAATCAAGGAACTCTTGTCTAGGTTGATTATCCAACCCAGTTTGCTGAGAAGTTCCCTGTTTAGAAGTGTGCTTGATAGGGACTTCTGTAATGATGATTCCATAATCAGTATGTCGTCTAGGTATGGTACCAGTTTGATGCGGTACTGGTGACGTAGCTCTGTCATAGGAGCTGACATTATCTTTGTGAAAACCCGTGGGGTTGACCAGCCCAAATAGCAGAACTCTGAATTGGAGATGCTGGCCAAAGATATGGAATCTTAGGTATTTCCTGTGACTCTCTCTGATTAATATATGTCCCTCAGATCCAGACGTGTGAGGTACATCTGAGGTTGTAACATCTTCAAGGTTGAAGCTACTGTTTCCATCTTGAAGTGACGAACTTTCAGCAAGAAGTTGAGATCCTTCAGATCCAAAATGACTCGCTGTAACGGAAGCTGGAAAGGGACCGCGTCACCTTCCGCCATCGTTCCCGGGTCTCTCCTTCTTGACGCAGATAAGCGCCGTCGGATGCACCAGTTGGAGTATGGACAGTCACTGGAAGCAGCCGCAGGATCGCTGGAAGCAGGGAAGAGTCCACGTCGCCGCCTGACAGTCCACGAAGTTAGGACGCAGGAAACTGGCAGCAGGCGGTCAGCGATTCAGGATACTTGGCGCAGATGGGTATCAGAGTGGATACTTTAGACCATAAGCAATACAAGACTCCAGGACTCCTTGTTCACTCCAAAACAGAACTCTCTTTATTGAACCAAACCACACATATTTATACAGTTTCAAACCACACTAACTTGGAGCACAGTACAGGAGACTTAATTCAATCACAGTTCATCAATAGGACACAGCAAATGGTAGGGCAGAATACAATGGAGTAGTCACAGGGATAATTCAGTCACCACAAAGGGTCCAAGAACCAACAACAAATGATTCAGGGAAACATAATAGGGCAGACATGATTGGATTAATCACACAGCAGGGGGCCACAAGACTGTGCTCAATACAATGACTTGAGTAATTAAGCAAAAGGCTTGGGGGACTACAATACATATTGAAAGTAAATATGCTCAAACTCAAATGATTAACCCTTTGCAGGTCAGAAGAGTTTGCAGCACCCAAGCCTTGAATTGTTCTTTCCTCTGGTACAGCTGCCTATCCACATAAGGCTAGCCAAAGTCTCTTAGTCCAGGATAAGGGCTTGAGAGATCGTATGCCAGGGCACAAAGGAGTGTCCAATATCCATAATCCTTGGGCCCAGGGGTGAATAAATGCCATGCCCAGACAAGAGCTCCCAGTAACGGGTAGGATCCGTTACACTCGCAGATTCCCTGAAGGCTTGGAAGCTGCAAAGAGCGTTGAATAAAAGCCTTGAAACCTCTGGTGTGTAGGGACTGGCTCTACTATCTTGTTGCAAATCAGATCCTGCACTGCTTGCTTCAATTGATGTATTTTTCTCTTCATTCTGGGAACAGATGTTTTGAATCGATGGCATCTGGGAACACACTGTAGTTCTAATGCACACCCCTTCTGTTTAATTTCCATTATCCATGTTGTGATGCATCTGTGACCATGCATAATGGAATTCCTCCAGCCTGCCCCCCGCTGGAGGAACAGAAGGGGATGACCTGGCTTCATTGTTGAAACTGCCCTTTTTTTTGGAAAATCCTTCCGGATTCAAGATCCTTGGGGTTGCAGGGCCCCCCTTTGTCTCTGATCATAGCTTCTACGTGGCTTGTAGCTTCTGGCTTCGCGAAAGGACTGATTCCGGTACTGGTTGGAACGGACTGGAGACTGCCTGCTTTTCTTCCCCTGTAATAGAAATGAACTGCGACCTCCAGATGATTGCTTGATAATATCTTCTAGTTGATCTCCAAATAACTTGAGACCAGTAAAAGGTAATGATAACAGTCTGTTCTTGGATGAGGGGTCAGCCTCCCAGGCTTTAACCCATAGAGCCCTTCTTGCGTTAACAGAGAGAGATGATGCTTTTGCCAAGAGACGTATATTATCCATAGATGCATCGCATGAATAATTAATCGCATCTTTAAATGTAGCTAGCTCCTTAAGGATTCGAGATCTAGAAACAGAGGATTCAATTTTCTCCTCAAAGTCACTTAGCCAGATGCATAGAGTTCTGAACATGGAAGCCATAGCAGTAGCCGTTTTGAGATTCTGTCCTGTTGTACTAAACTGCTTCTTTAGGACGCTGTCTGCCCGCTTATCCATTTGGTCTCTAAGGGTTGTTTCATCTTCAAGAAGTATGGTTGCGCGCCTCCACTTTGGGAGGGGTATACCACATTTCTGTATCTTCCTCAGCAAAGGGATACATCCTATTAAACAGTCTGGATACAGAACTTCGCTTTTCAGATTGCTTCCATTCATTCTGGATAATCTCTTGAATGGAAGCATGTACCGGAAACGGGATTTGCTTTCTTATACCCAATGAACGCTGTGTCCATAATATTCAGTTCTGAGTATCTGAAAGACCCAGGGTTTTTCGCACAGATTTGACTAGACTGTCTATTTTATCTAGACTGAAGCTGCCTATTTATTCTTGAATTTCTCCCTCTTCAGCAGAAGATGCTTCTGAATCAATCTGAATAAAGCTTTTCTCATCCTCCTCCAGTCTTCTAGATGGTCTGGGTATTTTTCTTGCTGCCTCCTGCATGGAGAAAAAAAGTTTCCTGCATAGATGTCTTCATCCAGGAAATCCATTCCTGGAATTGTGCTGGTACCTCACTCCCCACTGCTGACTTCAGGCATGCAGGGCATAATTTGGCTGGGTCAGAGATGGATAGTTTCTGCTCACAACCAGCACAAGATTTTAGTTTAGTTTTATCCTCTTAGGTGTCTCAGTAATCTTAGGCTTTTCACCTTTCCCCTCCTTCAGAGTGGCCATATTGCAGTCTGTCACTGGAGTATAATACAAGCCTGCTTATCTGAAGATTTAAGCTGATAAACTTATGCCTAGCACGTTATGTCACCAAGAGTAGGTAAATAAATGTACCTTTTAGCCTCCAGGAGTCTGCCCACTGCTGATTTTGTCTCCTGCCACCTGAACACGAGATTCAGGCGTGCGTTCCACTCGTAGAACGCATAGACGTCACACTTCCGGTTTCTTCATACTGTACTGAAAGCAGGCGCACATTCAGAGACAGTGCAGAGCGGAAGGAGAGAGAAGGGGCTGGTATAGCCATTGCAAACCACCGAACCTTCCTTCTGGAGGCATGACTATAAGGTAGGCAGAAGTGAAAACCGCTTCTTCTCATATCTACCTACTGACTTAATGTTAACCCGCGATTAGGCAGGCTACATTGAAGAGGTTCAAACGGCTGGTAGTATGAGAGGAGGCAACAGCCTCCATCCTCCAGCTAGGTAGGATCAAATTAACTGCAGGAGGGAAGTGACGCAAAAAATTTAGAGAGAGATCCTACCAGCTGGAGGATGGAGCCAATCAACCCACAGTATGCCGTGGATTGGACACAGAGGAAATTGATATTTCTCTGTTTACACCAGGTCCTGAAATCCGCCATATTCTGCAATAGATTTAGAAGTGGAGGCCTTTCTGTCTGTCGAAATAGTCTTAGCTATGGATACGGATAATCCCTGTTGTAGAAGCATTTCCCGCTCAATCTCCAAGTCGTCAGCTTAAAGAAAACTGGATTGGGGTGCATGAACAGTCCCTGGTATAACAGGTCTTGACTGAGAGGTAGAGCAATAGGTTTCTCTACTGAGAGATTGATTAGGGACGCACTTTTTCCTCCAGTGATCGTTTTAATTAACTCCTCAAGGTGTTGCCCGAATAACATACAACCAGAAAAAGGAAGAGCTACTAGCTTGTTTTTGGAAGCTGTGTCGGCCCCCTGAGAACGCAACCATAGCGCATGTCTTGCGGTAACAGATAATGCTGATGCCCTGGCAGATAGTCTAATAACATTCATGGAAGCATCACAAGAAAAATTGACAGCTTCCTTTATGGAAGCCACCTCTTTGACAAGTTTGGAGCGGGAAACATTAGAGTCAATTTTCTCCTCCAATTCGCTCAGCCAGATTCTGATAGTGTCACACAGGCTATTGCTGTAGCAGTTCTCAATTCAGCCAATTATAGAAAACTGTTTCTTCAATGCAGATTCCACCTTCCTGTACATTGCGTCTTTTAAAGCAGATCCATCTTCCATAGGGATAATGGTTTTTCTTGTAACACATGAGAAATAGCTGGGTCAATTCTGGGGGCTGAATGCCACATGCTGATGTCTTCCTCTTTGAAGGGGTACATCTTATTAAAACGTTTAGTAAGGCCAATCCTTCTGTCCCATTTTTCCCATTCGGTACTGATCAACCCTGAGACAGAATGATGTACAGGGAAGACTGGCGAGGTCTTGCTGCTTCCCATAAATGCAGCGTCTAGTATTCCCATTTCTTGTTGTGCTTCAGTAAGACCTAAGGTTTTACGCATGGCCTTTAAAAAATTATCCATATGGTCTAAATTAAAAAACCCCGAATCCTCAGTAACCTCTCCTTCCCCAAATCACGAATATTCCGACACTAATTCTTGAGCACTATCGAAATCCTCAGGGCCCTCTTTTCTAAAGGATATACCTTCTTCGGGTTCTTCTATACGAGGGCGTTTCTTGGGTGCTTCTGCTTCTTGCATAGCAACAAATGTCTCTTGCATAGAGGATTTCATCCAAAGGAGAACATCTTTGAGTTGCATGGGCATATCTTGTTCTGCTGATTTCCTGATGCACTCCTGACAAAGCTTAGTTGACTCAGAGGGAGATAGCTTTTTATCACAAGCTAGACATACTTTAGTTTTAACAGCAGCCTTATCCTCCTTGCCACTAACATCAGAGGGAGTTTTATCCTTGCTAGGGGCTAATTTTGTAGGGGCAGACATGATAATTAATAAAACCACCACTTTAATAGAATACTTAAAACCTAACTTCTGACTGCAAACAAGTCTACCCCTGTCCTAGCGTTCCAATCACCCAAACGTATAGCTGCCTTATATAGAGAACAACATCCTTTAATTTCCTGGAAAAGGGCTTAAATATAACTGGTTACTTACCTGTCTTCCCCTTAGTCGTGCACCAAACATCCTGCATTCCATTCTTGGAACACACGGTCATGGCTTTGTCTCCAGCAACATCCTGCATCCGCATCCAGTTTAGCAGGGACTTCCGGTTTTGCGGCTTGCACGCTACCCCAGTGTAGATGCAACTTCACCGGCTCAATGGAGGCGGCCTGCCTGCGATTCGAGGAGTCTATTTGGTAGCGTTTGTCTAGACAGCACTGTACTGCGGTCCCCCACAGGTATGACTCTCTTGATCTTACTTCCTACTCAAGCGTAGGCCAGGGAGCCCTACACCCGGCTTGCATAGGACCAAAAGAGACTGGTATTACAGTGAAGCGTCACTCTTTTAAGCTTTCATCTTGTAATCTAATTAGCCCTACCCCGGCCGGAGGGCGGAGACAATACCCATTCTTAGCCAGGGATAGGACACAGAAGAAAATTCTGTTTCTTCTGATCATACGATCTTGATTGGTAACGCCTATTGTCCCAAAAGGACTGCCTACGGTTTCTGAAGGAAACTCCTCTGGATGGAGAAGATCTTAATTTTCGTTCTTGGGGCAAAAAGGTACTCCTGCCACCTGTAATCTTCTTAATAATGTCCTCAAGCTGTTCTCTGAAAAGCATTGAGCCTGCAAATGGCAATGAAACCAGCTTATTTTTGGAGAAAGCATCTGCTCCCTAGGGTCTTAACCACAATGCTCTTCTGGAGGAAATGGACAGGGAAGAAACCCTAGCTGATAAATTTACTGCATCTAATGAGGCATCACAAGCAAAACCTACTGCCTCTTTGATAGTAGCCACCTCTCTCATAAGGCGTGACCTGGAAACATACGACTATTTTATCGTCCAACTCTGATAAGCAGATACGCATAGCTCTTTATACACAGGCCATTGAAGTGGGGACCTTCATGTTCTGTCCCAAAACAAAGAACTGTTTCTTTAAGGAATTCTCCAGTTTTCTGTCCATACAATCTTAGAGCCGAGCCATCCTCCATGGGTATCATGGATTTTTTTGGAAAGCTGCGAAACAACTGCATCCACCTTTGGCAAATTAGACCAGGATGCTGTATCGGACTCATCAAAAGGGTACATTCTCAGACATTTTTTGGATGAGGAGACTATTTTGTCACCCTTAGCCCATTCAGTCTTTACCAAATCAGCAACAGAACTATGGACAGGGAATAAGGGAACGGATTTCTTTGTACCCCAAAAAAAAAAAAAAAAACACAGTGTCCATGACATCCAGCTCTTTCTGGACCTTAATGAGTCCCAAAGTCTTCCTAACCTGCTTCAGAAAAGGCTCCATCTTATCCAGATTAAATGATGCAGCCTCATCAGCGATCTCGCTTTCCTCTTTGGAGGAGTAATCTGATATTGCCTCAAAGGCATTCTCCTGATCCTCCTAATCTATTCTGGTAGAGGTTCCTTCATCTGGATCTTCCAGTATCTGTCTTTTTCTGGGTCCAGCAGCCTGTTGCATGGAATTAAACGTTTCCTGCATGGATGTCTTCATCCATGCCAAGAAATCCTGAAATTGGGTTGGCATATTCTGTCCTGATGATTTGTTAAAACAATCCTGACTCAATTTTGAATCTGGAACAGATGGCTTAACCTCACACAAAATGCAATTTTTTGCCTTTGGAGGATTATCATCATCCTTGGCCTAAGGAGAAACCTTTTCCTTAGAGGAATAAGGCTTAGGAGTAGTAGCCATATCTAGCATAAAACTTAGGTTTTAATAATAATCAGTAAAGGCTGAAATTTACCTTTGATATTTCCTTTTCTTCTGTGTCCCTCCACAGCATAAAAAACGTGGGTTTGTCCCTCCTCCCAGCTGGTGTAGGACCAATCTCCTTCCAAAGGTTCAAAAGGGCTTCCCGCCCCACTTTCCACAGTCAACTTTTGTCAGAGCTTTAAGAAAGCACAAAGAGGTTAAAGGGAAGGGTGTGCCGTGGAGGGACACAGAAGAAAAGGAAATATCAAAGGTAAATTTCAGCCTCTCTTCTGTGTCCGTCCACAGCACAAAAAACGTGGGACATACCAAAGCAGTGTCCACATGGGAGGGAGATATCATTTAGATGCATCAAATTGTAACCAACTATATTGAAGTCTTACCTTCTAGACTGGGATCCAGCTTGCAGGACTTGCCTGCCAAAGCTAGCGTCCACTGAAGCTTGAACATCAACTCGATAATGTTTAATGAATGTAGACAGTGATGACCATGTGGCTGCCTTACAAATATCTTCTGGTGAAACCTCTGCTCTTGAAGCCCAAGAATTAGAAACTGCTCTGGTTGAGTGGGCTTTGATGACATTAGGAGGCTCTAAGCCAGCACCTAAGTATGATATTCTTATACAGTCTTTAATTCATCTGGAAATGGATGCCTTCGAGGCTGTAGTTCCTTTGAATTTACCAAAAAAAAAAAAAAAAAAAAAAAAAAAAATTGGACGAACAAACCACTTGATTTCCTAAATTGCTTAGTTCTTTGAAGGTAGATAGATATACCCCAAACTAAATCCAAATTGTGCAGTAATTTCTCTTCCTTAGTGCTAGGATTCGGGCAAAAGGAAGGTAACACACTCTCCTGATTAAGATGAAAGGAGGATACCACTTTAGATCTGAAACTGGGATCAGTCCTCAGCACTACCTTGTCCTGATGCAGAACCAGATATGGAGATAGTGAGGATAACGCCTGTAACTCACTAATCCTCCTGGCAGAAGTTATGGCAGTCAAAAAAACTATTTTCAAAGTACGATTCTTCAGGGAAATTTCCTGAAGAGGTTCAAAGTCAGCTGATGTTGACAAATAATTAAGGACCAGGTTCAGGTCCCAAGGAGCCATCAAATCCTTCAACCTAGGCCTAACCTTTGAAATGGCCTGTAAATATCTCTTAACCAGAACATGGTCTGAAAATTGTTCTGCCAAAACAGCTGAGATAGCAGATAAGTGCACTTTAATAGAGGCTAGCCTCAATCCTAGCTGAAAACCTTTGTGCAAAAAATTAAGGATCTGAGGAACTCCAATAGATTCTCTCGTCAGGTTCTCTTGTTGACTCCAGGCTGCAAAGATCTTCCAGATCCTATCATAGACTTTGAATGTGCTCGCCTTTCTTCCCTGGATGATGACATCTATGACACAGTCTGATAGCCCTTTCAGCTTCAAGGACGCCCTCTCAGCCTCCAGGCTGTTAACTTCCAGAAGCGTGGATTCGGATGCTCCAGAGGCCCTTGCTGGAAAAGATCTTTCCTGAGAGGTAAAGGAAAAGGATGCTCTATGGACATGTTCACTAAATCCAAGAACCATACTCTCCTCGGCCAATAAGGGGCTACTAGAATGATGTTTGCTCTGTCTTTCTTTATCTTCTTTAATACCTTGGGGATCATAGATATTGGAGGGAAGATGTATGCTATGCTGAAGTCCCAGCTGAATCTCATGGCATCCTGACCCAGAGCTAGAGGATGGTATGTTCTGGAAAATAATTTCTTGCATTTCCTGTTGTGAATCGATGCCATAAGATCCACTTCTGGAGAAGCCCATTTCTGTATTATCTGGTGAAAGATTGTGTTCAGGGCCCATTCCCCTTGATCCACTCGATTCCTGCTTAAAAAAATCCGCTTGCGTGTTCTCTTCTCCCGGAACATGAGACGCTTTTATTGCTGCCAGGTTTCTTTCTGACCATCTTAGTAGTCTTACTGCCTCTTTGTTCATTAGCTTGCTTCGAGTTCCTCCTTGGTTTCTGATGTACATGACTGCCACCAGGTTGTCTGATCTGACGTGAACTAGCCTTCCCCTGAGTAGAGACGCCCACCTTCTTAGACAATAATATACCACTCTCAGCTCCAGTATGTTTATGTGCAGGGTTTTTTCTTCTGGCCTCCATGTTCCCTGAAGAAACAAGTCCCCCCCAGCAGGCTCCCCATCCTTCCAGGCTGGCGTCTGTCTGTATCAGTTCCCATTCTCTCTCTTTCAACTGGAACCCTTTCTCGAGGTTGCTTGGCTTCATCCACCACAGCAACTGAGATCTGATCTGCTGCGGAAGGCGAATCCTCTGCAACCTGTTGTATGGATCTTTGTTCCAATTCTCTAGAAAGAAATTCTGAACTGGCCTTAAGTGCAATTTCGCCCAAGGAACAACTTGACTGGAAGATGCCAAGACACCTAATAGCTGCATGAAATCCTGTGCAGTAGGGATCTTCATTTTTCGGAATATTGAGACTTTATGATGTTCCGGATCCGCTCCTGAGATATACATGCTGTTGATCTTCTGGTGTTGAAAGTTATCCCTAAAAAGGTCAACTCCTGCGAAGGCACCAGGTGGCTCTTTTCCTTGTTTATTAGCCACCCCAGCTTCTCCAGTCGGGCTACTACTTTGGCAGTAGACAATTGCCCAGGATGCAGAATTCGCCAGGATAAGAATATCGTTTAGGTAAGGAATAAGTTATTCCCTCCTCTCTGAGCTTCTCCAATGCCACTGCCAAGGTCTTGGTGAATATTCTTGGGGCTGAGGAGAGGCCAAACGGAAGAGCCTTGAACTGGAGATGTTGATTCTCGAAGGTGAATCTGAGGAATTTCCTGTGAGATGGGATAACTGGAATGTGATGGTACGCATCCTTTAAGTCCACTGTGGTGAGAAAACAATCTGGATGGACCATATTTAGAATTGATGCCACTATTTCCATCTTGAATCTTCTGTACTGAATAAATGAGTTCACCAGCTTCAGGTCCAAGATGATTCTGATTCCCCCGAAGACTTCGGAACCTGGAATATTACAGAATATACCCCTGTTCGTTTCTGATCCTCTGGGACTTTTTCCACAACTTTGCTTTGGATCAAGGAGTGTATTGCTTCACTCATCTGCGATCTCTTGATAGAATTTAGAGGTAGTCTGGATGTTCTGAAAATATTCTCTCGGACTAGTCCTGAAATCCAGCGGATACCCTGTCTCCAAGTTCTACAGCACCCATGTGTCTGAATGTGCTTCTTCTTGCCAAATGCGAAGAAACTGCTGCAGTTGACCTCCTATTATACTTAGAGACAGGGCCTGCTGACCTTCAGAATTCCTTCTTGTATTGGCCTCTTTTGGAAGCTTCTTTCTTGTATCCTCCTCTGTTGGACTGAGGATAACCTTGCTTCTTCTGCTCATAAGATCTTGACTGATAGCGTCTGTTGTCGCGAAAGGACTGTCTGTGGCTTCTATAAGACGCTCCCCTAGAAGGAGATGATCTCAGCTTCCGATCTTGAGGTAAAAAGGTACTCTTGCCACCCGTGATCTTCTTAATTATGTCTTCCAATTGTTCTCCAAAGAGCATATTACCCAAAAATGGCAACGTCATCAACTTGTTTTTTGATGAGGCGTCAGCCCCCCAGGGTCTCAACCATAACGCTCTTCTTGAGCTGGTAGGATCAGAGAGACTGCCGGAGGTTGGGCGGGGAGGCCTTTTTAACGCTCTTCTTGAAGAAACGGATAAGGAAGAGGCTCTAGCAGATAGCTTTACTGCGTCCAAAGGAGGCATCGCGTGCGAAGCCTACTGCCTCTTTGATAGTAGCCACCTCCTTCATCAGTAATGGCCTGGAAACCGATGATTCTATTTTATCCTCTAATTCCGTTAACCATATACGCATGGCTCTTGAAACACAGGCCATAGAAGTAGCGACCTTCGTACTCTGGCCTAATACAAAAAACTGCTTCTTTAGAGAGTTTTCCATTTTTCTGTCCATGCAGTCTTTCAATGCTGAGCCATCTTCCATGGGGATCATGGTTTTCTTGGAAAGCTGTGAAACTGCCGCATCTATTTTCGGGGAGTTATACCAGGCAGTTGTCTCAGAATCATCAAATGGATACATTTTCAAAAATTTTATAGAAGAAGATACTCTCTTGTCTCCTTTGGCCCATTCCTCTTTGACTAAGTCAGTGATTGAACTGTGAACCGGGAACACAGGAACAGACTTCTTGGCTCCCAGGAAAGCAGTATCCATGACGTCTAACTCCTTTTGAACCTCAGTAAGACCCAAAGTCTTTCTGACATGCTTCAGGAAGGAATCCATTTTCTCCAAGTTAAATGAGGTTGCATCATCTGTAATTTCTCCCTCTTCTTCAGAGGAGTAATCCGAAATGGCCTCAGAGGTGTTCTCCTGATCCTCCCAATCCATTCTGGTAGCTGCTCCTTCATCTGGATCTTCTGTTCTCTGCCTCTTCCTAGGGCCAGCTGCTTGCTGCATGGAACTAAATGTCTCTTGCATGGAAGACTTCATCCATGCTAAAAAATCTTGAAACTGCGTAGGCATATTCTGATTAGATTTACTGGAGCAATCCTGACATAGCTTAGCATCTGGAACAGCAGGTTTCAGCTCACATAAAACGCAAATCTTGGGCCTTGAAGCCTTATCTTCCTTACTCTCAGCAGCAGTTTTTTCCTTAGAAGAGGAAGGCTTAGGAGTAGTGGCCATAGCTCTAAAACTTAACCTTTATTAACAAAATTTTAAAAAAAACTACACGTCCATTCAGATAATACAACATTAGAAGTGCAACATTAGAAGTGCCCCTTTAAATCCTGACTTGCGTTTCACACTGGAAAGCAGAGGCCAGAAAACATTGCCGCCCAAATCAGTCATAAAAAAGAGAAGGAAGGAACTTACCAAGCCCTTCCTGCAACACCTCGAGCTGGACTGGAAGCCACAATCCCCGGTCTCCATACCCTCTGGTGAGCCTTGCTGGTAATCGGCATCCTCCAGGAACCGGAAGTCCCAGAACGACAGTCTCGCGATGAGAGAGAGAGGAAGGGCAGCAGGTCACAGCGTTGCAGACTCCTCCCTGGGCCAGCACAAGCAACAAGGCCGAGGGGGAGAACAAGCCTGAAGGACGCATACACCCTGAGTCGGCCGAAGCAACCAAGACCGAGGGCTGAATGTGGGACGTGGTAGGAAAAAAAACAAAAAAGTTGTACGCTCCACAAACTCCCTCCTACCCAGCTGGTAGGACCAAAAAGACTGTGGAAAGTGGGGCGGGAAGCCCTTTTGAACCTTTGGAAGGAGATTGGTCCTACGCCAGCTGGGAGGAGGGACAAGCCCACGTTTTTTGTGCCGTGGACGGACACAGAAGAAAAATAAACAAATAAATGAATGAATCCTGAACCCTGCACTGCCGCTTTAAATAGACTAAGGTCAGGAGTGTGCTTCATTCTGGAAAGCAGAGGCCTGGAAAGGATTACCATGCAAATAGCACATTAAAAAAAAAAAAAAAAAAAAAAAAAAAAAAAAAAAAAAGATTGCATTCGCTCCGTAACGTACTCCTACCCAGCTGGTAGGATCAAAGAGACTGCCGGAGGTTGGGCGGGGAGGTCTTTTTAACTTTGAGAGGATTGGTCCTACGCCAGCTGGGAGGAGGGACAAGCCCACATTTTTGTGCCGTGGACGAACACAGAAGAAATAATAATACCCAACATGAGTGCAGGAGTTAGAGAACTCCAAGGAAACCCTTGTGCAGAAAGGAACAGTGGACCATTGCACTCAAAGGGTTGCTCAACTTTTCTGCAGGTCTTCTTTCTTCAGATTACCATTGTAAGGAAGAATCCTCAGAGACACTCCCTCTGGAGAGAGACACATGGGTTGCATGGTTCTCTCTCAGGGCTGAAAAGGTCCACAAGCAGCTCCTGTAAACTGGGCAATCCACTAAGAGGAAGCCGGTAATGGTAATCCGCCTAATGGGGGAATATGGATGCCCCATATTTAAATGAAAATAATAAAAGAACTAAAACTAAGCAGAACTGTTCACAACCTTCCTACCAGAACGAGGAACAAATCTTAACTGGATGGGAGTGGCTGGTAGCCTGGTTGGAGGAAAGGGAGGCTCTGTCCCTGCAACTTCTTTGAAGTATTGTATAGCCTCCCTGTGGTACCTGTAAGCTATATTGGACAACAGAGAAATATATTTTGATCTGTATGTGATCTATATTTACAAATGTGTGTGTTGGGTAAGCCCAGACTACTGTGTTACTACTGCAGCACAAACCCATCTCCCTGTGTGTGATAATAATAATATAAGAATAATAACTAGTATTTATAGAGCACCTCCCAGTGGGACTCAAACCAAATCGGCAGCTGAGAAAATAGACATTATTACCCAATCAATGGCCCTCATTTATCGACCCCGGAAGGATGGAGGGCTGGAGTTGACCCTGCCGGGATTCGAAACTGCAACCTTGGGGTGTGAACAGGCTTCATAGTCAGGGAATTTACCACTGAGCTCTCTCACCAGCATATGTGACAATTTACATGAATAATTTACCAGAAGGTCGGCCTTGCGTATGCCAAGACACTAGCAATCCTGAAGCCCATAACTGTTCAGGACTATACTTCTAATCAACCTTGCATGCCCCATGGCCAGCGAGGATGAGGAGATATGTAGCAATGCAACAACTGGAGACCTACATGTTTCCTGTTTCTGCGCTACACCCTGCTTTGCATACAAATACAGTTGTGTATCCCACTGATGTATTATACCACTTGTTTATTATAAAAATATAAAAAAAAAAAAAAAAACCCATAGCTCCACTCTGTAGGTCTTAAGTTAAAAGGATTTCTTTTCAACAGTTTTGCCTCCTGCTTGATCCTTTCTCCACAGACTAAAATCAAGATACTAACATATATTGCCTGGGGCGTGTAAGAAACAGAATTATATACAAAAAAGTGTCAGTCCTGTCTTGCTCTCACAACTTTTGTCTTTATTTCTAACTCCCTCTGTCACACTCTCCGTTTCTCTTCAGTGAGTGCGCTCTCTAATCATTTAACTGCCAGAGTGCTACTCAATGCATTGCACACCAAGGGTCAATGTCATCTTATGATTACATTCTGTTTTTTTGTTTTTTTTTTACTCACCCACTAATATGCATGTTCAGTATTGCTTACTGAAGCCTGCCCCCCAACTTGCGATTAAGTCCAGACCCTTTTTGAAGCAAATCACATCATTTATCTCCCCCAGCCTCTACACAAGGCTCCCTCTTTCAGGGTATCAGATAGGAAAAAGTTCCCAGATCTAGTTAGGAAATATGTGCTGCAAGCAAGTTGCCAGCTGCTCCACACTACAAAATGCTTAAAGGGTCAGTAATGCCCATATTTAACATTGCAGAGGTTAAAAAATAAAGATTTAGAGAAAGTGCCATCTCTCAAACCCTAATGATCTGAGTGATATTCACCACTAAAGTTCCCCCCTCCCTCCCCTTCTACTGACATCCAGGGACCAGCCGGCAGCTCTACAGCTGAGCCAAAATCATGTTATTTAAAAAGAATTACTTCATTGGAAAGGTCTACAAAGTGTGCCTGGTTTGCAAGCACACCTTGTAGACCGTTCCATTGAAGTAGTTCTTTTTAAATAATGAGATTTCGGCTCTTCTGAAGAGCCTCAAGTCGGAGGTGAATATCTCTCAAACCCTAAGGGTTTGACAGATGGCACTTACTCCAAATTATTCAATATTGTAGAGGTTACAAAAATAAAGTAAGTTAAATACGGGCATCACTGACGCTTTAAAGACTGATGAGTGACAGACTCCATCATATATATCCCCTCTATATTTAAATCGCCCTTCTGTCTCACTGCCCCATTTTCTATAACCTTTTGCCCAGGACACCTGCTACCCCACATTAAAATCTCCATAACTCTTACACTTATTACATCTCCTAAACTCGCTACTCCAATTCTTAATGATTATTAACCACAGGATCAATCACCAAGCATATTAAAAATCCATCCACAGACTCCTTCAACATATCCACAGGGCAGTCAAACCCCCTTGTCCCCTGACTCTTTCACCTTCCCCCAGAGAATCATTCAATCCCTTCTCCTACTTAATCTAACAATCTCGCTCCAACGGTGTACACGTTTTCAGGCCCAGCCCCATTTACAATCATATCATCATTTCCCAATTTCCATCTACCCCTCCCCACACACACACACACACACACACACACACACACACACACACACACACACACACACACACACACACACACTTACTACAACTCCCATTTTCAAACGGAGATCACACAGACAACACCGTGTTCCATTTGCTTTGTTTTATAAAACACATGGGCAAAGCTGTACCAATATTGCTAGCACTCCTGTGTGTACATTAAAGGGATAGTAATACTTAATTACTAATCCCTATATTGCAGTCATATTTAAAATAAATGTATTGCTCCCAGTGTCATCTCTCAAACCTCCTCCTCTCTCCTAAAGTTCCCCTCTCCCTCCCCCGAAGTCAGCATTGTAGCTGACTGAAGGGAAATCCGGTCTTATGATCATCAGGCGGCTTTGCAGCAGAGAAGAGATCGCATTAATAAATAAAAAAAAAAATTTCACTAGAACGGTCTTCTATGTCTGCTTGGTTTGCAAGCACACGTAGAAGACCATTTCAGTGAAAGATTTGTTTTTTATTAACGCGATCTTGGCTGTGCTGCAGAGCCGCCTGACGGTCGTACGACAGGCTTCCCTGCAGTCAGCTACAACGCTGACTTCGGGGAAGGGGGAGGGATAGGAGAACTTTAGGAGTGATTATCTCTCAAACCATAAAGGTTTGAGAGATGACACTGGGGGCAATACATTTCTTTTTAACATGACTGCAATATAGGGATTAGTAAGTATTAAGTATTACTATCCCTTTAATATATATTACTAGCAAAAGGGGCACTGCGTTGCTTATGGGGATTAACTCCTTTGTGTGCTTGATTGGTATTAAACACGTTGATTGGCAATGATGTCAGTACAATATTGATCTCTGCCAATGTGATCGCTCCAGCTTACAGACAGAAAGCCTCCATCTTTGGAGGAAGCTGAGGAAGAATGACAGACTGCGGTACAGAGCAGGTAACCACAGTCTACCCGGAAGTGCACTCTTTAAACATTAATTTTCGTCCAAATAGGGTTAAAAAAAAATAATAATAATACTAATATATTAATAATAAAGAAATTCAAGTAGTCGCTATATAACCCAACATTTAACGCACAATTGTATAGGTGTGATAGATCCCCTTTAAATATAGTAGTACAATGAGCTATAGCCCATCTCTCAAACATTTATAGTTTGAGAGATGGAAGCATGTAAAGATCCCCCCTCCCAGCCGTTTCAAAGAAGTCTGACCTCTAGCTGAGAGACACAGATTCTGATCCCGGGAACATCCTGCAGCTCTTCTTCAGAGCCGAAATAGTGGGATATAATAATATATACTTACTGGAACGGTCTACAAAGGGTGCTTGCAAACCAGGCACATTTTGTAGACCGTTCTCATCACTTCTACTCCCGCCCATCCAGCTTAGCCCTGTCACCTCTCCCACATACACACCAAGCTCCTTCTCTCCCATCACCGAGGAGGAAGTTTCCCTTCTCTTCACTCGCTCAAAGACTACCTCCAAATACACATGCAGTAAAATCACAGTATCAAATTAATTTAAAGGAGATAACACCTAATCATAACAACCCCATAAGTTACTATGACCAAAAAATACTAAGGCCATATTGAATTTTGCACTTATTTTGTTTCAAGAGACAACAATAAGCCCTGGATGTGTTGTCTGTGGAGGTGGGCATGACAGTTATTTGGTAGTTTACATCAAACTTTTGCAAGCAGAGAGCAGAAGCCTACCTTTATCTTTATGGACAAGAGGGGTTTGCCAACAATACTTCTCTTCCGCTCAGATGGACAAGTGCTGCTCTTCGCAAAGCAACAGCACACCACTCTGGTACTTAAAGGGATAGTATTACTTCAAAATTACTATCCCTCATCTTGTAGCCCTTAATAAACTGAGTTAAATGACACCAGCGACATCTCTCAAACCTTTATGGTTTAAGAGATAGCCACTTTCAAAGTATCCTCTCCCCTGCTGTCAGCGTTCTGCTGCCAGCAGGAGAATCCAGTCTCTGAATCAAGCGGAGGCTCTTCAGCAGAGCCGATATCTCGTTATAGAAGGAAAAATGATTCATTGAAACAGTCTTCTACGTGTGCTTGGTAACCAAGCACAAGTAGAAGACTGTTTCAATTAATCATTTTTCCTTCCATAACAAGATATCGGCTTTGTTTAAGAGCCTCCGCCTGTCCCGGGACTGGATTTCCCTGCTGGCAGCAGAACGCTGACAGCAGGGGAGAGGTAACTTTGAAAGCGGCTATCTCTTAAACCATAAAGGTTTGAGAGATGCTGCTGGTGTCATTTAACTCAGTTTATTAAGGTATACAATATGAGGGATAGTAATTTTGAAGTAATACTATCCCTTTAAAGAGTAAAATGTGCGTGGGGGGAACTTAGAACCATGGGTCATGCCAGCAACTGACATGATATCCTGAACTAATGAAACATAAAATGTATTCGATCAGTTTTGAATGTCATGTCCATAGCGAACAAACACGTGTGAAATTCAGAGAGATCATTGTGGGCTTTTTTTTTTTTTTTGTTTGCTTTAGTATAGGATACGTTGTCACTTTTATCTCTTTCGGGAAAAAGTTACTTTCTCAAAATCATACCTGGGAACTTTCAAAATTAGCTGACCCTGATACTGTGTAAATATTAACCCTTAAATTTCCCACAATATATGCCTCATTGCTGTAATCGAGAGTTGCTCCATTCAGCATTCACTGAGACATTATATACAACAACTTACAGATATCACTTAATGAACACACACAAATCAAGCAGGACTTCTCCCTCTGCCTTTCTGGTACAAGTGACACCAGTTTAGAGACTAAAGAAGCCTTTAACTGGAGCAGAATATATAACAGGTAGCACTGAACTCTCTCGCCCTGAGATTTTGGCTCTTCATCTCGAGACCCTGAGATCTGGGCCAAAACCCTGAGTCTCAGGGTCAAACCCTGAGAGTTCCCAGGTATGCTCAAAATCTACTAAAAACACAAGTGACATTTTTGTTTTCATTACGTATCAGCAGAAGAAATATTTCTAAAGCTTATTACAACACGTTATAGACTGTTACAAGAGCGAAATAAGTCCCTGCCATATCCTCTATCCTGATCGTTTATGACGGTTTTTTGGAACGTATATTTAAATGAACTTATACTAACCGTTTAAACCATAACCATGAATGCAAAAATCTGCAAACCATTTAGATGTGCTTATCTTTAAATATGCATTAATCAACAAAATATACTACGTACCTGGAGAAATAAACTGCAATCAACAATAAGCAAAATACAAGAACGCACACATACCTGGTAATATATACACGAATATAACGTGTGTAATCAGAGAAAATTACAGTAACCCTTTATTGTGTATACTCCAACTACAGCTTCCAAATTCCGAACACACCACGATACTTCAAACTCTAACCCAACCTCATGTACACGATTGCATCGCTTAAGCGCCGGTCTATGACGCTTTGAATTTAGAGAAGCTGATTGGAGGAAGAGTGGCCGAGCGGACACATATTGATGTCGTATGCTTGATGACGCTAACTAATATTTGATTTCTTGTTCCAATCTTCGTTACTGAGGCACAGTTAAATTTGGTTGGGGCCTGGAGTGCGATCCTGAATACTTTAATTAAGCAAAGATTTGAGTGAAGTAAGATTTACCGATTGGGACCGGTACAAATCATTATTTAAGATTTGTTTCTAGTTGGATCAGAGTTATTGTTTGCTCATACAAGAGTGCGTGCAAGGTGCGATGTGCGGTAAGTGATTAACCCGTTTCCTATCAAGTAATGAGGCTGCATCATAGTAACCACAAAACCAATTTACATATATATGGCGAAAGAGAGAGACACACACACACCTACCTATACTTTACGCTAGATAGTGACACTACGAGCGTCATTAGTGCCCCGCGGTACTGCCTATAGATAGGTTAACCGAAAACCTTTTTCGACAGTCTTGAACCCTCGCTTCATCACCCGAACAGCTATATCCTGTCACATAAATGCTATGTGAAATCATGAATAGCAATGTAAAGATATAGGGATTTTCGCCATATAGTGTAGTTTGAATGACTGTCACATATAGAGTTTAAATTCATTTTCGTAAAACGTACTAAAACATTGACAGAAATATCCAGTCCCAGGAAACCAAAAATCAGCGACTGTTCACTTTCAATCAGGGGCAGTTACCACGTGGTTGCTGTAAGTTACATCCATTAGAAGAGGAGGCTAAATGAGGACCAGTGTGGTTAGAAGGAAGAATAGTCGTGGGGGATAAAATAGCATGCAGTCATGAGTTCTAGTGCTGCTACTGGATTATGACTGAATGCCTCTTAGTCAGAATTCTCCCTAAACATGACAATGCTGCGGAGCCTAGGTTGGCCTGGGATAACCGGCTCCCCCCCTCAGGGTGGGGCCGGTGAGCAGAGCCTCTCGCCTTGGGACCGGAGCCCGGGCAGAAGTGTGCCGCCTCTCTCCCGTAGTGCACCGCACATTCGTGGGGAACCCGGTGCTTAATCTAGCTCTGCTACTCACTCAATTTACAAACTTCTTGTGGACATTGTCCGCGTTCAAAGCTACTGTGCTCACTGTATATGTTAGGGTTAGTCAGGTGTTTTTGTTGCAGGTCTATAGATGAATGTGAAGATATAATGAAGGTCCGGATTCCAGAGTTTTGTTTTTTTCCATGTATATGCTTTTCTACATATACATTATCACCCCTCATGTTCACACTGGGCAACAAAAGGGAGGTCGTAGAGCAAGAAGTTCTTAACGGAAGGGTAGTTTGGGCAATTGTGGGGGTAACAAGTGATGTAAAACAGACACAGAATGAATAGTGATGCTTGAGAGGAAAATTTGCAACACAGGGTCATATGAGATATGCTTTGTTAACAGTTTAAGTGTCAAAGGGTTGTCCAATCCATTGAACATAGTTACATAATAGTTTAGGCTGAAAAAAGGCTTGCATCCATCAGGTTCAACCCTTTTCCTATTCTTGTTTACAGCTGTTGATGAACAACTTTCTGCAACTCAGTGGGTGCTTGTTAGCTTTGATGGCAGCCTCACCTGTTCCTCCATGCTGCAATATTAACACTTGGGTGCTTGACACATAATTAAGACATCACTAAAAAATTAACAGCATTTACAACATCCAAGGGTGAAAGTGAAGAAAAGACCTTCGTTGGATGCCAGAAAGAAGTTGATGACATTTCTAACTGCAGTTGCCACAGCTCCAGCAATGAATTATGTTTTTGGTGGATAATAACAAGGAAGACAACAAAGCAGCACTGCTCTCAATGTTGCTTCTCCTTTCTTGAGTTGTTGCTTCTCTGGAAATTTAAAGGTTTCTTCTGTGTCCCTCCCCGGCATTAACTTGGGTTATTGTCTCCGCCCTACAGCTGGGTAGGACTTCCCCCAAAGGTTTCAAATATCCGGCTCCTGCTCCCTGCACTCAGGTTTTTTTTTTGTCCTACCCAGCTGGATAGAACTTTATTTTCTCAGCGGTAACGGGTGTTTGATCGCTTGTAGAGCTGTCTGTATTTCCCGCGCACACAGCGGGATGCGTGACCGCTGGTCGCATGCTCCAAGTTTGCAATATCCCTTTCTTGCCCTCTTAAGTACGGCGAGCAGGGCAGGTGTGCAGTCGCAGCATTGTACTTACTTGAATGTTATCTCCTCCTCGCCCTCTGGCACGGCAAGCAGGCCCCTTTCCCTCCGTTCCAGTGACTGCTGAGCGGGCCGACGCAGAAACAGGGAACAGAAAGTGATGGGAGTTCCTTTAATGCCTATGCGTTCCATGAGTGGAACGCACGCTATCGGAAGCGGCTCTGAGCTCCAAGGAGCGATTCGGTCACCGGAGGACGATAACTCTGTACACCTACACTATTTAAGGTAAAGGGGCTGATCATGTACTGATATATATTGTTAAATTTTGCCTATTCTGCTTGTTTTGCTGTTCTGGGCCACTATGTCTACCCCTAAGAGCAAAGACAGAGATAAGGAGAAGCCAGCCTCTGAGCCTACCCCTAAGGAAGACAAAGGCTCCTCCAAACCTAAAATCATGCCTGGCTTGTGAGGCTAAGTTGAATCCCTCTGACAATGGGAAACTTTGCCAAGATTGCTTAAAGAAGGCTGCAGGTCCAGATATGACCTCCTAGTTCACAGAATTCCTGTTCTGGATGAAAGCATCCATGCAGGATACCTTTAATTCCATGCAGGAAAAAGAACCTGCAAGAAAGCGTCCTAGGATGGATCCAGGGGGAGGAACTTCCTCTCAAAAAGAAGAATATTGCATTGATCAGGACATTTTTGAGTCTGACTCTGATCTATCCTCTGAAGAAGAAGGGGAGATTATTGAGGACTCGGGATCCTTTGGGATAGATAAAATAGATTGCTTAGTTAGTTTGGTTAGAAAAGCTTTAGGTATCACAGAGGTCCAACAAGAGAGAGATGTTATGGATACTACCTTCTTGGGGAAGAGAAGAGGTACCAGGTTTTCCTATCCATCAGTCTATCTTTGACCTAATCAAGGCAGAATGGAAGATTGGTGACAGAAGATCTAGCGTTTCTAAACGTTGTTCAAAAATGTATCCTTCCTCTGTGTCCAATCCACGGCATACTGTGGGCTTTGGCTCCGCCTCTCAGCTGGGTAGGACCAATCAATTTCTTTTAAATACCGCTTGCTACCTCTCCTCTGCAATTATTTTTGGTCCTACCCAGCTGGAGGATGGAGGCTAAGCCTCACTCTCTCTCTTCCCTCTGAGTGACTACCAAAAGGCGCCTTTTAATGTGTCTGCCTAACCGCGGACACGTTATACATACCGGGTTAACCTCGCGGTCCTGTAATCCAGATGCTGGCATTGGGAACTGGCTGCTCGCATGGCGAAATGCCACTTCCCCCTAAGTTGCTTCAGCTTGTGAAAATACCGGCTGGTTAGCGCGCGCATGAGCGTGCCACTGCTGGAACGCACGCGGGGAAACAGACATCCGCCTGGGGCATTGAAAAGATGAGGCTGCTCAACGGGGCTCAGGTATGAGATATTTTGACTATATAATATATGTATAGATATTATATAAGACGGTTATAATATTTGTATGCTGGTATACTATCTATATGCAAGTGAGGTTAAGTCTGGTGCCCACACTGTTATCCTGCTAATAATAATCATGCCCGCTCCTAAGCTGATTAAGACTGACAAAGTAAAGGCTTCTGACTCATCAAAAGAGAAGTCTGGATCCAAGGATAAAATCTGTGCTGGATGTCATAATATACTGCCTGCCTCAGATCCTGCTAAATTATGTACCGCATGCCTACAACAAGCGGCTGGAGGGAATGTCCCAGTCCAGTTCCAGGATTTTTTTGTCCTGGATGAAGACCTCCATGCAAGAGACCTTCACATCAATGCAGGAGGCAGTACGGAAATGTCCCAGACCGTCAGACCCAGAGGAAGGTCCGTCAGGGGTTCAGGATGATTACGATGATGCCTATATTGATTTTGAATGCGCGGCATCATCAGCAGAAGGAGAGTTGGTGGAAGAAGCAGGCAGCTTCAGATGGTGAGTGGAAGCAACCAGAGAAACGAGGAGCCATCTCTAGGAGATTCCACCGTATGTATCCGTTTGCAGGAGAAGAAACATCCAACTGGTACACGTCACCTAAAGTAGATGCCGCCATAGCACAGACCTCAAGACGCACAACGATTCACCTTGAGGATGGTACAACGCTAAAAGATCCAATGGAAGAGAGGGCGGATAGTGTATTAAAGAAGCAGTTCGCCACCATAGGCAAAAATCTTAAAACGGCGACGGCCATGGCATCTACCTTCAGAACACTACGTATATGGCTTACAGAGCTAGAAGAGAAAATAGAATCCTCGGTGTCCAGGGCACACCTCCTCAAAGACCTATCCATTATTAAAGACACCATCAAATATTCATGTGATGCCTCTATCGATAACATCCATCTATTGGTAAGAGCATCATCACTCTCAGTAACAGCCAGACGAGCCATGTGGATCAAGGCATGGGAGGCAGATCCATCTTCCAAGAATAAACTGGTCTCTCTTCCCTTTGTTGGATCCAAGTTATTTGGAGATCAACTTGAGGACATAATTAAAAGGTCTTCAGGAGGAAAAAGCCAGTTCCTACCCCAGGATAAGATGATGAGAAAGTCACCAGGAAGATCAGGACAATATAGAAGGCAATCCTTTTGAGAAGCTCGCAGTTACAAGCCTGGCAGAGGATATGATCAAAGGTGGAGAGGTACCCAAATCTCTTAAAGGCCTGGGAATCGCAGGGACTTCCAGCGACGAGGTCAGTTCTCCCAATGAAGCCAGCCAAACCCCTTCTACTCCAGTAGGGGGCAGACTGAATGAATTCCATTTGGCCTGGTCCATCATCCTTCCAGACAAATGGGTATGGGAGATCATTCAGAAGGGGAACTTGCTGGAATTTGAGACTGCCCCCCTACCTCATCGTTTTCTCACCTCCAAATTGAGACAGAAGTCAAAGGCCCAGCAGATGAAACAAGCTTTACAGTCCCTATTGACCAACAGAGTAATAGAGGAGGTCCCTCTACATCAGATTTCGGGGCTTCTATTCGATTCTTTTTTTACACTATAAAGCCTACTGGGAAACTTCGTCTCATTTTGGATTTGAAAGACCTCAACACTTGTCTCCGGTTACACCATTTCAAGATGGAAACAGTCTCGTCCACACTCAAATTAATACAGCCGGAAGAGTATCTGACATGAATAGATCTACGCGATGCATGTTATCATGTGCCGATCCAGCAGGCACAACGCAGGTACATCAGATTCCACATATTTGGCAAACACTTTCAATATCGAGTAATGCCATTCGGTCTAGCCTCGGCACCCCGGATCTTCACAAAGTTCATGGCCAATGTTATGGCTTTCCTCTGACAACAATATCTTCTGAAGATCATTCCATATCTGGACGACATATTGATAAGTCATCACTCCAAAAAGCTCAGTCCAGCACAAATATATGTGTAGCGCAACTACAAAAGTTGGGATGGCTCATAAATTTCAACAAAAGCTCTCTAGTTCCTTCTCAGAACCTAGTATTCTTGGGGGTACAGATCAATACCAACACAGGCCAGGCATTTTTATCATCAAACCGTTGACAACGGATCATCAATCATGTCATCCAGTTTCTTCTGAAAAGACAACAGACAGTGAAAGCCTTCTCCAGACTCCTAGGTAATCTGGCATCAACATAGCAGATCGTTCCATGGGCACGGATTCATGCCCGCAGAACTCCACTACATTACCTAACCTATTACAAAAGGCATCCCACGAATTTCCATCGGTTAATTCCAGTCTCAAATCAGACCAGACAGGAATTAAGATGGTGGACCCAACCTACACACCTGGCGAGAGGAAGACGTCTACTAGATCCAGTTTGACAGATCCTTCATACAGATGCCAGCAAACAAGGATGGGGAGGAATATGGAACAACAGAACAATTCAGGGTACATGGATGCTACAGGAGACAAAGTTACATATCCATGTCCTAGAGCTAGCAGTCTGGAACACATTAAGATATTTCAAGTGGGACCTTCAGCAACAACCAGTCCTGATCAGATCGGACAACTCCACGGGCGTCCAGTACATTCTGAACCAACGGGGTACTCGAAGCTTCCAGTTAAACAATCTGGTGCTCAAAATTCTCCTTTGGGCAGAAAACAATCTTCACTCCCTCACAGCGTCTTTTCTATCAGGACAACAAAATGTACAAGCGGACTTTGAGTCGAAATCTGGGGGAATGGGAACTAAACCCAAAAGTATTCCAACAGGTGGTGGCCAACCTGGGTCTACCAGACATAGATCTAATGGCCACAAATTGGAACAAAAAGTGTGCCAAGTACATGTCCAGGTGGAAGGAGACTCAAGCTCTGGGGCAGGATGCCCTAAAAATTCCATGGCAGTTCAGACTGGCCTACGTGTTTCCTCCTCTACCGCTATTGAATGAAGTAATTAGACAAGACAGAGCAGAGGTAATTCTAATTGCTCCAAAGTGGCCAAGAAAGCCATGGTTTCCAGAGGTACTTTGAATGTCCTTCAAACCTCCATTTCAACTACCGATCATCCCACACCTTCTGCTACAGGGCCCTCTACAACATCCGGGCCCAGCTTTCTTCCAGCTCTGGACCTGGAGGCTGAGCGGTAGTCTTTTTAAAGCTACAAGGCACCTCAGACCCGGTTATTGAGACTATTCTCAAAGGGCGAAAAGCATCTTCTACAAAAATCTACTATAGAGTGTGGTCCATATTTTATAAATGGTGCACCTCACATAACCTGGACAGATCAACCATATCACCAACCAAAATTCTGGATTTCCTGCAGGATGAGTTCCAGAAAGGGCTAAAACTAGCATCATTAAAAGTACAACTGTCGGCCTTATCAGCTATATTGGCTACGCCCTTTGCTGATAACTATCTTATTAGGCATTACTTGACATCCATATCAAAGATCAAGCCGACCATTAGAGAGACCATTCCTTCCTGGGATTTGAATTTGGTCTTACAACAATTGGCCTCCCACACGTATTTTGAGCCCCTTCAGGAGATTTCATTAAAACCTCTAACTCTAAAAACTGCATTTCTCATTGCAGTTGCTTCAGCCAGGAGAGTCAGTGAACTACAAGCTCTATTAGCGGTCTCTCCTTTCCTTACATTTCATCAGGATAAGGTGGTACTATGCCCTAAACCTTCCTTTCGTGCAAAGGTGATTTCCCAATTTCATCTTAACCAGGAAATAGTTCTGCCTTCATTCTGTCCAAACCCTCAACATGACCTGGAAAAGCGTTTGCACAACCTAGACTTGGTCAGATGTCTGCAAACATGTCTACTCAGGACAAAGGAATTCCGAAAATCAGATTCCCTCCTGGTCCACTTTGGAGGAAAATTTAAGGGAACAGCAGCTTTAAAAGCATCTATTTCTAGATGGATACGTGACTACGTTACCTTAGCATACGAAACGGCAGATCAAGAGCCTCCTCAAGGTCTGAAAGCACATTCCGCTCGTGCCATGTCCACTTCTTGGGCTCTCAAAGCAGAGACCTCTCCAGAAGACATATGTAAAGCAGCTACTTGGGCTTCAGTCTCTACGTTTATCAAGCATTATATACTGGACCTACAAGCATCTTCAGACTCCAAATTTGGACGGAAGGTGCTTGAAGCAGCTATCCAGATTTAATACCTAACCTACTGCCCCATCCCTCTCTGGGGTACTGTTCTGGTAAGTCCCACAGTATGCCATGGATCAGACACAGAGGAAAGGTGAAATTTACTCACCGATATTTGTGTTTCCTCTGTGTCCTTCCACGGCAACCCACCCTAGGGTATTAAGGTATTGGTATCTGTTCCGCTTCTATGAACTTATCTGCTACTGTATTACAATGCATACTGGTCTGGCTATCTCTAACCTCTCATATCTTTCAGCTTGGTCAACTGTATAACTGCAGAGGAGAGGTAGCAAGCGATATTTAAAAGAAATTAATTGGTCCTACCCAGCTGAGAGGCGGAGCCAAAGCCCACAGTATGCCGTGTAAGGACACACAGGAAACACAAATATCGGTGAGTAAATTTCACCTTTTTAAGCAAGATGAGGTGGAACCATGGGTGCTTCCTCCTAAAATAGACGCTTCCATCGCCCAGCTAGCAAAGCGTACTACGCTTCCTCTAGAAGGCGGAACATTGTTATGGGACCCTATGGAGAGAGAGCTCGACGGAATCCTCAAGCGTCAGTTTGCAGTTTCAGGTCAGATCCTAGAGGCATCTACTGCTGTTGCATGTGTTACCAGAGCCATGCGTATTTGGTTGACTAATATAGAGGAAAAGATTGAGTCCAATGTCTCTAGACAGAAGTTGCTCAAAGACGTAGCTATAATGAAGGAAGCAACAAACTTCATGTGTGATGCCTCCTTCGACATGATTTGTCTTCATGCCAGAACATCTGCATTATCTGTGGCGGCCAGAAGAACCCTATGGTTAAAACCTTGGAGTGCTGATTCCTCATCCAAAGCAAAATTGATTGCGCTACCTTTTACAGGTACGTCTTTGTTTGGGGAGCATCTTGAGGAAATCATTAAAAAGGCCTCAGGGGGGAAAAGTTCCTTTCTGCCCCAAGTACATAGGCCCAGAGTCTCGTCTCCTAGACCACCTACTTCAAAATTCAGACATTCCTCCTTTCGTGATCAATCTAGATTTCAAGGGAGACCCTATTTCAGGAAACAGGGATTTGGCAACAATCCCAGAGGGGGCTACAGGAAGGTTTCTTTCAGGAAGCCCCAGACCAAGGAAAAATTCCAATGAGGAACAGCGAACCCTAGCTTCAGGCTCATTCGGGGGCAGGCTGAGCCTATTTCTTTCTGCTTGGATTCTTCGGACAGAACCAGATCGTTGGGTTCAGCAGACTTTGGAGTTAGGGTATTCGCTGGAATTCCTAAGTGCCCCAATTATCCCTCGCTTCATCAGGTCCAACATTCCTCCCAATCTTATAAAGAGAGCAGCCTTCATGGAGTCTATCCAGAGTCTACTGGAAAACCAGGTGATAGAGCCAGTCTCATGGCATCTCTGGGGTTCTGGGAGATATTCTGTTCTGTTTATCGTACCGATAGTCTCGGGGGGGATTCAGAACTATATCTTAGACCTGAAAACCTTAAATCAACACCTCAAAGTGGCTCATTTCAAAATGGAATCCACCACATCCATTATAAAGACTGTTTTTCCAGGAACGTACATAACCACAATAGACCTCAGGGATGCCTACCATCGTATTCTGGTTCATCCCTCTCACAGAAAGTTCCTGAAGTTTGCAGTGGGAAATGATCATTTCCTCTGTGTCCAATCCACGGCATAGACTGTGGGGCAATTAGCTCCGCCTTCCAGCTGGTAGGACCAATGCAAATCTTTAAAAGTCTCTTACTTCCTCCAGATGTCAGTTATATTGGTCCTACCTAGCTGGAGGACGGAGAAGTGACTTCTGCTATAATTTAAAAAATTTGGTACCTTCTTGTTTGTTGTTTTTTCCCCAATGTGGCTTGCTTAAGAGGCGGTCACATTTTGCCTGCTGAACCCTCTGTTCTGATTTCTGCCTGAATCGAACATGGTCCCCTGTCCCAGTTCGCTGCTACCCTCTGGAGCCCAGCCGAACGCCTCTACACTGAGGCTCAGCGTTCAGAAACGCCGCTCGTAAAAACTGGAAGTATCGTTCCGAAAACCGGAAGTACGCGCGTCTGCGTTCCACCGTTGAAACGCACGCGGACGCGATGGAATACACATGGGGGATTTAAGCAGAGGAGGAAAGAGCACCCGTGGACAGGGGTAAGGCGATTAAATATACCTACTTACTATATATAAGTTTATCTGAGCAATTGTTTGGAGTTACAGCATAAGTTTTCAGTCATGTCTACCTCTAAAGAGCAAAAGGCTGATAAGCCAAAACCTGAGACTAAGGAAGATAAATCAGTTAAGGGTAAATCCTGTGCTGGATGTGAAAAGCTTCTGTCTTTAAGTGAACAAGGGAAATTATGTGAAGACTGTCTCAGAAAAGCTGCTGGACAGGAGGTACCATTGCAATTTCAAAACTTTATAACCTGGATGAAAGATTCAATGCAAGAAACTTTTTCTTGCATGCAAGAATCTGCTAAAAAACGTCATAGAGAATCTGATCCGGAGGAAGGGCCATCTAGGAGAAGAGAAGAGGATGAAGAGAGTTTCATTGAATTAGAATCTGGAGCTTCATCTGCTGAGGAGGGTGAGATTACTGACGAGAGTGGCAGTTTCTCTTTAGATAAGTTAGACCCTCTAATTAAGGCTATGAGAAAATCCTTGGGGTTGACAGAAGTCCAGAAGGATTTAAATATTATGGACTCTGCCTTTGTGGGTTTTAAGAAATCATATCCTCAAATGCCGGTTCATGCATCCATCCAGGACACTATCAAATCAGAATGGAAACAGATTGATAAGCGCTGCACTATATCTAAACGTTTTCAGAGAATGTACCCATTCCAGGAAGAGGAGACAGGTGCATGGTATACACCTCCAAAAGTTGATGCAGCCATATCCCAAACATCTAGGCGCACAACTATTCTTCTGGAAGATGGAGCATCTCTGCGTGATCCTATGGATAAGAGGGCGGATAGCGCTCTAAAAAAGCAGTTTACTACAATAGGCCACAATTTAAGAACCACCACGGCTATGGCTTCCATGTTCCGTGCCTTGCGTATATGGATTTCTGAGATTGAAGAAAAACTAGAATCCTCAGTTTCCAGAAGCCGCATTCTGAAAGATTTAGGAGTGGTTAAGGACGCTATTAACTATTCATGTGACGCATCCTTAGATAGTATTAGACTACTAGCTAAAGCTTCTGCCTTATCTATCACTTCCAGAAGAGCACTTTGGATTAGATCCTGGGAGGCAGATCCATCTTCAAAAAATCAATTAGTATCCCTTCCATTTACAGGTTCAAAATTGTTTGGCGAATCTTTAGAAGAAATTATTAAAAAGTCTTCAGGTGGCAAGAGCTTATTCCTACATCAAGAGAAGAGAGCTCGGCGCTCACCCAATAGGGCCGGACAGTACAAACGTCAGTCCTTTCGGGAAGCCAAGAGATACCAACCAGGCAGAAGATATGATCCTAAGTCCAGGGGGGCTCAGACCCAAAAACCTGGAAATCGAAAGGATTTCCAGAGAAAAGGGAAATATCAACAATGATGCCAGTCTATCCCCTTCTCCTCCAGTAGGGGGCAGACTGGTGGAGTTTTTTCAGTCTTGGAGCCAAATTCATCACGATCAATGGGCCCTGGACATAATTCAGAGGGGATATTCGTTGGAGTTCAAAACGGCCCCCAGAATTCCAAGATTCCGGACATCAGTAGTAAGAAACAGAGAAAAGATCCAACAAATGAAGATAGCTCTCAATCTTTTATTACAGAACAGGGTGGTGGAGGAAGTTCCCCTACCCCAAAGATTCCAAGGGTTTTACTCAACGCTTTTTCATGTTATCAAGCCTTCAGGAGAAATGAGGTTAATCTTAGACCTCAAGGACTTGAATACTATGTTGAAGATCAGGCGATTCAAGATGGAGACAATATCTTCCGCCCTCAAGTCAATACCTCCTCAAGCTTACTTGACACGTCTGGATCTTCAGGATGCATATTATCATCTGTTAATAAGGGAATCACATCGGATGTACCTCCGCTTTCACATATTTCAACGTCACTTTCAGTTCAGGGTTCTTCCCTTCGGGCTGGCAACAGCCCCCAGGGTATTTACCAAAGTCTTGTCCCTAGTAATGGCAGAAATGAGACTAAACAAGATAAAAGTTATCCCATACCTGGACGACATTCTGATTGTGGAAGCCTCGGAACAAAAGTCCAGGTTAAGCACCAGTTTTTGCAAGAACCTACTCTCCAGACTGGGTTGGCTTTTGAATATGAAGAAAAGTTCTCTTTCTCCCAGTCAGCAGATTCTATTTCTGGGCATCAATTTCGACACCAGAAAAGAGATTGCAACTCTGTCAAAGGACAGACAGATCCGAATACAGAATGCAGTGACAAGTTTCCTCAGGGGACAGACACGCAGTATTCATTCCTTTCAGAAGCTACTGGGACACCTAGCGTCAGCTTACCAGATTCTGCCTTGGTCCAGGGCACATTCCAGACTGACCCAGGAGAATTATCTCACCTTTTACAGAAAACACCCATTCAATCCATTGTTTCAGATTCCTCTCTTTCAGTCAACCCGAAGAGAATTATCTTGGTGGACAAAGCAGTTCAATCTGGTGAAAGGTCGCTCATTCAAGGAACCGGAGTGGATGATAATACACACGGATGCCAGCAATACCGGATGGGGCGGTATATGGAATATGAAGACAATTCAGGGAATATGGAATCAAAAAGAAGAAAGATTGCACATAAATCTAAAGGAGTTACTTGCAGTATGGAAAACTCTCAGACACTTCGGAGCAGATTTACAAAGAAAAGCCGTACTAATAAGATCCGACAATGTGTCTGTTGTCCAGTATCTGACCAACCAGGGGGGCACAAGGAGTCCTCACCTGAACAGTTTAGCATTACAAATATTAAATTGGGCAGAGCAGAACCTAATAGCCCTCAACGCAACTTATCTATCAGGTCAACTCAATACTCAAGCGGATTTCCTGAGTCGTCACACAGTAGACCCCGGAGAATGGAGTCTAAACAAAACAGTATTCCAGACCATCATAAAAAAAGTTCGGAACACCGGTAGTAGACCTCATGGCAACGGCAGAAAACAGTCAGTGTCCAGTCTACGTGTCCAGATGGAAAGACCCGCAGCCTCTAGCGCAGGATGCGTTAAAAATACCATGGACATTTCCTCTGGCATACGTATTTCCACCTCTACCTCTGATGGTGGAAATTCTTCGAAAGATCAGGAGAGACAAAGTGGAGATTATCCTAGTGGCCCCAGACTGGCCAAGGAAGTCCTGGTACACGGATCTACTGGAGTTATCCGTCAGGAGACCTATGTCTCTTCCAAACATTCCGGATCTGCTGATACAAGGTCCTCTTCTCCATCCAGACCCACAGTTCTTCAAGCTCAAGGCCTGGAGGCTGAGCGGCAATCCCTTAGACTACAAGGTACTTCGGATTCTGTAATAGGCACTATCCTTAGAGGAAGAAAAGCGTCCTCATCCAGGATATATTATAGAGTTTGGACTACCTTTCACAAATGGTGCACCTCGCAAAATTTGGACAGGAACTCTATTTCAGTACCTAAAATATTAGATTTTCTTCAGGCAGGATTCCAGATGGGACTAAAGCCCGCATCCCTTAGAGTACAATTGTCCGCAATTTCAGCTGTGCTAGTCACTCCCTTCGCGGATCACTACCTTATTAAAAGATATTTTCAGTCTATTTCCAAGATAAAGCCTACAATTAGGGAAATCCTTCCACCTTGGGACTTGAATATTGTGCTACAACAGCTAGCTTCACATCCCTTTTTTGAACCCATGGATTCAGTATCCCTCAAGCATCTCACCCTCAAAACTGCCTTTTTAGTAGCTATTGCTTCTGCTAGACGTATTAGCGAATTACAAGCCCTAGTCTCTATCCCACCATTTATGATATTTCACCAGGACAAGGTGGTTCTCAGACCAAAGTTGAGTTTTCGTTCTAAAGTAGTTTCACAATTCCACTTAAACCAGGATATTGTGCTCCCTTCCTTCTGCCCACAACCGGTGCATGAAACAGAACATAGACTTCATAATCTGGACCTCATCCGTTGTCTCCAGATCTATCTTAACCGGACCAAGTTATTCCGTAAGACGGATAGCTTGTTTGTTCACTTTTGTGGTAAATTTAAGGGCTCTCCAGCCTCAAAACCTTCCATCGCTAGATGGATAAGAGATTGTATCAAACTTGCATATGAATCAGCAGACCTGCCCCCTCCTCAGGGGATAAGGGCTCACTCTACCAGAGCTATATCAACCTCTTGGGCCCAGAAAGCACTAGCATCTCCAGAAGAAATTTGCAAAGCTGCCACCTGGACTTCGGTATCCACTTTTATTAAACACTATAAACTGGATGTCCAGGCATCAACAGATGCAAAATTCGGACGAAAGGTGCTCGAAGCAGCCATTTCTATCTGAATGTTGGTTGATCCCGCCCTGATGAGGTACTGCTCTGGTAAGTCCCACAGTCTATGCCGTGGATTGGACACAGAGGAAAAGGTGAATTTACTCACCGATATTTGTTTTTCCTCTGTGTCCTTCCACGGCAACCCTCCCTTGGTTATATTGGTATTGTATCGTTCCACAATCTATTCTGATCTGTGATATATATTTGTCTGATGATGATCATATCTAACACTCTGTATCTTGCAACTTGGACAACAGTATAACTGACATGGGGAGGAAGTAAGAGACTTTTAAAGATTTGCATTGGTCCTACCAGCTGGAAGGCGGAGCTAATTGCCCCACAGTCTATGCTGTGGAAGGACACAGAGGAAAAACAAATATCGGTGAGTAAATTCACCTTTTTCAGTTTCGAACCCTACCCTTCGGGCTGTCAACAGCTCCATGGGTATTTTCAAAGATTCTAGCCTCTGCCCTTCAACCTCTAAGGAGACAGGGTATCCATATAATATCGTATCTGGACGATATTCTGATTCTTGCAGGGTCTCCCTCCAAGGCAATCCTTCATACCAATCAGACCCTGGAACACTTAGCTTTTCTAGGGTGGATGATAAAGAGGGACAAGAGTCAGCTGAATCCTTCCAGAGTTGTGACCTTCTTGGGGGCTACGGATAGACTCCCAGACAAAGGAAATACGTCTGACAGACAGGGTTCGTTGTGTCATCCGGAAAGTGAATCTATTCAAGAGACTTCTGATTCATACATCTCAGGACTTTATGGAACTACTGGGGAACCTAACCTCGGTAACTCAGACTGTTCCTTGGTCAAAACTACATATGCGTCCTGTCCAGAGATATTTTTTTTTTTTTTTTTTCTTTTAAGTACTGGAACAGAGATTCTGGGAATGCGTTCCAGAGAATACCCCTCTTACCTTCAACACAGAAGGAATTGATGTGACAAAAGAAAAGAAACATTATGGGCCACTACAGTCTACAGGAACGCAACTGGGAAATCTTAACATCAGATGCCAGCCTTTTGGGTTGGGGGGGACCTGGAGAACAGTCACGTTTCAAGGCGAATGGAAACAATCAGAAAAGACCCTATACATAAACATCCTGGAAATGAGAGCGGTGTGGTATTGCATTCTACACATAAGAAAACAGATTACAGGAAAGTGGTTAATGATTCATTTGGACAACTTCCCGACGGTCATGTATTTAAAAAACCAAGGGGGCACAAAAAGTACCACCCTGCTCAAAGAAGCTCAAAGAATCCTGTTATGGGCGGAAGCAAACCTCAAAGGGATCTCAGCCTCTCACATTGCAGGAGGGGACAATGTGACTGCAGATTACCTCAGCAGACATCAGGTGGAACCAGGAGAATGGTCCTTAAGACCTCAGGTATTCGAGCAGATTTGCGGTCTCTGGGGCATGCCAGAAATAGATCTGATGGCCTCAAGAAACAATGCAAAATGCCCAGTGTACTTCTCCAGACGGAAAGATCAGGAAGCAGCGGGGTACGATGCCCTTCAGCTACCATGGAAGTACAACCTAGCTTACATATTCTCTCCATTTCCGATAATATTGGATGTTATCAAGAAGCACCAATTTGATGTCATTATGATAGCACCCAATTGGCCGAAAAGACCCTGGTTCTCCTTCCTAGTGTCAATGTCAATAGCGCCTCCATGGGAACTTCCCATAACCAAAGATCTCCTGACACAGGGGCCAGTGTGTTATCCGGATCCTGCTTTTCTTCATCTGATGGCTTGGAGACTGAGAGGCTCATACTGCTAAGTAAGGGTTTATCAGAGGCCGTAACCAGTACCGTTATCGCTGGACATAAACCATCTACTTCAAAAGTCTATTCCACAATTTGGTCTACCTTTTCTAGCTGGTTAAAGTATAAATTCCCTCAGGAAACTGCTGTTTCTATTCCTCAAATTTTAGATTTTCTACAAGAGGGTTTTCAAAAGGGTCTCAGGCCTGCCTCTATTAGAGTTCAGGTTTCTGCCTTATCTGCTATTATGTCAAATCATTTGGCAGAGGATGACCTCATTAAAAGATTCTTAAAGGCAATTTCTAAGATCAGGCCTACAATACACAGTATTGTTCCCCCATGGGACTTGAACATAGTACTGGATTGGTTATCAAAATCCAAAGTTTTTGAACATCTGTCAGAGATATCCTTGAAGCTCCTTACTCTTAAAGTAGTGTTTCTCACAGCCATTACTTTCTCACGCAGGATTAGTGAGTTACAGGCCTTGTCATGCGTTTTTGATTTTTTTATCAGCATAAGGTGGTGTTGAAACCAAACCCTTCCTTCAGAGGAAAAGTCATTTCAGACTTCCACCTTAACAGGACATTATTTTGCCTTCGTTCTGTCCCAGTCCTGTGGTGACAAAAGAAAAACAGTTCCATGATTTGGATTTAGTTAGAGCTCTATCTATATATTTCAAAAGGACTAAGGACTTCAGAGCCTCAGAATCCTTATTCATCTATTTTCAAGGTAGGATAAAAGGCAAGGCAGCTTCAAAAGCCTCCATTGCAAAATGGATTACTCAATGTATCAGTGTGTCCTATTCAGAAGCAGGTCTACAGGCTCCGAAGAATTTAAAGGCCCATTGAACTATAGCCATTTCCACTTCCTGGGCCCGGAAGGCTGATGCTTCTCCTGCTGATCTTTGCAAAGCGGCCACATGGTGGTCCTTATCCACTTTTATTAAACATTATCAATTGGATGGCCAGTCTTCCTCAGATGCCAGATAAGGAATAAAGGTCCTGGAAGCGGTTATTCCATCCTAAAATCCGGTAGTATGTGATAAAATTATTTGTGGAATTATTGATGTTTTCTCCCTCCCTATATTTGGGTACTGCTTTTAAGTCCCAAGTTAATGCCGGGGAGGGACACAGAAGAAATGAGAAATTTCTTACCGTTATTTGTATTTCTTCTGTGTCCCTACACGGCATACCCTACCCTCTCTAAATTGTTTTGCAGGAGGCAGGAGCCGGATATTTGAAACCTTTGGAGGAAGTCCTACCCAGCTGGAGGGCGGAGACAATAACCCAAGTTAATTCCGTGTAGGGACACAGAAGAAATACAAATAACGGTAAGAAATTTCTCATTTCCCTGCTCCCCCAGTGGTGTATTGGATGGTTTATTCATATCTATTTTATTTTATAGAAAATGTTTTCCAAGGAAAAATACGTTGAGATTGCTCTTGTTTTCAAGTATGTATCGTGTCCTATCAGATAAAGACCCTGGTAAGAGACTTCCCACTGCTTATCATATGTCAAGCTACGTGGCTTCCGTCACACCATTATGCAGTATGTGCATAACTTTAGTCCACATGGCTATACTGACTGCATGAAAGGGAGAAATTTTTCTTACCGATATTTCCTTTTCTTCTGTGTCCCTCCATGGCGAAGAGACTAATGGGTGTGTCAGCGCCCCCTAGCTGGAGTAGGGCCAACATCAAACTATAAAAGGAAGCCTTCCGCTTCCCTAGGCAGTCATCGTTTTGTCAAAGTTAAAAAAAAAATATAAGCAGAGATGTTAAGAGGGCAGGGGCGCCATGGAGGGACACAGAAGAAAAGGAAATATTGGTAAGAAAAATTTCTCCCTTTCTTCTGTGTCCCTATCCATGGCGATAGAGACTAATGGGGACATACCCAAGCAGTAACTAAAAATGGGTGGGTAATGAAAATCCGTGTCCCTTAGATAAATAACAAAAAATAATCATGTGTCTGCCCATACACATGAATCACATTATAGAGAAAAACAAGGAAGGGATAAGACATTCTTACCAAAACTGCGTGGGTTGCTGCTTCCAGGACCTTTCTTCCGAATTTTGCCTCTGCCGAAGCATGCACATCAATTTGATAGTGCTTGATAAAAGTGGAAATGGAGGACCAGGTGGCTGCTCTACAAATTTCTTCTGGGGAAGCAGAGGCTCTTGATGCCCAGGAGGTGGCTACCGCTCGGGTAGAATGAGCTTTAAGGATCTTTGGAGGGATCTTCCCTGCTTCCAAATAAGTCATCCTTATGCATTGGGTTATCCATCTTGATAGGGAGGATTTTGAAGCTGGCGACCCCTTGTAAATGGACAAAAAGAGAATCTGTCTTCCTGAAGGCTTCTGTTCTATTAAGGTAGATAGAAACACACCTCACTAAGTCCAGATTATGCAATTTTTTCTCTTTTTCCCCTTTTGGATTTGGGAAAAAAGAAGGTAAAATGATGTCTTGGTTTAGATGAAACTCTGATACTACTTTAGATCTAAAAGTAGGTTTAGTTCTCAATATTATTTTATCTTGGTGGAATACCATGTAGGGTGGCTTTGAAGATAATGCCTGAATTTCTGAAACTCTTCTCGCAGAGGTTATTGCAGTTAGGAAGGCTGTCTTTATTGTAAGCATCTTTAAAGGTATTTCTTCTAGAGGTTCAAACTTAGGAGATGAAGACAACGTATCCAGCACCATATTCAAGTCCCATGGAGGAATAACCTTTCTTATTCTTGGTCTAACTTTGGTTATAGCTTTTAGATATCTTTTTACTAAAAGATCTTCTGCAAACTGATTCGCTAAGAAAGCTGATAATGCTGAAACATGCACTTTTAATGTGGATTGTTTTAATCCTTTTTCAAACCCCTGTTGCAAAAAATTCAAAATGTGAGATGTCTTTATGCATGATCTTTCTATTTTTTCAGATGCACACCACCCTGAAAAGACTTTCCAAACCTTGCAGTATATTCTGGAGGTGGACTTTTTTCTTCCTTCTGCTATTGTATTTATGACTGCGTCCGAGAGACCTCTTGATCTTAACGAGTTCCTCTCAGCCTCCAGGGAATCAGTTTCAAAAAGGCTGGGTTCTGATGGAAAACTGGGCCCTGGGAAAGGAGGTCTGACCGGATCGGGAGTGGCCATGGCTCCTCTGTCGCTAGATTGATTAATTCTGAGAACCATACTCTCCTCGGCCAGTCTGGAGCTATGAGGATAACATTTGCTCCCTCGTGCCTGATCTTCCTTAGAACCTTTGGTATCATTGGAGTTGGAAGAAAAATGTATGCTAGGGGAAAGTTCCAGGGATGAGTCATGGCATCCATCCCCTGAGCTTCTGAATGCCTTGTCCTGGAGAAGAAGGTGTTGCACTTCTTGTTTTCCCAGGTTGCCATGAGGTCTACCACTGGATTTCCCCATCTCCTGACAATCTGGTTCTATACTTCCCCGTTGAGGGACCACTCTCAGGGCTCTGCTCCTTGTTCCTCCTTGGTTCTTTATGTAAAGAACTGCCACCATACTGTCCGACAGAATCTGGACTGGTTTGTTCTTGATAAACTTCCTTAGACCTTTTAAGGATAGTCGAATGGCCTTGAGTTCTAGGACATTTATGTGTAGGGTTTTTTCTTGCTGAGACCATGTCCCTTGAATGGAGATGTTGTTCCAACAAACCCCCCCCCCCCCATCCTACCAGGCTTGCATCTGTTGATACCGTCTGCCAGTTTAGATCCTGCAGAGAGGTTCCCTTTTCCAGATTTCTTGGGTTTATCCACCATAGTAATTCAGACTTTACCCGTGGAGTCAAGAGGATCCTCTGCGAGGTGTTGACTGAGTCCTTGTTCCAGTGGGTTAGGAATAAGTTTTGAAGGGGCCTTTGGTGACTCCTGGCCCAAGGTACTATGTGAATGGCAGAGTTCATTATTCCTAGAATTCTCATGTATTCGTGGGCAGTGTGTACTTGTTGTCTTCTGAAGGACTTGACTCTGTTGATTATCCCCTTTATTCTTGAGGAGGATAATGTCACTTGGTTGACTCTGGTGTCGAGGGTCATGCCCAGAAAATCCAGATGCTGAGATGGATGGAGTTGGCTCTTCTGAAAATTGACTATCCAACCCAGTTCTTGTAGATGATGCAGGACTTCCTGGGTGTCTAGTTCTGCACGAACCTTGGATAGGGATACAATGAGGAGATCGTCTAGGTACTGGAGGATACTTATTCCTTTCCTCCTCAGGGGCTCTAGTGCTACAGCTAGGATCTGTGAAAAGATCCTTGGAGCTGAGGAGAGACCAAATGGCAGAGCTCTGAACTGCCAGCGTTGTGCCATGAAGCAAAATCTCAGGAATCTGCAATGTGCTGGGGCTATTTTGATGTGATAATAAGCTTCTTTGAGATCCACAGTTGTTAGAAAAGCTGCTGGATGAACAGTCTGGATTACTGATGACATGCTCTCCATCTTGAAGCTTTTTGTCTTTATGTTTGAGTTCAATGTCTTCAGATCAAGAATAATTCTGAACCCCCCTGATGATTTTGGAACTGTAAAAATTACCGAGTAGAATCCCCCTTTGTCTTGTAGAGGAACAGATTCTATCACCCTGTTGAGGGCTAGACTTTGAACAGAATCCTCTAGACCTCTTGCTGCCATGGGGTCTTTTGGCATCTTTGAGGTTCTGAATACATTTTCCCAAGGAATGCGGTCGAACTCCAAAAAATACCCTGCTTCTAATATTCGAATTACCCACTTGTCTGGTACAACTAGGTTCTTCCAGGCTTGTAGGAAGTTTTCCAGGTGACCGCCGACCGGAATTAGAGGCAGGGTACTTCGCACTTCATGAGGCATCCTTCTTGAACTGCGTACTTCTGGCTCCTGTTCTTTTGAATGAGCCTCTTGAGGACTGACCATAATTACTTTTCCTCTGATCATATGATCTTGATGTTTGGAAACGTTTTGAATCCCGAAAGGATCTTCTATTTGAAAAAGATGTTGAAGGAGAAGCTTTTCTCTTTCTGTCTTGTGGAAGAAAAGAACTTTTTCCTCCCGTGACTTTGATTATTTCTTCGAATTGTTCCCCGAACAGAGTGGATCCAGAAAAAGGTAATGACACCAACTTGTTTTTTGAAGATGGGTCAGCTCCCCATGATCTTAACCATAGAGCTCTTCTGGCTGTAATAGATAAAGAAGAAGATCTGGCGGTTAACCTAATGACATCCCAGGAGGCGTCACAAGAATATCCCATTGCGTCTTTTATAGATGCTACTTCTTTCATTAATTTAGACCTGGAGACGGAAGACTCGGTTTTCTGTTCCAGCTCTGTTAGCCATATTCTTATCGTTCTTGATACACATGTCAAGGCTGTTGCTGCTTTTATACTTTGCCCCAAAACAGAGAACTGTTTCCTTGGGGTAGCTTCAAGTCTTCTGTCCATAGGGTCCTTTAATGAGGAGCCGTCTTCCATAGGCAGGGTAGTCTTCTTTGTCAGTTGAGCAATAGGAGCATCTACCTTCGGAGGCGTTGTCCAGACTGAAGCTTCTTCCTCCTTAAAGGGATACATTTTATGGAATCTTTGATTCTATTATTCTCTTGTCCCCCTTCTTCCATTCTGTTTTCACCAAGTCAGATACGGAATGATGGACAGGAAAAACTGGAATCTTTCTTTTTACCTAGGAATGCTGTATCCAAAATTCCATGTTCAGTAGCTTCCTCGGTCAGGCCTAAGGTTTTTCGCAGGCTTTTCAGAAAGGGCTCCATCTTTTCAATGTTGAAAGAACCTTCATCTTCATCCTGTATTTCTCCTTCCTCTTCTGAAGAGTAGTCAGATCTTCAAAAAGGCTGGATTCATCTGCTTCAATATGCATAGAGGATGTACCTTCCCCAGTATCTTCAGTTCTAGGCCTTTTTCTGGAAATAGAAGGAGCCTGAAAGGAGGATAAGGTTTGCTGCATAGAATCCTTCATCCATGTTAAAAAATCTTGGAATTGGGATGGAACGTCTGCATTAGCAGCTTTCTTCAGACAATCAGAACATCATTTTGAAGAATCTTCTGTGGATAATAAATTATCACACCCTAAACATTTCGTAACTTTATCATCCTTATCAGTATTCATTTTGTCTTTCTCCTTATCTTTGTCTTTAGTAGGCAGACTCTTGAAGGTGGAGGACATAATTCAACTAACATAAAACCAGTAGCTATAAAACTTAACTTTTAATAAGTTAACGTAAAAATACATATACATATACAATATGCTCCAGGGAACATAGAAAACCTGGCTTCTTAAATATAGTAGGCCCTGGGCGTGCATTCCACTGTGGAACGCATAGGCCCTGCCCCGTTAATATATCAAAGGGTATAAATGGAGGGTGGCTCACAGCCCTTACCTTTCCCCCCAGCATGTAAGCGGATCCAATGCCGAAGGAACAAACTGCCGGTAGGAGGTATCCTGCAACCGGTTCTCTGTTGCGTGGATCCAGCTTCCCTCTGGACGCCAGCCGATGACGTCATCAAGGTACCTCCGGATGTAAGCACCGAATCTCACCCGAGCATGGGGAGACTCCAGGCGCATGCTGAAACCCACACACAGCTTGCCGGATTAGAACGGAGCAAGCTCTTCAGGAGAAGCAGAAACCTTTCCCGGCCCAAGCAGCAAGAATGCGGCCATAAAATGAAAAGAAAAAAAATAAAATAAAACCCAGGTAGGAGACGACTGCCCTGCGTCCCTACACCAGCTGCGTAGGACCAAAAATGACTGCCTAGGGAAGCGGAAGGCTTCCTTTTATAGTTTGATGTTGGTCCTACGCCAGCTGGGGGGCGCTGACACACCCATTAGTCTCTATCGCCATGGATAGGGACACAGAAGAAAATTAGGCCTCTATATGAACCTGGTTGCTCAGGTCTTGGTTCTTTCTCTCACAAGCTGCACAGCAGGGTGGGATTTCAATTTATAAAGAAGTAATTGTACAGAAAGTACCCTGGAGGAGGAGAGGAATGGATTTCTTACTTTCCCTTTGTTCTGCCGACATGGCTGAGATTCAGAGAGAGGCCAGCTGTCTGAATGCAGACCACATTCCACCTATTGACTACCTCAGATGAAAATAATGGGACAGGCCTTGGTTCACAGTGGAAGTGGCAGAGAGGGAGACAAGAAACTGGGAATGTCCAGCGAAATTTGGTAAAGCTGGAAACTATGCTGATTTAAGAGGGTCTCTAAAGTGACTCGTGATGTGCACTTTCAAGGTTTTAAAGGTTAGTAATATGTGTATATGACGTTATGTTTGATTTAATTATAATTTATTTTTAATTATTTTTTTAAATAATGTACCTTTCTAAGTGTGCATAAAGTTGTATGTATTCATGTGTTGGGGTTGTTTTTTTTTTTTTGTTTTTTTTTTTAGGTGGCCCTCTCCCACACCTTTTCCCTACGTCACACGGACTTCCTTAAGAGCAGATGGCTGGTCGAATGGATAGCGACAAAGAACAATCTTGTGTCAGTATAAAGGAAAAACTTGCCCTGCTTCTTCAAGGTGGAGATGGTTTTACTTATACTGTTAGACACAATTTTGTCACACATTGTGATCTGTCACGTGACCTGTTTTCAAATCTGAGGGAAGTCGGCGTTGGTGAAAAGGGGCGAGAGGTAGACACTTTAAAATAAAATAACACGAATAATACAGCGTTATGGACACTTAGAAAGGAACCGTAATGAATAAATCGAATGTAACGTCATATGCATATTACTATCCCTTTACTGATTTTTGGGTGTTGTGAATATGCACCATCATTATTAATTAACGATGGTGTAAAGACTCATAATTTTGTTTTTCTATACATATTTCCATAAGTACTGTCAGCATACTAAATCCCATAGAATAACGTAATTTCCTATTCTATAAGGCGGATATGTGACAAATTCTAAAGCAAACACTCACAGCATAGGAAGGAATTTCATTACTGTTGACAACATTATCACTGCTTTAATACAAAAAATTTTCGTGGAAGTGTACAGATAAACTGTTTTCCAAATATCCTCAGTTGAGGTAATCGAAAAAGCCCTCACAAAGTCTGATTGTAAAACATTGCTTCTCCTTTTCTCCCCAGGGATTGGGTTAGAAGGATGGCAAGTCCAATATAACCTTACCCCTAAAGGATTGCTTCTCCCTTAGTACTACTTTGGCCTTGTGAATGAGATAGAGTCCTACAGGACAGAGCTGCAACTCGTTGACTCTCCTGGCTGAAGAAATTACCATTAGAAAGACTTACTTCAGGCTAAGGTTCTTCAAAGAAATGTGTTCCAGAGTTTCAAAAGCTGATCTTGATAATTCATCCAATATCAATTTCAGGTCCCATGTAGGGACAGCATTCCTGATGGTTAGAAATTACTGAACAGTCAGAATAGTGGATGACTGTACTTCTAAGGAGGCCAATAGGGAGCAGTCTTGCGGAAAACCCAGTATTCTTGCAGACATTATAGCTACCTCTTGCACCAGTTGTCAAAGATGGGCCAAACTCTGTTATATCTTGGAATTCAAAGACTTCCTACCGCTTATGATGGTGTTACTGACCTCCTTTAAAATGGAACTATCACATTCTACCTTCCTCCTTCCAGTTGATTTATACCCCCCAACTAAGCTTAAAGGGGATGTTTCACCCCTTTACAACTTTGCCTAAATCATTTTGTTATATATTATAAATAATAAAAAGTGTTAACCTTTTAAAAAAAAAAAAAAAAAAAAATTTTGTTTGGATAAATTAAAAGAATAACTGCAGGTCTGTACCCACTTCAGTTAAACACAGTCTGCCCAGATCTGTACCACAGTCTGACGTTTCTATCCAGCCTCCTCCGATGACGGAAGCTGTCAGTAAGCTGGAGCACTCTCATTAGCAGAGATAGGCAGTGAGCATTCTCACTCCTAGGGAAAGAGCTGGGGAGGGAAGCAGGAGGAGATTTGTGCTACAGGAAATGTCCTGCAAAGCTGTACGGTACAGCTTGTACCACAGCAAAAAAAAAATAATAATAATTTAACCTACTGACTATTTTTTGTTCACCGGAGGACCAGGTGCATTTTATTAGCATAGCCAGAACATGTTTGCTGAATGATGAAACTGACTTCTCTGGTCTTGGAGCAGCCACCTGGCCTGGTCACAGCATACTCTAAGGTGCACTGTGATCATTAAACGCATGATGTGCAAGAACTGTTATTAATGGACCGAAAATTGTAACTGTCCTGGCACATCCATGGTCCTTAAGGGGTCAATGCCTTGGTGTTTTGGGGGTGACTGTTCCACAAAAAAGTTCTGCTCAGTCTTCAAGCCATCTGCTTCAAGAGGTGAGAGTTGAGATGAGCTACAGGCTTTGTGTCAAGACTCTGATTGATGGGTAATCCCCAGAGAGATGATAATGGCATCTAGACTAGGTGTGATAATCATACCCTCCTGGGCCACTTGGGAGCTATTCCAATTTTCTCTGATTTCATTTGCTTTATTTACATGATCACGTCCATGTTAATTGGGTGGAAAAGGGTGGAAAAATGTAACATAATGAGAAGATCCCATGAGACTTAAGAGCATCCTGACCCAAAGCCTCTCTCCATCTGGGGGAAAAAAAAGGGAAATTTACTCACTGATATTTGTTTTTCCTCTGTGTCCTTCCACGGCATACAGTGATTAATTGGCTCCGCCTTCCAGCTGGAAGGACCAATCCAAATTTCTATAAGTGTGCTCTGCTGCCTCCTCTATGTAGTTGTACAGTTGTCCAACTATAAAGACAAGATTGGTTCTGAGCTGATAAATATCTAACCTTTCAAGAAAAAGCTTCCAGCATAAGTAACATATGTAGTCGAAACAATACATATACCACTAGGGAGGGTTGCCGTGGTAGGACACAGAGGAAAAACAAATATTGGCGAGTAAATTTCACCTTTTTATACTAAAATTCAAAGTATAATGGCGCTAAATTATTCTTCCTAAAAATAGATCTTGCTGCTACAAATCCACTGTGACCTAGAGGTTAATGGTCACTATATTTGAACAAGTAAGTAGAAAATTAAGTGGACTAAAGCTCTAAGATCTATAACAAAAGCATTATATCATATATAAATGGCTCAAAGATAATTATAACAATGTATTACAATATAAATATGTTAAAATTTATTTATAAACAATTCTGCATATTCAAAACAATCACTGTTTTAAAACACAATATTAAAATATGACATTAAAGTCCCATATGTTTTTTAAAAGGAGCATTATTGGTTATATAACCTGCGGGTAGTATATATCTCCTCCCGTCTATTGCACCAAGTCTCTTATATTCGGATACATCTACCTCCGTTGGTGTAATGTCTGGTGTGATTCTTGATTCAATCCTTTAAGTGGTATTGATGGGCAAAGTATTTATTTCCCAACTTGCAGTTCCTCTGTGCACGTGAGCAGGATTTTCTCTCCTCTGTTCAATCCTTTAACTCTTACACTGCCATTAGCGGGCAGAGTGTGTCATTTCCCAACTTGCAGTTATTCTGTACACGTGGCAGGATTCTCTCTCCTCCTGACTCCTTGTGTTTAAACACGGGACAGAATTCTCTCCTCTCCCCGCACACTTGCACTTTTATGTACACGCAGGCAGAATTCTCTCTCCTCCCGACTCCTTATGTTTAAACACGGGACAGATTTCTCTCCTCTCCCCGCAAACTTGCACTTTGACTGCCGTTCAATTTGACTGCAGTTCAATTAACCGGTTCTTTCAAGACCCCTGGAGGTACATCAATTCTTATATGGGCATAGATTCTTTCAACCCTTGATATTCCGCTCCAATAAACATATAGTAGTACATTGTTATAATTATCTTTGAGCCATTTATATATGATATAATGCTTTTGTTATAGATCTTAGCGCTTTAGTCCACTTAATTTTCTAAATTTCACCTTTTCCTCTGTGTCCAATCCACAGCGTACAGTGGGACTTACCAGTGCAGTACCTCAGATGTTATTAGGGTGTGGAGCAGAAGTTCAGATGGGGAGGGCTGCTTCAAGCACCCTCTGACCGAACTTTGCATCAGCTTGGCTTGAAGGTCCAGTCTGTAATGCCTGATAAAGGTTGACACAGAGGACCGGGTTGCCGCTTTGCAAATCTCTTCTGGGGTTGCAGAAGCTTTCTGTGCCCATGATGTGGACATGGCCATGGTGGAATGAGCCTTAAAGCTGTCACAGTGCCCGTGATCTTCCTCTGTCACTCTTTGCTGTGTTGCGCTCCCATTGGCTGAGCTTGTTTGGCCCGCCCAGTATGGCCTATTTATACCCGGCCTTTGGCACCTGTCAGGTGCCCTTTCTTGGGGTTCTGAGCCAGTTTTGCTGTGTTCCTGCTTCCTGTGTACCGACTTGGCCCGTCTGAGTACGCTCCTTAGTTCCTGCTCCGTGATTCGACCTGGCTTGTCTGATGTTCCTGCTCCGTGACCTGACCCGGCTACGTTGCTGACCTACCTGTGTTCCTGCTGTGTGCTGTTCCAGTGTCACCTGAGCGACATTCTGACTTCCACTGTGCTTGTGGCAGGGCTGACTGTGTTGTTGCCTCCTGTGTACTGGGCCTTTCTGTTTACTTTTGCTGAGCCTGCTGCCTCTGTTACTCTGGGCCTCCGTTAACACTTGCAGAGCCATGGTCTCCGTTCACTGAGCCTCCGTTAACACTTGCAGAGTCGTTGCTTCCGCTACTCTGAGCCTTCCGCTACACTTGCTGAGCCTTGGGTCTCCGTACAGCGCCCGTGGGGGTGCCATTGGCTCCATACAGCTAAGCTCTTGCAGTGTAATTTGGTCTCCATTACTACTCCCGTGGGGGCTACTGGCTCTATTATCCTCAGCTCTCGCAGTGTCCTTGGTCTTCTTTAAACGCACCGGGTGGGTGCCATTGGCTCTATACAACTAAGCTCTTGCAGTGTAATTGGTCTCCGTTACTACGCCCGTGGGGGCTATTGGCTCTATTGTCCTCAGCTCTTGCAGTGCACTTGCTCTCCGTTCACGCACCGGTTGGGGTGCTAGTGGCTCTAGCTCATTAAGCTCTTGCAGAGTATTTTGGCCTCAGTCCCCTGCTCAGCATAAGCAATAGTCTCTGTTCTGCTCTACTACTGGTGTTTTCTCATCTAGCACCACTTATCGCTCCTTTACCATCTTATGGGCGTGTCAAATACACCACAACAGAGACTGATTGATTTCTATGTACTTTAACCATTGAGTACCCTGTATGTTACTTATGCCTGTCCTGTGACAGTATATATTTACTTCTCTGTATACTGGACCTGAGAGGGCATCTGTACTTTACTGTTCATTTCAGTTATTCTGTATTGCCTATAGAGGGCAGTCTTTCTTGTCTTTTAATAAAACTGTGTTTTATTCTAACCTGCTGGTCTGAGTGTCCTACAAAACCGTTACAAATGCCCTGAGGTGGTTCCATGTTGGCAGACTCATAGGACAATTTTATGCAGTCTCTAATCCATTTTGAAATGGACGGCTTGGATGCTGCTGAGCCTTTAAATTTTCTGCAGAAATGGAGAAATAGTCTGATTTTTCTATAGAGTTTAGTTCTATCCAAGTAAATCTGGAGACACCTAACAAGGTTCAGATTATGCAGTCTCTTCTCCAGGTCACGAGAAGGGTTAGGACAGAACGAAGGAAGGACTATCTCCTTGTTCAGATGAAATGGGGAGATGACTTTTGAACAGAATGAGGCTTTTGGCCTCGGTACAACCTTATCTTGGTGGAATACCATGAATGGGGGAATACAGACTAGGGCCTGAAGCTCGCTCACCCGTCTAGCTAAAGTAATGGCCGTGAGGAAGGCTGTCTTCAAGGTTAGATGCTTCATATAGATATCTGCCAGGGGTTCAAAGTATGGGTGAGAGGACAATTGTTGAAGGACTACGTTCAAGTCCCATGGAACAACTGTCTCTCTGATAGTGGCCTTAATCTTTGAGATGGATGTCAGATACCTCTTAATAATTTTCCTCAAATTGTGTTACTAGGATGGCTGATATAGCCAAGAGCTGTACTTCTAACGATGCTGGTTTTAAGCCCTTCTAAAATCCCACTTGCAGAAAGTCTAGAATTGTGGGCGCAGATATAGAAGAATGATCCAAGTTGTTTGCAGAACACAATCCATGAAATGTTGACCAAACCTTATAATATAGTAACATAGTAAATTAGGTTGAAAAAATACACAAGTCCATCAAGTTCAACCTTTGCCTCATACCCTAGTAACTGAGAATTTTATAGCTTTCCTGCTACCAATTAAATGTCTTTATCAGACCTTCCTGCTCAGCCTACTGATAAACAGTATAACTCTGTATGTTCCCTTTTGAAAGAAAGGTATCTAATCTTCTCTTAAATGTATCCATTGTTTCTGCCATAACTACCTCCCTGGGCAATGAATTCCACAATTTGACAGACCTTACCGTAAAAAAAACCCTTCCTCTGCTGAAGTTTAAACCTCCTTTCCTCTAATCTCAAGGGGTGTCCCCTGGTCACCTGATCAGGCCTTGGAATAAATAGCTCACCGCAGAGATCCTTGTATTGACCTCTCATATACTTGTACAATGTGATAAGGTCTCCTCTTAGTCGTCTTTTCTCTAGAGTAAATAAACCAAGTTTGTTTAGTCGTTCCTCATATGTCAAGTCCTCCATTCTCTTAATTAATTTTGTTGCTCTCCGCTGTACCTTCTCTAGTTCTAGTATATCCTTTTTCAGAACCGGTGCCCAAAATTGCACTGCATACTCAAGGTGAGGTCTTACCAATGATTTGTATAATGGCAAAATAATGTTATCCACTCTTGCTTCGATACCTCTTTTTATGCAAGACAGGACTTTGTTTGCCTTTGCTACTGCTGTTTGACACTGGTCACTGTTTCCAAGTTTGTAGTTGACAAGGATACCCAGGTCTTTTTCTAGCAACGTTTATAAGTAGCCTTGGGATTGTTTCCTCCCAAATGCATGACTTTACACTTCCCCACATTAAACTTCATATTCCACATGTTTGCCCAATCTGACATTGTATGCAAGTCCCTCTGTAGAGAGAAAATATCCTGTTCTGAATTAATGACTTTGCATAATTTAGTATCATCTGCAAATATTGATATTTTGCTTTCTATATCTATTCCCAGGTCATTTATAAACATGTTAAAAAGCAGCGGACCCAATACTGAACCCTGAGGTACTCCACTTTAACTGTACTGGAGAATTTTCCATTTACAACCACACACTGTTCCCTATCCTTCAGCCAGTTTTGTATCCAATTGCAAAGGTTATCTCCTAGCCCCAATTTCCTTATTTGATACACCAGCCTTCTGTGTGGCACTGTATCAAATGCCTTTGCAAAATCTAGATATACTACTTCTACTGCCTTGCCATTGTCTAGGTTGCTGCTTACCTCCTCATAGAAGCTGAAAAGATTAGTTTGGCATGATATATTCTTCATAAAACCATGTTGATTCGTGCTAATGATCTTATTTTTTGCTTTGTAATCCTGAATATAGTCCCTTATGATCCCTTCTAACAGTTTTCTCACTACAGAGGTCAAACTCACTGGTCTATAATTCCCAGGTTCTGCTTTAGTTCCCTTCTTTCTTAAATAGAGGCACTATGTTAGCTCCAATCCTGTGGCACTGAGCCTGTGGTAATAGAATCTTTAAAGAGTAAATATAGGGGTTTTGCTAACACTGCACTGAGTTCCTGAAGAACCCTTGGATGTATACCATCAGGACCCGGTGCTTTGTTGGTCTTAATTTTGTTCAGTCTTCCCATGACATCTCCTTGAGTTAACCCAATATCTATTAATTGTATTGTTTTGTTACTTGCGGAGGCTGTTCTACCATTCCTTGCTCCCTTGTATATACTGATGCAAAGAAAGAAACATCGGCCTTTTCCTTATCCTCACTAACCAACTCACCCATCTCATTTTTGAATGGTCCAATGCACTCCCTCTTAAGTTTTTTGCTATTTATATATTTGAAAAACGTTTTTGGATTAGTCTTGCTTTCCCTTGCAATTCGAGTTTCATTATTTATTTTTGCTACCCTAATTGCCTTTTTGCAATCTTTGTTGCACTCCCTGTATTTTGAGAAAGATTGTTCAGTTCCTTCAGACTTAAATAATTTGAATGTGTTTTTTTTCCTTGCCATTTCCTTCTTTACATGTGCAGTTAACCACATTGGTTGTGACTTACTTCTTTTGCACTTGTTCCCCATTGGTATATACTGGTGGGTACATTTCTGCAACCTAAATTTGAATTCTAACCATTTTTCCTCAGTATTTTTGCCTTTAAATAAAATATCCCAGTCTATGTGTTGCATTGAAGCCCTTAACAATTTGAAGTTAGCTTTTTTAAAATTAAGATTAAGCGTTTTGGTTGAACCTATACATATTTGCTTTGCCAGACTGATCTCAAATGTAACCATGTTGTGATCACTGTTTCCCAAATGTTCTCTTACCTTAATATTTGATACCATTTCTGTGTTATTAGTGATCACTAGGTCCAATACATTGTTATTTCTTGTCGGCGCTTCCACCATTTGTGACATGTAGCTTTCACGAAGTGTGTTCAAAAACCTGCTACCCTTAGCATTCTGACAGGTCTCATTTTTCCAGTTGATATCTGGATAATTAAAATCTCCCATAATTATAGTATGCCCAAACTGGGCAGCTTTCCTCATTTGCAATAGCATTTGGGCCTCCTCAGTTTCATCGATATTTGGTGGTTTGTAGCATATGCCCACCAACAACTTTTTTTTTTACCTTTCACACCACATTTAGTCTCGATTTCTACCCACATGGACAAAGATTTTTGTAGATGAAGGTTTTCTTCCCTTTAAGATTGTCTCAACAATTGAGTCTGAGACACCCTGTATAGCTAATGACGGCCGCTCGGCCTCCAAGCCTTCAGGTGGAAGAATGCAGGATTGTGATTTAGAAGCGGTCCTTGAATGAGAAGGTATGGTATGTTTGGTAGGCTTATGGGCTGTATGACAGACATCTGTAGCAGATCTGAATACCACGTCTTTCAAAGTCAATATGGCGCTCTCAGATTGACCTTTGATTTATCCTTTCTTTTTCTTACAGCCTCTGTCATCAAGGGAAGAGGTGGAAAGATGTAGGCTAGAGGGAAGTTCCACGGGATCTGGAGCGCATTCTGTCCCCAGACCTGTGGTTCGTGCCATCTTGAGATGTACCCTGGGTACTGGTTGTTTAGGTGCGTTGCCATGAGGTCGACAGATGGGTAAATGAATTCCTTTTTTATGGTCCAAAACACCTTCTTGTTTAGACTCCATTCCCCTGGATTTATTCTATGACGACTTAGAAAGTCTGCCTGGACATTTAGTCTGCCGGATAGGAAACTTGCTGGTAACGTCAGGAGGGATTTTTCTGCCCAGCAGAGAATCTGTAGAGTCAACTTGTTTAGTTGAGGGCTTCTCGTTCCCCCCCCTCCTGATTTTGCATGTATTGTACTGCGGAGGTGTTGTCCAATCTTATTAGGACTACAGATCCTGCTAGTCCCTGCTTGAAGTGACGTAGGGTTTTCCAAACAGCTAGTAGTTCTAGGTGGTTAATATGAAGCGTTGATGAGACCAAGATCCTTGAACTGTGAGTTTGTTCCAGATGCCTCCCCAACCTGAGTTGCTGGCATCCGTGGATAGAATATGCCAAGTTGGTTCTATCAGAGTTCGACCCCTGGAGAGGTTGTTCAGTTGAGTCCACCAGCACAGCTCCTTCTTTGCTGGGCTGAGCAATTGAATCTTCTGTTGGAGGCTGATGTTTGTTTGTTTTTGGTTGTTTTTCCTTTTGACAGGGTTGGAAGACATTTTTTCTGGTGTCTAATTTGATTCCTATTAATCAGTATATTTTGAGCTGGTAGAAGAGGACTTTTCTGAATGTTGACCAGCCACCCTAGATTTTGAAGAAACTCTTTGCAAGCCGTCTAGGTACGGGATGACTTTGATGCGATGGCTCTTTCTTAGAGCTGCCATGGCAATGGCCATGATCTTGGTAAAGACTCGAGGGGCTGAGGCCATACTGAATGGGAGGGTCCAATACTGATAGTGTTTATCTAAGATGTGGAATCTTAGAAATTTTCTGTGCTTCTCCTCCTGTATCAGGATTTGATAGTAGGCCGCTCTTCGATCTATCCTTGTGAGGAAAGACCTGGGCTGTACTAATCTATTGTGTTGAATTTTCAATAGTTTGTTTACTTGTTTGAAGTCCAGGATAAGACACAAGTCCCCTGTAGACTTTAAAACAGAGAAGAGATTAGAATAGAAGCCCCTGAATCTCTGATGTCTGAGAACTTCCTCTATCACCCTGTTGTGGATTACATTTTGCAGAGCTTGCTTCATCTGTAAAACTTTGGATTTGTTCTTTACAATAGACGTCCCAAACTGATGATGTGTTGGGATAGTTCCAGAGCATACCCTTTCCTTACTATGTCCGTGACCCAGGAGTCTGGATTGATTAGACTCCAAGTCCAATGGAACTCCTCCTGCCTGCCCCCTTCTGCTATGCTGGCTTCATTGGTTGTACTGACCTCTTTTCTGTAAATCTTTTAGGTTGTATTGGGCCACGTCTTTTCTGGTCATATTTTCGTCCTGGTTGGTATCTACGTGCCTCACAAAAGGACTGCTTTCGATGTTGGTTTGGTCTAGCAGGGCTTCGTAGTCCTTCTTTTTTTTTTTTTTCTTTTTTTTTTGCCTTGGGGCAAAAAGGGACTTTTCCCTCCAGAGGATTTACTAATGATGTCTTCTAGATGGTACTGGTACTAATCTATTTTTGCAAGGTGCCTCCCAAGACTTTATCCACCATGCACGTCTGGCTGTCACAGATAATGATGATGCCTTTACAAGTAAACTTATATTATCTAGGGAGGCATCACAGGAATAATTGATGGCGTCCTTGATGTTAGATAAATCTTTTAATATTCGTGATCTGGATAATTCAATTTTTTCTTCAATGTCCTCTAGCCATATAGGGAGATAACGAAAGACTGATGCCACGGCTGTTTCTGTCTTAAGGTTCTGGCCCACAATGGCGAATTGGTTTTTTGAGAGCGCTATCAGCTCGTTTATCCATTGCATCCATTAAAGTGGTACCGTTTTCTAAAAGAATGGTATTTCTCTGAGCTGTTTGGGCTATAGCTGCAATGACCTTGGGTGGTGTATACCAAGTGGATGTTTCTTCCCCTGCGAACGGATACATTTGTTGAAATCTTTGATGTAGAGCTAGACTTGTCAGGCTGCTTCCATTATGTAGAGATAATTTCCTGAATGGAACTATGTATTGGGATTTGAGGACTGGCTTTTTTGTGTCCTATGAAGGTTGTATCTGTGATATTGAGATACTTTTGTATCTCAGATAGCCCTAATGATTTCCTCATGGCCCTTACTAACTGCTGAAGAATCAAAGCTATTAATGCAAATAGAAAAGGCTTCTACATTAGGGAGAACTATAATTATGGGGGATTTGAATTATCCAGAAATAGACTGGAAAAATGGAACAGCTTATTCTGCTAAAAGCAGCAAGTTTCTGAACTTGTTGAATTTTTTGTCCCAATTTTTTGTCCCAACTAGTGCAGACCTCAACCAGAGGGAATGCATGTTTGGATTTGGTAATAACTGACAATGAGGAACTTATCTCTAACATCCAAGTTAGGGAGCACTTGGGGAATAGTGACCATAACATGGTATCGTTTGAGATTAATTCAAAAAAGCAATTTGGTATGGGTTCCACCAAAACACTGAATTTTAAAAAGGCCAACTTTAGCAGATTTAATGCATCCCTTGGTCTTGTTGACTGGGATAAAATATTTTCAGGAAAAAACACAGAAGGTAAGTGGAATGCCTACAAAATAACATTGCAAGAATACACACATAAATTTATCCCTGTAGGAAACATACAAAAGAAGCAAATTAAAACCAATGTGGCTAACCAGTAAAGTAATTCATGAAATAAACAACAAGAAAGCAACATTTAAACATTATAAAGCTGAGGGATCAGAGGCATTTGCAGAATACAAAAATGCCAACAAAAACTGTAAAAAGGCTATTAAATTAGCTAGACTGGAGAATGAAAAAAATATTGCTAAGGAGAGCAAGAGCAACCCAAAGAAATTCTTTAAATACACTAATGGCAAAAAATTAAAGTCTGATAATGTTGGGTCCTTGTTATCTGAAACGGATGAGATGGTCAAAGGGGACAGAGAGAAGGCAGATATTTTAAATAATTTCTTTTCTTCTGTTCTTACCAAGGAAGACCCAATGGACAAGAATCTGCAAGCTACTTTTACAGAACAGTCACATCAAGCATGGACACAAGAAAAATTGTTAAAACCTTTGAATGGTGTTAAGGTAGACAAAGCTCCGGGGCCAGATGGTATACACCCACGGGTACTTAAAGAGCTAAGACAGGCCCTGGCCAGACCGTTGTATTTGATTTTCAGGGATTCTTTTATTTCAGGTATGGTGCCCATGGATTGGCGTAAAGCAGATGTGGTGCCCATATTTAAAAAGGGATCAAAGTCACAGCCAGGAAATTACAGACCTGTAAGCTTGACATCTGTGGTAGGGAAGCTGTTTGAAAGGTTGCTAAGGGAATATATTCAAGAATTCTGCTGGAACAGGAATATCATTAGCAATAGCCAACATGGCTTTGTGAAAGACAGGTCTTGTCAAACTAACTTAATCGCATTTTATGAAAAAGTGAGTAATAATATAGATGAGGGAGCGGCAGTTGATGTGATCTATTTAGACTTTGCCAAGGCATTTGATACAGTTCCGCACAAGAGGTTACTGTACAAATTGAATGAAATAGGCGTAGGGGAAAATGTTTGTGTGTGGATCGGAAATTGGCTGAAAGATAGAATGCAAAGAGTGGTAGTAAATGGCAAATTCTCCAGTTGGATAAATGTGATAAGTGGAGTGCCTCAGGGATCTGTCCTGGGTCCTCTTCTTTTTAATTTGTTTATTAATGACCTCCCAGAGGGCATAGAGAGCCATGTATCAGTGTTTGCCGATGACACAAAATTACGTAAGGTAATAAAGTCTGAACTGGATGTGTCTTCATTACAAGAGGATTTGGACAAATTGAGTAACTGGCAGGCAAATGGCAAATGAGATTCAATATAGACAAGTGTAAAGTTATGCATTTTGGGTATAATAATAAAAATGCAACATATAGTTTAAATGGTGTTTCTTTGGGGAAATCTACAAATGAAAAGGATTTGGGAGTAAGTGTAGACAATAGACTTGGCTGTAGCGTGCAGTGCCAGCTGGCAGCTGCAAAGGCCAATAAGATATTGGCATGTATTAAAAGGGGTATTGACTCAAGGGAGGAAGATATAATTATGCCTCTTTACAGGTCCATGGTAAGACCCCACCTAGAATATGCTGTTCAATTCTGGGCGCCCTTTCTGAAAAAGGACATTATGGAACTAGAGAGAGTGCAGAGGAGGGCTACAAAACTAGTAAGGGGAATGGAAAGTTTTAATTAGGAAGAGAGGCTAGAAAAATTAAACTTGTACACACTAGAGAAACGGCGTCTTAGAGGGGATATGATAACACTATATAAATATGTTCAGGGCCCATACAAAGGGCTCTCCAAAGACCTGTTCATTAACAGAACAGTACACAGGACAAGGGGCCACCTGCTTAGACTTGAGGAAAGGAGATTTAATCTACAACAGCGGAAGGGTTTCTTTACAGTAAGGACAATAAAGGTATGGAATTCACTGCCTGAGGAGGTTGTGCTATCAAATACATTAGATGCCTTTAAAAGGGGCCTGGATACTTATTTAAAAGAGCATAACATAGAGGGCTATGTACGTTAGTATTGGGATTAATATTTAGTTAGGGCTTGTTGATCCAGGGAGAAATCTCTTCTTTTGGGTCAACGATGGTAAACCGGAATAGAAAAAGGGGTTGAACTAGATGGACGCAAGTTTTTTTCAACCTAAATTACTATGTTACTGCTTCTTCAGTGATTTCCCCTTCTTCAGCTGAAGAGGCTCCTGATTCAATTTCCAAAATACTTTCTTCTAGAGGGACCTTCATCCAAATCAGCTTCTCTTGGTCTATTGCGAGCAGATTCTTGAATAGATGAAAATTTCTTCTGTGTGGAGGTCTTGAAATTGGACAGGTACATCCGCGCAAACTGCTTTTTCAGACAGTCTGCACAGAGTTTAGCTGGGTCATTTACTAAAAGTTTTGCATCACAACCTGAACGTGCTTTAAATTTTGGAGCTGACTTTTCCTCCTTTGCTGCATCAGGCTGTTTTACCTTATACCCTTTGGATTCCTTGGGAGTAGACCTTTCACAGATACTGTATCTATATCTATAGATGGACCCTCAACAATCAGATTAGTAATCAATAAATAATTAATGCATACACTAAGCTTGTAAATGGCAAGGTAATTTCAAACAAAATAATGTTATCCGTCATGCCTGTTTTTAAGGAAGGACTTCAGGTGAATGAATCGCTGTTGCTTTCCATGCCTGGAACGCACGCTATGCAACTTCCGGATCCAGATAGTGCGTGCCTCTGAGGCTTTCTAAAAACTGGAACTGGGCTGAAGTAAGGGAGCTGGGCTGGACGCCGAGGCGATAAGCCAGAACCCAGAGGCAGCCACATGAACCTCCTAACTTGGGGTGAGAGAGAGATGGAAACGGGATGGCAGTTTCCATTGAAAAAAAAAAAAAATCCTATATAATAATTCGCTAATTCGTGTGTAACGCACGACATGCGCAGTAGACACTACTGTGCGTGTTGCAGTCATGCGCAGTAGAGACTGCCCGCTCCGCGGCTGATACAGAGCTGGGCGCTCCGAAGGAGTGTCCAGCTCTGTATCAGCCGCGGCGCGGGCAGTCTCCACTGCGCGTGACTGCCCCGCGACCGGGTGACAGTGGCACTGTGTCCCGTGTAACGGGCTGTTCAACTAGTTAATAATAATAATAAAGGTATCCAGAAGATAAAAATATATATTTTTATTTATATAAATATATGTTTTATATATATATAAATATATTTAAGCGTGTAGGAGGTAAAACCTCCATCCCCCAGCTTGGTAGGACCAAAATAACTACATAGAGGAGGCAGCAGAGCACACTTATAAAAATTTGGATTGGTCCTACCAGCTGGAAGGCGGAGCCAATTACCCACTGTATGCCGTGGATTGTACAAAGAGGAAATATTGTTTGCACTTTTACTTTCTAAAGGCGGTGAGGTATATCACTGGTCTGCACTATCTGACTTAAATGAAGCTGGAGATCTTTGGGCTGAGTGACCACTCCCCTTGGTGCAAGGGGCTTCTGAGAAAATATGCCACATTGTTGGTGTTCCCCCAAAATGTTTGAAGCTTCTTTTTAAACTGCTTTTTGTCCCTCCTTGATTCTTGATTACATAAGTGTTGTTAGTACTGGCTTCCTTTTGTAGAAATCTTAAGAAATGACTCACACTTCCAAACAGCCTTCATCTCCAGTAGGTTTATATGGCGTGATCTTTCTGTAGATTTCCACCACCTTGAAATGAACTCCCTTTCCTTGTACTTTCCCAGCTTGCTAAACTGGCATATGTAATGGCTATTTCCAAGACTGGATTGGACAATGGACTTCCTTTCTGAGGATTTGTCTTCTGTAACCGCCACCTCAGTTCTCTTATCCCAGTAGTTCCATAAAGTCCTGAGCTATATAAACAATATATCTTTTGAAATACGTTACTTTCCTGCTGAACCTTGTAATTCTGTACTGAGCAAGATAGATATATTCTGCAATTGTGTTCGGTTTCATCCCCAGGAATTTGAGGGCCTGAGAAGAGCAAACTTTCTTTTTCTTTTTTTTTTTCTTGAATGACAAGCCAACCTACATTCTGGAAATGGCTTTAGTGACTACTAGACTTAATTTGGAATAATCAGGACACCGTCCAGATGAGAAACATGGATTCCTTCTTCCCTTGTGTGTACTAAGGAGGCTGTCAGGACACACTGAAGAGGATGGCTGCAAACTGATAATGCTTCTTGACTAGAGCAAATTTGAGGAACCTCCTTGTGACATCCTGATGGTAATGCGATAAGCATTTTTCCGATGTGTTGATCTGGAGGGACTGACATTATAATTGAAGAGAATCAAATTTAAAATGCTTCAATTTGATTGTGTTGTTTTTGGGTTTTTTTTTTTAGATCGGCAAAATTACAATAAAAGACATTACAATAGTGCAAAAAATATATATATCTTAACTGGAGAGTACATTGATTGTCTAAGTATATAAGAAGTCTATATATTGACTACATATAAAGTGAAGTCTTATCAGAACCCTCTCTGATCCATCTGAAGATTAATCAATCATACTAAAAGTATCTATCTCCAGTAGTGGTAGAGCTAGACATCCAACAGATAAAGTATTAACTATATGGTAGATACAATTAAGAGAGTACTTGCACTTATTTGTATCTCTCAAACCGTTATGGTTTGAGATATATAGGAAAATAAAGTTCTCCACTCTCTCCCCTTTCTGCTTCAGGAGCTTGTAAAGCTGTCAGAAGCAGATTCTGGTTCCTGGATCAGACAGCGGCTCTTCAGCAGGGCTGACATAGCAGTACCTAAGAATAAATACTTCATCGGAACGTTCTACAACGTGTGCCTGGTTTGTAAGCACATGTTGTAGGCCATTCCGATTTAAGTATTTTTCTTTCAATATCGTTATATTGGCAATGCTGAAGAGCCGCATCTGGTCAAGCGACTAGAATCTGCTTCTGACAGCTTTACAGCTCGTCAAGCAGAAAGGGGAGGGAGCGGAGAACTTTATTTTCCTATATCTCTCAAAACATAACGGTTTGAGAGATACAAATGAGTGCAAGTACTCTCTTTTAATTGTATCTACCATAGAGTTACTATTTTTTTGTGACATTACTATCCCTTTAAAGAAGATCTCTAGTAAACAGATATCTAAACTGATTCTTTGTTACATTTGCTGCTCCAGTTTAAACTATGTCTCTAATGGTCCAGAAACCACATAGCTTCTCGTAAGCAGCCACTCTGTTGGACTATTAACCTTGTCATTACAGTGCATCCCCATTAATATACATATCAGAGATATTCTTTGGCTACATCAACACAACATATCTGTTTGTGGATGTATGTGTTGCATAATATACATACAGTATATTTCTTTAAGACTGTGAACATTCACAAATTTATGCACCAATCCGCAAGAGGATTCTAGCCCCTGTCAGGTGCTTTTTAGGGTTCACTTTTAAAATGTCACACTGAAAAGTGAGTATAATGAAACAACAAATTCACAAAGTCCGTGATGAAAAGGGGGGCATAAGAATCTCTCCCTGCATCAAAAGCACGAAATTCTCATGTCACTTGCTTAACCCTTTGAGTGCCAGAGGGGTACGCAACGCATTGCAGAGCAATGCGTTGCGTACCCCTCTGGCACTCAAAGGGTTAAACCTCGCCAGTTGTTCTGCTCACAATGCAGCCCCAGTTTTCAGTTGGATGAGAGCTGAAGTCCATCAGCAGCTGGAAAAATGCAGGTTGCCCAAGCCTCTCATAAAATCAGTGTCTGTGTGATAGTGAAAGTTTAACCCTTTAAGTACCAGAGTGCAACATGTTGCCTCTCTGGTACTTAAAGGGTTATACTGGAGTGGCTACACTTTGTCTGCAGTGGCCACTTAATTCACACAATTTTCTCACTGGTACAGTGCTCATGTGTCTGGCAGAAGCTGGTTGCAGGGCTCCTGCTGATACAACTGTGTGACATGCATCTGTGCAGGGGTGATCATTCCAAGCCACCACATACCAGAGAATATTTTCAATTCAAAGGGATAGTTATGGATCATTTTAACTGTTGTAGATATTAAAAAATTAAAGTAATTGATGTCAGTCCGATCTCTTAAACATGTATAGTTTGAGTGATATACGATTACGAAGATCCTGGTCCCAGGAACCGGCTGACAGCTCTTCTCTGCTGAAGAGCCACCAGCCTGTCCTGGGACCAGGATCTTCTGCTGTAAGCTAGAGCCTGACATCTGTCAAGGGGGGGGGGGTGTACTTTGTAATGGTATATCTCTCAAACTATACGTGTTTGAGATTGGACTTGCATCAATTAATTTTTTTTTTTAATATCCACAATATTAAATTTAGTTAACCCTTTAAGGACCGGGAAAATCTGAGGTCGTTTTCACTTAAGGACCGGAGCAATTCTGACCTTTTTGACTGTCTTTGTTCAACAGTGTTTTCCCTCTAAGTCTTTTATTCCACCCCCACAAATTATATACTTTTTGTGCATTTAAAAAAAAAAAAAAGGGCTTTCTTTTGATACCCCACTTATATGAATAACCCACCATTTACTTTATTAAAATTTTTTTTTTTTTTTTTTTTTTTTTTTTTAAAACATTTTTGTTTTTTCTCTTGGGATCAATTGGGAGCAAAGGGTTACATTTTTATGGAGACTTAATGAAAGGTATGACTAGTCAGTCATACCTACAAAATGCGCACTTTAAAGGGGAACTACCACCCCGCAATAACTTAACCTTCATTGAGTCTTCATCTGGCGACTAGCTGCTTAGTAGCGCTAGTCGGCAGAAATATTACCCGGTTCCGAAGATTTCGGCGTTTTACCAATGCTCACAGGAGCAGGAAGCACGGACATCTCGTCACAGTGACGTCCGTGCGCCTGCGCTGTCAGTCCCTTTTGAGCCAGCCGGATGCCTTATATCTGGGTTTAAGATCATAGCCTGCGCTGTTGTATTATATGTTAGCATTTGGCTTTCATGTAGGTTAATTAAACTGAACAGGGGTTCATGTCAGTATGTTATGCGGTGATACAGATAATCGTGTATTGCTCTGATTCATGTGGATGCACTGTGTGTGTGCATGTGTTGCAGCTGCTACCGTGTATATAATAGAGCTCCTTCTTTACTAACAGAGCTAAATAAACTAAACCGCTATCGAAATCACTGTTTTTTGTGATAAGAGTTGAACACACCCATTGGCTGGGTTGCTTAATGTCCAACTATATTGAGTATATGCTTTTGTTATAGCGAACATCGTTTTTAGATCATTTTTGTCAATTGACTCATAATGACAAATATGGCAAAGATAATTTTATTTTATTGTTTTTAATTTCGCTGCTTTTTTAGAACTTATTAATAAAGGTTAAATTTTATCTACTATTCTTCCCCTGTTATATCTGTATAATCTAACTCCTGGGATTTGGGGGTGGGTTTGGTGCTATATTGTTCATTTTTTTCTTTTCTTTTTCTTAACTATTGTAACAGTTAACAACAAGCACATTCCCTACAAACATATACCCCCTTATAGGTGGTGCACCATATTCTGTTTTATATTTGTTTGAGATGTTACACTTTTTTTTTTTTTTTTAATTTAAAAAAAAAAAAAAAATCATTGTAGGTCAGAAATTGACCTGCATTTAGCCAGCCTCCAACACCAGCAGTTAAAGGGTTAATACCCCCAGCTGCTGTATTTTCTTTTTCCACTAGGTGTCTCCTCTCCTTCTCTCTCTTACTTTGAATACAAGGGAGACAGAGGCAGAGGAGAGACATAGAAGCACTATTCTTTGCGTACTGCCTCTGTCACTAAGAATGCTGGTACATGTGATCGCTGCTACGGCGATCACATGACCCAGCACAAGCAAGAAGGACTGAGACTGAACACCCTAGTCTCGGAGCATTCAGTCTCAGCCTGGAATTAATGATTGCAGCGTGCACAGAGGCATATATGGGTTAAAATGATCCATTACTATCCCTTATTAATGTAAATGTTTGCCTAGAGCTAAACTCGTGCAGAGGATCTTATGCAAACGCTATCAGAAACAATTCCCTTCACATCATACCCAAGGATCTCGTTGACAGAGGAGACACAGGGGGCAGACGCCGCCATGCAATGAAGCGGCCGCATGCTCAGTGAGGGCCCAGGAGGAGAAGACAGGAACGAGGGCTGCGAACTGAGGACTTGGGGGTTTAACACGGAGTTAGGCTGTTTAATGTTGTGAAATGTTCCAAAGTCAAATACTACATGAGAATCTTGCGTTCTTGATGCAGGGCGAGATTCTCATGTCGCCCTTTTCATCACTGCGACCTTGTAAATGTGCAGTTTAGTTGCACACACTTTTTCAGTGCGACATTTTAAAAGGATACAGCTTTTTAGAATCACGACTGGTGGATTTTTCCTGGGGTTAAAGAATCAGGCCTCTTCAGAGTAGTTTTGCAAGGATCCTTCATATGTTTGTTCCAGCACCATGTCAATGTTGTGGCTTAGGCGGAATCCATTTTTGACAAAAGATCCTACAGGCCATTGTGCCTTTTGTAGGTGTCTTCACTATCAGTAACCCATTTTTTTCCTTACTTTGCTTGGTGTATAATAATTTCTGATATGTGTCTGAGACTAGTTGAGGGGGTTTATTTCCCTGGAATCTTGTTGGATAACTTTGGTGTATCCCCATGGTTCTTGTGTTCCCCACAGGAAGAAACAGAAGTGGAGTTTTTTGTAATCTTTTTCTTATTCCATGTGGAACAAACAAATTGTTAGATTTCCAGGTGGGGTGCCCTTTAGGTTGTCTAGTATAGGTGACCACCATCATACCTTGCTGTTTTGTTTTTCCCCCCCTCTCTCCTTTCCTCTTTTTTATACTATAAACTGAGCATGTCTGCTGCCTCCAGAGAGGTTTAGTTTTTTTTTTTTTCAGGCATGTGCCCTTCCCTCTGTTGAGACTATGCTTTTCTCCATGGTTTCTGTGTTACAATATGACTAAGAGAAATTTATTTATTGCCAAGTACACATAAATCCCCTTTTTCTTTGTTATAGGCCATGAAGCGAGTACGTACCGAGCAGATTCAGTTGGCTGTCACATGCTACCTAAAGCGTCGTCACTATATAGATATAGAAGGGACTGTGAAACAAGGACTGCGACTGTGCCAAAGTGTAGAGGAGATGGCTGCTAATCTGACGGGTAAGTAATCCAAAGTGTAATGCATTCTTTTGTCCATTAAACTGTCCTTGCCTTTATAGTCCATTTGTAAAAAGAAAAACAGTGGATCACAAGGTGGCACTCTATCTTCTATAAATAAACATAAAATATATGAGATATATATAATTAATAAATCAATATTAAAAATGTATTAAGTACCAAATGTCAAAAAATACCTCCCATATGGAAAACTGCTTCACAGTGTCGCACAGACCCCACAAAACCTTCATAAAAAAAAAAACTTAATTCAAGATAAAAAGACCTGACCACTACCCCAAAATATCTACCCCCTTATTACTGAAAGCTACCAAAACACACGTGTATATATGACAGCCCATGGGTAAATAGTATCCAAGTCTAGTTAATATCCATAAGAACCATCACCTGCGACGTCCAGTTATAATAAACTGTAAGTAGTAATGCTGTCAATCGCATATACGGATGAAAATAGGCATGAATTAAAGATAATGATGTAACAGATGGATTAGTCTCAATAGTTGCACAATCCATTCCAGTGATGAATGAAGTGGTGATAATGAGATAACGGTTTAGACAACATATGCGGTAGTCACATATTTCCATGCACAAACTTGCAGATTCGACCCAGATAGACAATTTTAGGAATTAGTAAAGGTATGTCATGTATAATAGCTTATACACCAGATGCCAGACACACGAATCCCATTTATGCATAACTAGTTGAACAGCCCGTTACACGGGCCACAGTGCCTCTGGCAGCCGGTTGCGGGTCTCCCGCGCCTCGGCTGATACAGAGCCTCTGGCAGCCGGTCGCGGGGCAGTCACATGCAGTGGAGACTGCCCGCGCCTCGGCTGATACAGCTCTGTATCAGGCGCGGGCAGTCTCTACTGCGTATGACTGCTGCACGTGCAGCAGTGTCTACTGCGCATGTCGGGCGTTACACACAACTTGGCGAATTATTATATAGGATGGTTAGATCTCACCATGTGCTGGATATTCTTGCTCTCAGAATACCAATATTGCTTGTGACCAAACTTCATATTGTAGTCCTTCCAAGTGAATTCACCGTTCCATAATCCTGTATGTCTATTTCTCTGTCGTCCAATATAGGTTACATGTAGCTTTGGGAAGGCAACTGTCCCTTTAGGCAGGAACAATTCTTGAAAAAGTGCAGGGTGGAGCCAGCAGACCTGCTAAAAAGGTAAGCAACCCTTTGAGTGCTGAGGTCCACTTGTCCCACGCATCCCCTCCGCACGGGGTCTCCTTTGGAGTTCCTACTACATACTCCTTCACTCATTGGGTTTACATGTTGGTCCTTGGGTTTCTGTGGTAAATTAACACCTCGCTTGCCATATTGGGCTGTTTTGAGATATTACACTTTTCCAGTTGGGCATAGTGTTTCTTATTATCTATCTAGTGTCTTTATGTGTTCGCGGGCTATTTTCTAATTGGCTACTGAACAGACACCATTTTCTAGCTTTCCCTTCACGAGCATCCTATGTAGGGCTTGGACAGTTTCTTTCTCTCTTTCTCTCTCTCTCTCTCTCTCTCTCTCGCTCTTTCTCTCTCATTAAACCTTCGCCTGCCAGTTAGAATTTTCATCCCCAGAAACAGTGAAAATGCACTTAACTGGCAGGCGAAGGTTTTCACTGTTTCTGGGGGTGAAAATTTAATCTAAGACACTGTATTTGTGATTTACCTAATACTTTTGGAACGTTTAATACCCTGTTAGGATGTCAGACCCATTGGGACTTTGGGCTAGATCTAAGACTAAGGACACTGGGGTGTCTGACCCCCACTGTGCATTGCTCCTCATGTCAGTCAGGGCTTCCTAGAGAGTACTCGGGTCATTTGTGCCCTTCATGTGCTGCTGCCCCTGCCTCTCTGCCAGGGACCTCCAGCCATGTACTAGAGCCACTGTGGATGCAGGAGTTTAAGGCTACTACTAAATAGTTAAGGTCTACCTTGCAACTCCTTAAAGCTCCATTACTGGGGCTTTTCCAGTCTTGCCAGCCCCCTACTTCATTCGGGTCCTCCGTGCCCAAACCACAGGGTGTTCCTGACATAACGGATTCTTCTGAGGAGGAATTGTTGGTGGACTTAGATGAGGGTGAATGTTCTGAGGAAGCTTCCTCCCAAGTCTTTGGGGACCCATTTGAAGCTGACCCTAAACCCTCAACTGAGGGCCTGATCAGGGCAGTCCTCAATACTCTGAACATTTCCCCATGTTTCTGAAATGCTTAAGGACCCTTCTGATGTATTTCAGATGCCTAAGAAGCAGCGTACCTTTTTTCCACCTAATCCTACTCTTAACCAGCTTGTTTTAGATGAGTGGAAAAACCCTGACAAGAAATCTACTTTGTCCAGGAAGTTTGCTAAGTTGTACCCCTTCTCAGAAGCGGCGCTAGCTCAGTGGGCCCAACCCCCTAAGATGCATGCCCCAATTTCCAGGCTTTCTAAATCCACGGCTCTGCCAGTGGGAGACTCTTCTGTTCTTAAGGATTGGACTGGTAGAAAACCTTTCTAAAAGCCATCTTTGGTACTTCAGGTGCATCCCTGCGTCCCTCCTCACTTCTCCTTGGGTGAACAGGGCCATTTCTGTCTGGACTGAACAGCTTACTGTTGCTGTATGTCAGGGTGTTCCTACAGTCGACTTGTTGCAGATTTTGGCCAACATTTCTGAAGCTCAATATTATGTGTCTGCAGCTATCTTTGATGCTTTTTGCTTAAGATCTGGTCTGCGGATACCATTTCTAAGAAGTCCCTACTTTTTTTTTTTATTTTTGGGTTCTTCCATATTTGGGCCGGAGCTGAAGAGCCTCATTAGTGAGGCTACTGGGGGCAAGAGCACTCTAATGACCTTGATTCCCAAGGAGAAACCTCAGGTGAGACTGCATTGCATTTTTCGTCCCTATCAGACTGAGGCGCGTGCCACGACCCACATGGTACCCTGTGTTCCTCCTCCAAGCGCAAACAGCAGTGGAGGCCCATGCAGTCCTTCACCAAATCAAAGTCCTCCAATCCTCCTTCGGCTTGACACGCCCAACCTCTGACCCCACGCTCCAGTAGGTGGCCGACTGCACCATTTTATCAGTGTCTGGACAGACACCGTGGGGGATCCATGGGTTTTACAAGTAGTTTCAGAGGGGTATAAGATTCCTTTCAGATCTCTCTACCCCGTTCATGTTCTTCCACTCGCACACTCCTCAGGGAGTGGAAAAGTGTCACCTTGTCATTGGGGCCATCCAGACCCTTTTGGACAAGGAAGTTCTGGAACCGGTTCCCTAATTGGAAATTGGTTCAGGATTCTATTCCAACCTCTCTGTAGTTTCCAAGAAGGAAGGCAGCTGCCGTCCAATATTGGACCTCAAGGATCTCAGTTCCTTTATAGTAAAGACTCCTTATCACTAGGAGTCTCTAAGGACGGTGATTTCTGCCATGTGTCCTGGGGAATTCTTTGCTTCCCTCAACCTTCAGGATGCCTGTCTGCACATAGCCATCCATCCGGAGAGCCGGTAGTACCTCAAGTTTGCTTGCGACCTAGGGCATTTTCAGTTTTCTACTTTTCCCTTTGGTCTGACTACGGACCCCCAGGTCTTCATGCGTATCCTAGGGTTGCTGGTTTCCATCATGCACAGAGATGGCATCAGTGTTACTTCATACATGGACGACTTGCTCTTGAAGGCCCCGTCTCCGGAACTCCTTCAACACCAGGTTCAGGGCTGTATACACACCCTCGCCCATCATGGGTGGATCCTGAACATGGACAAGTTGGATGTCACTCTATCTCAGAGACTGGTCTTTTTGGGTCTTCTGTTTGACACCCTGAGGGGCATGCTGTTTCTCACGGACGATGTGGCACACCAGATCACGCTCAAGGTATCTGCAGTCCTGGCTGCCGAGCCAATTCCTGCTAAGAAGTTGACATCCCTAGCGTGGAAGTTGATATCCACCGTAGAGGCGGTACCATTTGCGATGGCTCATATGAGAGAACTTCAGAGGTTTGTGATATAAGTTTCCAAGGGCAACGTGGATCTTCTGAAGAAGTTGGTGTGTCTACCCCTTCATGTGGAGTCTATCTTGGTGGCTAGACCTCTCCAATCTGATGAAGGGCAGGCCCTTCCTGATAACCTTCTGGACAACGGTGACGACTGATGCCAGCTTACCCGGCTGGGGAGCAATCCTGGGTCACCTGAGCGCCCAAGGTCTGTAGTCATCGGAAGAATCTCCTTCCCATCAACTTTCTGGAGCTTCGGGCAATATTTCATGCTCTCGGATACTGGACCTCTCACCTGGAGGTGAGACAACTGCCGTGGCATACATAAACAACTAAGGCAGCACAAGAAGTCTCTCAGCTTGGTTGGAGGTCAAGGCCATTTTATCTTTGGCAGAGGAATATGTTCTTGCCATATCCCCACCGTTCATATTCCTGGTGTAGACAATATTCTGTCTGACTTCTTTTTAAGTTGACACACAGACAGTGGAGAGTGTGAACTCCACCAGAACATCTTCAACCTCATTGTTCAGAAATGGGGACTACCCCGCATCGACCTGACGGCGACCAGACCCAACCAGAAGGTTCCGTTGTTTTGCTCCCACTGGAGGGACGCTCTAGCTCTAGCGTTTGATGCCATGTCGATTCCATGGCACTTTCCTCTAGCGTACATCTGTCCTCCCATTCCCCTGCTTCACAGGGTGTTGAGGAAACTACGCCTCTCAAGACTTTTACCTTCTTACTGTCCTGTCCTTTTTGAAGGATGGAGTGGGCAAGGGACAAGAGACTTATTGCCATTCTCCCAGATGTCAAGGTATTCTTTCAGGGCGTTGCTCATGTTCTCCCTGCCTTCAAGAACCATGCTTCTCCAAGGGATCTTAACTTTGTTCTGGGCGTCCTTCAGCGCCCTCCTTTTGAGTCTTTGGCTACAATTCCTCTTCGTCTTTTGACTTGGAAGATGACTTTGCTCTTAACGATTGTTTCGGTTCGCAGAGTCGTCGAACTGCACACTTTGTCCTGTAAACCACCCTTTCTGGCATTTCACAAGGACAAGGCGATTCTTCACATTTCCCACAAGTTCCTTCCGAAGGTGGTCTCTGAGTTCCACATCAACCAGGAAATTGTAGTGCCTTGTTTCTGTCCTGGCCCTACT